>LS990920.1:30857962-31177962 GCA_900464855.2 Musa schizocarpa | reverse complement strand
TCATGAATATTTGCAACACATTATATGCATATCATCAACATAACTTCTCCCCCTTTGTCATCAACAAAAAGGAGAAGTACATCTAGCCAATTTTTTAAGATATAATTTTAAATCATTACAACATAATCTTAAGTTTTATCATTATGCTAGTAATTTTCTTTGCAAAATTTTTTACACCTTTTGATATATGCAAGATAGCAAGTTTTTTGCATCTACTTGAAACATGCAAACTAGCATTTTTGCATTTCTAGCAATTCTTTCTCCATGCAATTTGCAAGCTAGCAAATTTAGTAAGTTTACATAATTTTGGAACATGCAAGCTAGCAAATTTTACACATATGAAAGTTGGTAAAATTTTTGCATATTTTGAAATGAGCAAGCTTTTTGCTTCTCTTTATGATGTGCAAACTAGCAAAATTTTCCTTCTTCTTGAAGTATATAAGCTAGCTAGCAAGCTAGCAAACTTTCATTAAATATGCAAGATAGCATGTTTTTCTCTTATGAGAAGTGTAATTTTTTGAGAAGTGCAATTTTTTGCTTCCTTTACAAAGCGCAATCTAGCAAAAATTTTACATCATTTTACAACATGCAAGATAGCAATTTGGCAAGTGTTACTTCTCTTTGAAATATGAAGGTTAGCAAGTTTTTGAAAAAAAGTACATGATAGCAAGCTAGTAAGATTTGCTCCCCCTGTGTCATTGTCAAATATAAGGGAAGAATACAATATTATAATTCTTTTCCCTTTTAGACATAGATAAAGTATCAATCTTATTTCAATATGTTTGTGCGTCATTATAATTTCAAATTAAAACATGCACAATTTTAAAACATTGCATATCATCCTTACTTTATGCATGATACAAAAAATATATCAATCATCACTATAGGCATATCATACATGATACTCAAGCATTCATGATACATCATTTTAGCAACAAATCATAGTATTGCATGCATCATTCCAAATCATAAATATTTCAAATCATGATGGTATTAAAATGTCAAATAACATTACATCCTATCATGAATGAGAATTCTCAAGATTCATATAGAAAATCTCCTCTTAAGAAATAATTGAGTTGGCCTAATTCCAACCCAATTACACTTGAAACCTACTTCGATCTATTGAATCTCTGATTTTGATGATGAAATCAATTGATAGTATTTATTTGATCTGTGTTTTGAGTGACGCAGGAAGCTTTGATCAGGGAGAGACAATTAAGGTAGGAGGAATCATGTTGGGCTAGAATGAAACATATCAGAAGATTGAACGTCGAGCCGGAGGATCGGTTGATGTATCGATAGAAGGCTTTAGGCCATGAGTTCGGGCATCGGGTAAAGAAGAGCGAAAATTACACTAAGAAAATCGGAATTACAAAGTTCAACTGGCCGATTGGGCAATAGGCCGTATGAGAGGACGATGCGTCGAAGAATCGAATGAAGTGTCGATGAACCAATGACATGCCGAAAAACATGATTCAAACTTTGTAATACTTTTCTAGATAGTGATCAAGGCATATAGCAAAATTAAGTCCCGGAGTTAAGAACGAGACTTCGTTGGGAGTTAGAGAGTTCGTTAGAATTCCGGACGTTCGTTAGAAATTCTGCCAGAATTGACCGAGAAGTCTAGGAGCTTGCCGAAGAAGCTCATTAGAACTCGCTAAGAAGATCATTGTGAAGTCCAAGAGCTTGTCGGGATCTGTTGGAACATTGTCGAGAGATCATCGGAAGTTCATCGGAAGATTGTCAGAATCTCGCCAGAAGAAACATATACTAACCAGATCAGATTTGCTTAGTGTATGCCTTAAATTTCGTAGTTAGCATATAATTGGGTTAAAATTGGGCTAACTCAATTAGTGGCCAATTGAGCCCAAGTTTAGGCTCTGTTGGGCCAAGTGGAAGGCCCAAACAATGGCCTAAACAAGTGGAACCTATTGAATCTCATATTTTGATAATGAAATAAATTGATAAGTGTTTATGATTTAATCTGTATTTTGAGTGACATAGGATGCTTCGGTCAGGGAGAGATAATTAAAGCAGGAAAAATCATGTTAGGTCGGAGGAAAATATGTCAGAAAATTAGACGTCGGGCCAAAGGATCAATCGACGTATCGATAGAAGGCTTCGAGCCATGGATTCAAGCATCAGACCAAGAAGAGCAGATATTGCACCAAGAATATCGGAGTTGTGGAGGTCAACTAGCCAATTGGGCAATAAGCCACAAGAGAGGACAATGCACCGAAGAATTGGACGAGGCATCGATAGACTAATGACATGCTGGACAATATGATTCAAGCTTAGTAATAATTGTCTAGATCGAAGTGTGTTTTTACATATGCAAGATTAACTACAATAGCAAGGCATAAAGCAAAATAAAGTCCCAGAGTCAAGAACCCGATTTCATTGTGAGTTCGAGAGTTCGTCGGAAGTCCGAACGTTCGTCGGAGGTTCTACCGGAACCAACCAAGAAGTCCAGGAGCTTGCCAAAGAAGCTCATCGGAACTCACCAAGAAGATCGTCGTGAAGTCCAGGAACTTGCCGGGAGTACACTAGAACATTGCCGAGAGATCGTCGGAAGTTCACTAGAAGATCGTTGGAAGCTTGCCGAAAGAAACTAGATTAACAAACTTATTTAGCTTAGGAAATGTCTTAGAATTCATAGTTAGCACATAATTGGGATTGAAATTAGGCCAACCCAATTAGGGGCTAGTTGGGCCTAATGAAAATGCCCAAACAGTGCCCTAAAAGGTGATACCGTCGTGGCACAATCTCCGAGACTATGTCAAGTAATGGTACTGCCAATCTTGGTGGTGGAACCACCCCTAGCAAGGTACGAGGTGGTGGTACCACTAGTCTAGGTGGTGGTACCGCTAGTCTAGACAGTGGTACTACCCAATGGCAGGGAGCCGAGCGGTGGTACCGCCTAGTGTAGTGTCAGTGTCAAACTAACATAAGCGGTGGTACCGCATGAACCCAATAAACCCAGGATGAGATGTTTTTAGGCTCTATGTTTGAATCAACTTGAGGACTATAAATATCCCTCTCATCCTTGGTTAAGATACACAAGTACAAAGTGTTTAAAAGTGAAGAAACACTGTTGCAATCACTTGAGAACTCCCTATTGAATCTCGGATTTTGATGATGAAGTCAATTGTCATTTGTTATCTAATCCATATGTTGAGATAAGTATGCAGGATTAACTATGATGGAAGTAAGACATGTAGCAGGAGTTACGCCGAAGTCAAGACCATGATCACTTTGGGGGTTCGAGAGTTCGACGGAAGTCCGGACGATCATCAGAGGTTCTACGGGAACAAATTAGAGAAGTCCAGGAGCTTGCCAAAGAAGCTCGTTGGAACTCGCCAAGTGGATCGTCACAAGTCTAGGAGTTGGCTGGAAGTCCGTCGGAGCATCGTTGAGGGTTCGTTGGATGTTCGTCGGAAGCTCACCGAAAGAAGCGATTGACACATTGGAGCAAGTTGCATTATTAATGTCTTAAATATCATAGTTAGTAGGTAGATTAAGTTAGGAATGGGAGGTGATCCCATTAACTTAATCTGGGGGCAATTGGGCCCTTGATAGACCCAAATTGGGCCGAATGGATCAGCCCATTCGGACCCAGAATTCCTGGCTAGCGATGGCACCGCTAGGGCCGATGGTGGCACCACCTAGGAGATGGTCTCCCAAGAATTCTGGGCGGTAGTACTGCCCCTGTCAAGCGGTGGTACCGCCTGAGCTCGATCTTCGAGTGATGTCAAGCGGTAGTACTGCCTAGTTTGAGCGGTAGTATCACTCAGTGATAGATGACAAGCGGTAGTACTGCCCAATTATGGCGATAGTACCACCAGGACCACAAAAAATCGGGAGATGACACTTTTTAGCTCCAAATTCAAACTGATTGGGACCTATATAAACCTCACCCTTTCTACATGAAAGGGTAACCAAAAGCTTGATCTTACTTTGTGATTTTAGAGCTCAAAAGTGTTGTAAAGGCCAAAAGTTCTCCTCTCTCTTTTCTTCCAAGTTTTGATCATTCAAGAGAGGAGAGAAAATTCTATAAGGGTTGTCTCCTAAGCCCATCAAAAGGAGTGAAACTATAAAAGGGTGGTTGGCCTTCGCCTATTGAAGGAAGGCCTCCAGCGGACGTCGGTGACCTCGTCGGAGGAGGAAGCCAAAAGTGGATGTAGGTCAAGATTGACCGAACCACTCTAAAATTGTGGTGCTCTCTGGTTTACATTTATTCTTGCTGTTTACCTTACTACAAACCTCCATATGTGCTTTACTTCCTCATTACTTTTGCTGTACTGCTTTATGAACTCGCTTTCAAGTTAAGTTTCCGAAAATAGTTTTACATTGGAAATGATTTCATCGTACAAACATAGTTTTTAAATCGACGAATATTTTTCCGCTGCACTAATTCACTCCCCCCCTCTTAGTGCTCTTGATCTTAACAATTGGTATCAGAGCAAGGTTAACTCTCAATCAGATTAAAACCCAAGGGAGATGGCATATGCCGGAAACCAAGATGGCCACTCTATTACACGCCCACCCATGTTCAATGGGACGGACTACACCTATTGGAAGACCCGAATGAGGATCTTCCTTATTTCAATGGATTTTGAACTTTGGAATCTGGTCGAAAATGGATTTTCAAAGTCTTCTCTTCCAATGATCGATTGCAATGAATTAGAGAAGAAGACTTTCGCTCTTAATGCAAAGGCTTTGAATGCCTTAATTTGTACACTTGATAAAAATGAGTTCAATCGTATTTCGGTTTGTGAAACCGCATTTGATATTTGGCATACACTCGAAATGACTCACGAAGGCATAAGTAGAGTGAAAAAGTCAAAAATCAATCTTTTGATACATTCTTTTGAATATTTCTGAATGAAACCGAGTGAGACTATTGGCGACATGTACACCTGTTTCACGGATGTCGTCAATGGTCTAAAAGGACTCAGCAAAAGTTTTTCAGATTTTGAGCTCGTAAATAAAATTCTAAGATCCCTTCCTAAGAGTTGGGACCCTAAAGTCAGTACTATTTAAGAGGCTAAAGATTTAAATAACTTCCCTCTTGAAGAATTAATCAGGTCATTAATGACCTATGAAATGACTTGCAAGGCTCATGAAGAGCAAGAAGACATCCTTCTAAAGAATAGGAAGGATATGGTACTTAGAACTTTAGATGACCACTTGAGAAAAAACTCAAGTGATGAGGACCGTGACGATGACTTGGCACTTTTAACAAGGAAATTCAAAAAATTCATTAAGAGAAACAAGTTTAAAAATGATACAAAAAATAAATTTAAACCTAAAAAGGACCAAGTTATTTGCTAAGAGTGCAAAAAGCCAGGACGCTACAAAAGTGATTGTCCCTAAGCCAATAAGAGAACATCAAAGAAGAAGGCGCTCAAAGTAACATGGGATGACTCAAGTGCGTCCGAAGAAGAGGAGTCCAACACCGAGTAAGTTGCTCACTATGCCCTAATGGCCATCAGAGAGGAGGTAACAAATTTATTTGATGCTGATTTATCATTTGATGAATTATTAAATGCTTTCCATGACATATTTGATGAATGCAAAATAATTAGTAGAAAATATAAATTATTAAAAAAAGACATGATAGTCTTATCAGTAATTTTGATAAATTAAAAACTGAATATCATAATAGTTTAGCTCCATGTATAAAATACCATGATCTAGAAACTCTCCAAAAGGAAAACTTGCTACTTAAGGATACCTTGAAGAAATTCGAGGTTAGTAGCAAGTCTTTGAATATGATTCTTATAAATAAGGGTCAAATTCCTAAAAGAAGTGGAATCAGATTTGTGAGAAGTCCTCACCAAAATCCAACCACCTTCATTAAAGGCCCTATCTTATATATTCGGTACCAAAGCAAATGCAACTTTTATTGCAAACATGGATATAGAACTTATCATTATCCATTCAAGAATGTTAGTCTGAACAAACTGATTTGGGTTTCTAAAGGAACCATGATAAATTCTATGCAATATGATAAATAATTTTGATCAGATTTTGAGGCACTCAAAAGTAAATGGGTACCTAAAAATCATCCTTTCTTGTAGAAACATATACCCTCACAAGCTAGGAGTAAGAGATGGTACCTTGATATTGGATGCTCAAGGCATATGATCGGAGATCCATCTCAATTCTCTAAGCTCACTAGCATAGACAAAGGCTATGTCACATTCAGAGACAAAAACAAGGGTAAAATCATTAGCAAAGGAACCATAAGTAACAAATCCAACTTCTTTATTGAAGATGTTTTGTTAGTTGATAGTTTAAAACATAACCTCTTGAGCATTAGTCAACTATGTGATAAAGGATATATTGTCAAATTCGAATCTAATGCTTGCATCATTGAAAAACCACACAAAAACACATCTATGATTGCATTAAAACAAAATAACGTATACACCATTGACATCAATGATCTTTGTAATGAAATGTGTTTCGTGGTTTTGAATAAGGATGCTTGGCTTTGACATAGGAGATTAGGTCATGCTAGCATAAAACTAATCACTCAAATATCATCCAAAGAACTTGTACGAGGAATTCCTCGTATCAAGTTCATCAAAGATAATGTGTGTGATGCTTGTCAATTAGGAAAACAAATTAAGGGTAGTTTCAAATCTAAGAATCAAATAAGCACCTCTACACCCTTACAATTAATCTATATGGACTTGCTCGAACCAATATCTACATCAAGCCTAGGAGGTAGCAAATACGCCTTTGTCATTGTAAATGAATATAGTAGATACATATAGACTTATTTCTTGAAACATAAAAATAAATGCTTTGGATATTTCACCAAGTTTTGTAAACTTGTTCAAAATGAAAAAGGTTTTATGATTTCATCAATTCGAAGTGATCACGGTGGTGAATTTCAAAACCATGATTTCCAAGAATTTTGTGAATCTAATGGATATAACCACAACTTCTCTACTCCAAGAAATTCTCAACAAAATAGAGTAGTAGAAAGAAAGAATAGAAATTTACAAGAAGTGGCAAGAACCATGTTGAATGAACATAACCTACCCAAATATTTTTGGGCCGAAGCCATAAACACTACATGCTATATTTTGAATAGAGTTCTAGTTAGACCCTTACTCACCAAAACTCCTTATGAGTTGTGGAACAATAAAAAACCTAATGTTTCATATTTTAAAGTTTTTGGGTGTAAATATTTTATCTTGAATGAAAAAGATGCCTTAGGAAAATTTGATGCTAAATCCGATAAAGGAATTTTTCTTGGTTATTCTTCGGTTTCTAAAGCTTTTTCGTATCTTCAATAAAAGAACTTTAATTATAGAAGAATCCATTCATATTGTTTTCAATGAGATTTTCAAAATCAAGTAAAATGATTTTGATGATGATGTTAATTTTGATCCTTTGAATTTAAATGAAACCCCTTCTCCAACTAGCAACTTGGATGCATCCACTTCCGAAACATCCTTACCCAAGGATTGGAAGTATGTAGATGCTCATCCTAAGGAGTTAATCCTAGGAGACACATCTAAGGGGGTTCAAACATGTTCTTCTCTTAGAAATTTTTATGACAATGTCGCTTTTCTCTCCCAAATTGAACCTAAATGTATTGATAAAGCCATGAAAGATGATTTATGGATTATCGTAATGCAAGATGAGTTAAATCAATTTGATAGAAATGAGGTGTGGAAGTTTGTTCCTAGGCCAAATGACCATTTAGTTATTGGTACTAAATGGGTCTTTGAAATAAACAAGATGAATATGGTATCATGGTTAGAAACAAGGCTAGATTAGTGGCCAAATGTTTCAACCAAGAAGAAGGTATCGATTACGAAGAAACATTCGCTCCTATGGCTCGATTAGAAGCCATAAGGATGCTCCTTGCCTATGCTAGTAATAACAATTTTAAGTATTTGAATGTTAAAAGTGCTTTTCTTAATGGCTTTATTTCCGAAGAAGTTTATGTTGAACAACCTCCCAGATTTGAAAATAATAGCCTCCCTAATCATATGTTTAAATTAACTAAAGCTCTCTATGGTTTAAAACAAGTTCCAAGGGCTTGGTATGAGAGACTTAGTTCTTTTCTTATTGAAAATAATTTCACAGAAGGCAAGGATGATATTACATTGTTTATCAAGAATTTTGAAAATAATTTTCTCATTTTTCAGATTTATGTTGATGATATTATCTTCGGTTCTACGAATGAATCTCTTTGTGAATCTTTTGCTAAAACTATGAATCTCGAATTTGAAATGAGTTTGATGGGAGAATTAATCTTCTTTTTATGCTTACAAATTAAGTAACTAAGCAATAGCATCTTTATTAGTCAAACTAAATATGTTTTAGATTTGCTAAAAAGATTTAATATGAATAGCTCAAAAGCTATTAACACTCCTATGAGCACCTCCACTAAGTTAGAAGTTGATGAAAGTGAAGAAAGCTTCGATCAAAAAACTTATAAGGGTATGATAGGAAGCTTACTTTACCTCACTACAACTAGACCATATATCATGTTCAGAGTAGGACTTTGTGCTAGGTTTCAATCGAACTCTAAGATTTCTCATCTCAAAGTAGTTAAAAGAATACTTAGATATCTTAAAGGTACTATAAATATAGGATTATGGTATCCAAAATCCAAAAATTTTGAGTTAATTGCTTATGCTGATGTGGATTTTGCTGGGTATAGACTAGATAGAAAAAGCACATCAGGAACATGTCAATTTTTGGGACATTCCTGGTCATCTAAGAAACAAAACTCGATTGCACTATCAACAACCAAAGCTGAGTATATTGCAGCTAGTGCATGTTGTGCACAAGTTGTGTGGATGAAAAACACCTTAGAATATTATAAAATCCATCTTAAAAATATTCCCATTAAATGTGATAACACAAGTATAATATATTTAACAAATAATCACATTCAATACTCAAGAACAAAATATATTGATATTAGACATCATTTTATACGAGATCATGTCACTAATCATGATGTAATAATAGAGTTCATTGATACTAAGCATCAACTAGCTGATATTTTTACAAAACATCTAAGTAAAGAATAATTTGATTTCAATAGAAGAGAATTAGGAATGTTAATGTGTCTAAATACATGAACTTGTTAAGATTATTTTTTGGACTTTCTTGATTTAATAATCAAATCACTTAATTGTCAGGATGATTTTATACGATTACATGTTTTAATAACATGTTGGAAATTATATGTTTTGGATATAAAAATTTTCATGATGATAAGCATGTTTTATCTTTATGATTATGTTTGAAAATCTATAGCAAAACCATGTCCGAATGCATGAAAGTGTTAAATTTCATTTTCGGATCTTCTTGATCCTAACAATCAGATTTTCTCGATACATTATTCTCTTCCGGGCTTAATAAACGTATGTCATATCGAGTTTTGGATTCACATAATTGATTTTTGACATATGAAATCAACTAGCAAATGCATCTCTCATAGACTTATCATGTGAAAAATATCTTTCGAGAAATGGATTTGACGATTCCTTCTTATATCTTTTGAGAAATAGTTTTACGTGCAAGGATTTGATTCACACACATATCTTGATTCTTGTAAAAATAAAGCGTGCTTTAATATCTTATCAATTTTAACTTCATTCGAGTAAGCTCACAAATGACTTTCCTCCTTTATGCAAAAAGATAATAACAAATAAAGAGGAAGAAGTAATGAAAGTCATCTCCATGTCAAGTTTTCCTTGAGATGTTGGTATAATTGGTATCCTATCAATTATTATTGAAAAATGACATAAACCTAGTTAAAATTTGCTAATATTGTTCTCCTTTTTGTTTATGACAAAGAGGGAGAAATATATGAATTGATACTATGAGTGTCATATTTGAATAAGAAATATATGAATTGATACTATGAGTGTCATATTTGAATTTAATAATATATAAATTGATGCTATGAGTGCCATATTTGAGTTTGTATTATGTTAAGATATCAAGAACTTACATTGCAGTTTTACATGTTGATATCTTACCATATGATGAATTGCTACGATTGCTATCTTTCACATTTGAAATGTAAAACCTGAAAATGGATGTTAAGCCTTGACATCATTTTTAGAGAGATACATTATGATAGGAATCATGATGGGAGTATTGATAAGGTTAAATGATCTTAACTTTTCAATATATCTCTTGAATTTAAATGCTTTGAATTCAAGAATGACTTATCTCAAGTATGACATATAGATAGGGGGAGTTAAGATTAACTCCGTTATCAATTGATTGTCATCATAAAAAAGAGGCAGATTATTGAATCTTGCATTTTGATGATAAAGTCAATTATCATTTGTTATCTAATCCATATATTGAGATAAGTGTACAGGATTAACTACGATGGAAGTAAGACATGCAGCAAGAGTTACGCCGAAGTCAAGACTATGATCACATTGGGGGTTCGAGAGTTCGACGAAAGTCTGGACAGTCATCAGAGGTTCTACGGGAACAAATCCGAGAAGTCCAGGAGCTTGCCAAAGAAGCTCGTCGGAACTCACTAAGTGGATCATCGCAAGTCCAGGAGTTGGCCGGAAGTCTGCTGGAGCATCGCCGAGGGTTCGTTGGATGTTCGTCGGAAGTTCGCCGGAAGCTCGTCGAATGAAGCGATTGACGCACTAGAGCAAGTTGCAGTATTAATGTCTTAAATATTGTAGTTAGCAGGTCGATTAAGTTAGGAATGAGAGGTGATCTCATTAACTTAATCTAGGGGCAATTGGGCCTTTGATAGACCCAAATTGGGTCGAATGGATTAGCCCATTCAGACCCATAATTCCTGGCCGGCACTAGCGCCGCCAGGGCTGGCAGTGGCACCGCCCAGGAGATGGTCTCCCAGGAATTCTGGGTGGTAGTACCACCCCTGTCAAGCGGTGGTATCGATGGCAGTTATTACTGCCAGTAGTGGCACCACCCCTGTCAGGCGATGGTTGTTGAATCTCGGATTTTGATGATGACATCAATTGCCATTTGTTATCTAATCCATATGTTGAGATAAGTGTGCAGGATTAACTATGATGAAATTAAGACATGCAACAGGAGTTGCGCCGGAGTCAGGACTATGATCACGTTGGGAGTTCGAGAGCTTGACGGAAGTCCGGACGGTCGTCGGAGGTTCTACGGGAACAAATCCGAGAAGTCCAGGAGCTTGCCAAAAGACGCTCGTCAGAACTCACCAAGTGGATCGTCGCAAGTCCAGGAGTTTGCCGGAAGTCCGTAGGAGCATCGTCGGATGTTCGTCGGAAGTTCGCCGAAAGAAGCGATTGACGCACCAGAGCAAGCTGTAGTAAAAGTCTTAAGAATTATCGTAGTTAGCACGATGATTAAGTTAGAATTGGGAGGTGATCCCATTAACTTAATCTAGGGGCAATCGGGCCCTTGAAAGAACCAAATTGGGCCGAATGGATCAACTCATTCGGACCCAGATCTCTCGCCTAGAGGTGGCACTGCCTGGGTCGGCGGTGGCACCGCCCAGGGCTCAGTCTTCGAGTTCTGGCTGGGCGGTGCAATTGCCTCTGACAGCGATGCAACCGCTTGAGCTCGGTCTCCGAACTCTGGTTGGGCGGTGCAACCGCCCCAGCCAGGCGGTGGCACCGCCTGAGCTCAGTCTCCGAGCTCTGCCAGGCGGTGCAACCGCCCCTAACAAGCGGTGGCACCGCCCAGAGTCTCAGTCTTCGAGCCCTGTCAGGCGGTGGAATTCCGGGAATTGACAGTTTTGAGCTCGGAATTCAAACTGGTTTGGGGCCTATAAATACCCCACTCTTTCAGCAATGAAAGAGCAACGAAAAACCACCAAAATCCTGATCTTACTCTAAGATTTTTGAGCTCAAAAGTGTTGTAATAAGCTAAAGGTTCTTCTCCCTCTTTTCTTCCAAGTTCAGATCTTTCAAGAGAGGAGAGAAAAGTTTGTAAGGGTTGTCTCCTAAGCCCGTCAAAAGGAGTGAATCTGTAAAAGGGTGGTTGGCCTTCACCTATTGAAGGAAGGCCTCTAGTGGACGTCGGCGACCTCATTGGTGGAGGAAGCCAAAAGTGGATGTAGGTTAAGATTGACCGAACCACTCTAAATCGTGCTGCTCTCTGGTTTGCATTTACTTTGACCGAACCACTTCATAGCTTATTGCCTTCTGCGCTTTTATGATTGCGTTTCCATGCTCAATATTTTTCGAATCGTGTTTAGACGTAAATCGCTTTTCTCGTACGAACATTGTATTTCAGTTTGCGCTTACATTTTGATTTCCATCACAACAACAAACTTGTTAGGATCAAGAGCACTAAGAGGGGGGGCGGTGAATTAGTGCAGCGGAAAACTTTCTACGATTAAAACGAAACTGCGTTCAAACGATAAAAATGATTTCTGTTTGAAAGCTGATTCTAAGATTACTTTAACTTAAGATCAAGCAAGATGATATTAAAGTCAATCTATGAAGGCATTTTGCAGTTATGATGAAAACCAGAATATAAGCGCAAACTGAAATACGACGTTCGTACGAAGAAACTGATTTACGTCTAAATGCTGATTCGTAAATCACTTGATTAGGCGAGATGCTGTTTAAGCAAGGGTATAAAGGCAATTTGCAATTATGGAAAAAATCAAAATGTAAACGTAATCTGAAATATGATGATAGTATGAAAAAGCAGATTTACGTCTAAACGCAGATTCGGAAAGTGTAAAGCTTGAAACCCGATCGTATATGCGCAGAAAGCAGTAAGCTTCAGAGGAGGTTTGCAGTAAAGATAATATGCTCAAAGTAAATGCAAACCGAGATTTAGAGTGGTTCGGTCGATCTTGACCTACTCCACTTTTGGCTTCCTCCATCGACGAGGTCACCGACGTCAACTAGAGGCCTTCCTTCAATAGGCGAAGGCCAACCACCCTTTTACAGTTTCACTCCTTTTGACGGGCTTAGGAGACAACCCTTACAGAAATTTTCTCTCCTCTCTTTACAACTCAAAACTTTGAAGAACAGAGGGAGGAGAACTTTTGGCCTTTACAACAATTTTGAGCTCTAAGAATCACAGAAAGAGATCAAGATTTTGAGTATGTCTATGCTCTTTCAGTGCTGAATGGGTGGGGTATTTATAGGCCCTAACCCAGTTCAAATTTGGAGCTCAAAACTATCAAATCCCGAATTCCGGATCAGCGATGCACCTCCTCGACTGAGCGGTTGCACATCTTGGCGAGCTCGAAGATCGAGCTCGGTGCGGTGCTACCTCTCTGTCAAGGGAGGTTGCACCGCCCGCCCTCGCTGGAGATCGAGTCCAGCGGTTGCACCGCCGCCAAAGCTCGAAGACCGAGCTCAGCCCGTGCTACCTCTCTCGGGGAGGTTTGCACCGCCGCCTCTCACTCGAGATCGAGCCCGGTGCAGTTGCACCTCCCTGGCGGGCGGTTGCACTGCCCAGCCTCCACGGAGACTTAGCCCAAGCGGTGCTAACTCCTCGCTTGGGCGGTTGCACCGCCTGATGCAATCAGGGTCCGAATGGGTCGATCCATTCGGCCCAACTTGGGTTTTTCAGGGGCCCAATTGCCCCAAGATTAAGCTAATGGGATCACCTCCCATTTCCAACTTAATCATTGTGCTAACTATGATAAATCCTAAGACAATTTCTGCAGCTTGCTCTGGTACGTCAATCGCTTCTTCCGGCGAGTTTCCGACGAACTTCCGTCGATCAACCGATGAACCCTCGGTGATGCCCCTGCGGACTTCCGGCAAACTCCTGGACTTGCGACGATCCACTTGGCGAGTTTCGATGATCTTCTTTTGGCAAGCTTATGGACTTCTCAGATTTGTTCCCGCAGAACCTCCGACGACTGTCCGAACTTCCGTCGAACTCTCGAACTCCCAACGTGATCATTGTCTTGACTTCGGCACAACTCTTACTGCATGTCTAACTTTCATCGTAGTTAATCCTGCACACTTATAACAAAACTTCGATCAAGACAATTAATCCTAAGCAATTAACCAAGTTGTCCGGCATGTTATTGGTCCCTCGACGCTTTGTTCGATTCTTCGACGCATCATCCTCTCCTGCAGCCTATTGCCCAATCGGCCAGTTGACTCCGCAACTCCGATATCCTTGGCACAATACCCATCCTTCTTGGCCCGATGCCCGAGTCCACGGCCCGAAGCCTTCTGTCGATACGTCGACCGATCCACCGGCCCGACGTCCAATCTTTTGACATGTTCCTTCGGCACAACATGATTTTCCTGCTTTAATTATCTCATCCTGATCGAAGCATCCTGTGTCACTCAAAACACAGATTAAATCATAAACATATATCAAGTAGTTTCATCATCAAAATACGAGATTCAACAATCTCTCCCTTTTTGATGATGACAACCACTTGATGACGGAGTTAAACTTAACTCCCGGAGTTTAAATAAACTCCCCCTATCAATATGCCATATTGATAAAACCTTGAAGTCAAACTGAATTCAAGTCATTGTAATATTCATCATGAATACTTGCAACTCGTCATCATGAACTTATGCATAAACTTATGCATAACATGTCATGTCATCAACATACTTCTCCCCCTTAGTCATCAACAAAAAGGAGAAGTACCACAATCAAGTGTTTGTGATATTGGTTCAACTCATTGCATGAAAAACATAATATTAAGTTTTATCATCGTGCAAGTTTGCTATTATCAAATATCAACATGAAAAATTACGATGTAAGCTTTTGATATCATAACACAAACATTTCAAGTGTTTATCAATTGTAGCATTTAATCACATGGTAAGATATCAATGCGTAAAATTACGATGCAAGTTCTTGACATCTTAACACATGATGCAGACATGGCATAATGCAAATTTGGCAATCATAGCATCAGTGTTCATAGCATCAATTCATATATTTCTCCCCCTTTGTCGTCAACAAAAAGGAGAACGATATAAGCAAATTTTAAATATAAGTGCGATGCCATAAGCAGGTTCATGTCATTTTTCAACAAAAAGTGATAAGATACCAAATATTCAAACATTTCAAGGAAAACATGACATGGAGATAGCTTTGAAAACTTCTTCCATTTTATTTGTTATTTTCTTTTTGCATGACGGAGGAAAGCTATTTCTGAGCTTACTCGAATGAAGTTAAAATCGATAAGATATTAAAGCACGCTTCATTTTTACAAGTATCAAGATATGTATCAAATCCTTGTACGTAAAAATGACTTCCTTTTTCAAGAAGGAATTTATAAGCAGGAATCATTTCATCAAATCCATTTCTCAAAACAAAATATTGTTCACATGATAAGTGTATAAGAGATGTATTTGCTGATTGATTTCATATGTCAAAAATTAATGATATGAGTTAAACTTAATATGACATATGCTTATAAAGTCTGGAAGAGGATAATTCGAAAATCCAATTGTTAGGATGCCAATAGTTAAGAGAATCCGAAAATGAAATTAACACTTTCATGCATTTGGACAAGGTTGTGCTATTGATTTTCAAATACAATCATAAAGATAAGACATGCTCATCATCGTGATAGTACGATAGCAAGTTTACAATATACAAGCTAGCAAAAATTTTTAATATTTTAAGACACGAAAGCTAGCAATTTTCTCTTTGAGATATGCACATTAGCAACTCTTTCTCCCCCTATGTCATTGGGAAAGAGAAGGGAAGACCCTTTACATTAATTTCTAAATCATGACAAGGGAAGGTTTCAATCTTATTTGTGCATCATTATATTTTCAAATTCGAACATGCACAATTTTAAAAACCTTATATTTCATTCATGCATGATACTAAATAAATCAATCAATATTATGAGCATATCATACATGATACTTAAATTTTTAACTATTTATCAACATTTTAATCATAATACCAAACATTCATCATTTAGAGTATTCATGACATTAAATCAACATACATCATTTTAGTAACAATTCATAGCATTTTAAATCATGACTTACATCATATGCAATACATCACATCATAATTAAAAAGCTCAAGTATTGCATGCATCATTACAAATCATAAATGCTTCATATCATGATGATATCAATTTTGTCAAATTATATCTTACCATGCATGATCATAACTTTTCATTTGTATACATCAAAACAAATTAATGAATATCTCATGTATTCATATCATCACATAAGGAATATCAAGAAGAGTTGGTAATGAGATTTACGAATCATGTAGACAAATTATGAATATTAAGAGACATATTATGATTCTTTTTAGATAACTCAAATAGCAAAAAGAAAGAATCACAGTAAGTTATTTTGATTTATAAAAAGAATTCTCAAGTTATAATTCCAAGAAATCACGATTCATTTCAATAAATTTCAATAAGAACACATCATCAAAATCTCAACATTACTTTCAAGAGATTCAAAATGGCATAGATAATTTTATTGATCTCTTAGTGAAAAAGTCAATACGGTAGAGAAAAATAAATTTTCAAGAAAAATACTTTTCTCTTTTTAGTTGTTTTAGTTCATATGATTTTATTTCATCTATGCCAAACATGTAGCATGTTTTAAAATCGAAAGTGCAAGTTTTATTACGACAAAGATCAATAAGGCACTTTCATTACCGTGAAAATCGAAAATCGCAAGATTCATCATCCATAATTATAAAACCAATAAACATGATTTTTAAAATCTCATGCATAGAATAAAATTATGGTATCAAAACATCATTATATCATCAAGCATAATTTCATATTTTCAATCAAAATCATTTTGTTTGTTTATCATAAAATATGTATTTTTCATGATTATTTTCAAAATTACTAGCATGATCATAAATTTTGCATTTTCATCATATATATATATTTTTTTAACATGTAATTTTCAAGAAAATTAATTCTATATTAAAAAGAAAATGTATTATGAAGAGCATCATGTAATTTCGAAATAATTCAAGAGAGTTGAGTTACTTACCTTGTAGTCGAAGCTCGTCAAAGCCCAATTCGCTGTTTCACCTTTGGAAGTTCTTGATTCATCCTTGGTTGCCTTCCTCTTCTTTGGCCTCTTCCTTCGTTCAAGTTCATTGTCTATTTTAGATTTTTGTTTAATAAACTTATTAAGATTTAGTGTTCGAAGTTCAAGTTCATCATTGTCCTCATCACTTGAGTCATCGCTCAAGTGGTATTCATTTGTCCGGAGTTCCAAATCCTTCCTATTCTTTGGAAGGTGATTGTGTTCAACATGTTCATCATGTGCATTGTGCACCATTTCATATGTCATCAACGAACCAATTAGTTCTTCAAGTGATAAGTTGTTTAGGTTTTTAGCTTCTTGTATTGCAGTTACTTTTGAATCCCACTTCTTAGAAAGAGAACACAAAATCTTGTTTATGAGTTCAAAATCCGAAAAACATTTTCCAAGAGCTCTTAAACTATTGACGACATCCGTGAAACGAGTGTACATGTCGCCTATAGTCTCACTTGGTTGCATTCGAAAAAGCTCAAAATCATGCAATAAAAAGTTAACTTTCGAGTCTTTGACTCTACTAGTTCCCTCATGCGTGATTTCAAGTGTTCGCCAAATGTCAAAAGCCGTTTCGCACGTAGAAATCCGATTGAACTCATTTTTGTCCAAAGCGCAAAATAAGGCATTCATAGCCTTTGCGTTTAAAGAAAAATACTTCT
The DNA here is from genome assembly GCA_900464855.2 of Musa schizocarpa. Classification (NCBI taxonomy): domain Eukaryota; kingdom Viridiplantae; phylum Streptophyta; class Magnoliopsida; order Zingiberales; family Musaceae; genus Musa; species Musa schizocarpa. Next base: position 31,160,297 of record LS990920.1, on the reverse strand, counting down.
TCTCCAAATCTGACCATTCGTTCATCAGTTTAGAGGGAAGTTGAAAACCATTTTCAATGATATTCCATAAATTCAAATTCGTAGAAATCAAAAAAACTCTCATTCGAGTTTTCCAATAAGTGTAGTACAATCCGTTAAACAACGGTGGACGAAAAACTGAAAAACCCTCTTAAAAGCTATGAAGAGCCATTTCTCTCGGGTGTAAATCTGAAAAGAGAAATGCCGGGCTCTGATACCAATTGTTAGGATCAAGAGCACTAAGAGGGGGGGGTGAATTAGTGCAGCGGAAAACTTTCTGCGATTAAAACGGAACTATGTTCAAACGATAAAAATGATTTATGTTTGAAAGTCGATTCTAAGATTACTTTAACTTAAGATCAAGCAAGATGATGCTAAAGTCAATCTATGAAGGCAGTTTGCAGTTATGATGAAAACAAGAATATAAGCGCAAACTGAAATACGACGTTCGTACGAAAATATTGATTTACGTCTAAATGCTGATTCGTAAATCACTTGATTAGGCGAGATGCTATTTAAGCAAGGGTGTAAAGGTTGTTTGCAGTTATGGTAAAAATCAAAACGTAAACGTAATCTGAAATATGATGATCGTACGAAAAAGCAGATTTACGTCTAAACGCAGATTCGGAAAGTGCAAAGCTTGAAACCCGATTGTATATGCGTAGAAAGCAGTAAGCTTCAGAGGAGGTTTGCAGTAAAGATAATATGCTCAAAGTAAATGCAAATCAAGATTTAGAGTGGTTCGATCGATCTTGACCTACTCCACTTTTGGCTTCCTCCACCGACGAGGTCACCGACGTCAACTATAGGCCTTCTTTCAATAGGCGAAGGCCAATCACCCTTTTACAGTTTCGCTCCTTATGACGGGCTTAGGAGACAACCCTTACAGAAATTTTCTCTCCTCTCTTTACAATTCAAAACTTTGAAGAATAGAGGGAGGAGAACTTTTGGCCTTTACAACAATTTTGAGCTCTAAGAATCACAGAAAGAGATCAAGATTTCGAGTATGTCTATGCTCTTTCAGTGCTGAATGGGTGGGGTATTTATAGGCCCTAACCCAGTTCAAATTTGGAGCTCAAAACTATCAAATCCCGGAATTCCGGGATCAGGCGGTTGCACCTCCTGACTGGAGCGGTTGCACCGCCTGGCAGAGCTCGAAGACCGAGCTCAGGCGGTGCTACCTCTCTGTCAGGGGAGGTTGCACCGCCCAATCTCGCTTGGAGACTGAGCCCAGGCGATTGCACCGCCTGCCAGAGCTCGAAGACTGAGCTCAGGCGGTGCTACCTCTCTATCAGGGGAGGTTGCACCGCCCAGTCTCGCTCGGAGACTGAGCCCAGGCGGTTGCACCTCCTGGCTGGGGCGGTTGCACCGCCTAGTCTCCCTGGGAGACTTAGCCCAGGCGGTGCTACCTCCTGGCTTGGGCGGTTGCACCGCCCAATGCAATCAAGGTCCGAATGGGTAGATCCATTATGCCCAACTTGGGTTTTTCAGGGGCCCAATTGCCCCAAGATTAAGCTAATGGGATCACCTCCCATTTCCAACTTAATCATTGTGCTAACTACGATAAATCCTAAGACAATTTTTGCAGCTTGCTCCGGTACGTCAATCGCTTCTTCCGGCGAGTTTCTGGAGAACTTCCGTCGATCAACCGATGAACCCTCGGTGATGCTCCTGCGGACTTCCGGCAAACTCCTGGACTTGCGACGATTCACTTGGCGAGTTCCAACGAGCTTCTTTTGGCAAGCTTATGGACTTCTCGGATTTGTTCCCGCAGAACCTCCGATGACTGTCCAAACTTCCGTCGAACTCTCGAACTCCCAACGTGATCATTGTCTTGACTCCGGCGCAACTCCTGCTGCATGTCTAACTTTCATTGTAGTTAATCCTGCACACTTATAACAAAACTTCGATCGAGACAATTAATCCTAAGCAATTAACCAAGTTGTCCGGCATGTCATTGGTCCCTCGACGCTTCATCCGATTCTTCGGCGCATCGTCCTCTCCTGCAGCCTATTGCTCAATCGGCCAGTTGACTCCGCAACTCCGATATCCTTGGCACAATACCCGCCCTTCTTGGCCTGATGCCCGAGTCTACGGCCCGAAGCCTTCTGTCGATACGTCGACCGATCCACCGTCCCGATGTCCAATCTTCTGACATGTTCCTTCGGCACAATATGATTTTCCTGCTTTAATTGTCTCATCCTGATCGAAGCATCCTGCGTCACTCAAAACGCAGATTAAATCATAAACATATATCAAGTAGTTTCATCATCAAAATACGAGATTCAACAAATCTGCCTTAACAGATTCGTTTTAACTGCTTCTTGCCTAATAATAAGTTAAAGTGATTTACGAATCGGCTTTTCTACTGAAATCACTTTTACCGTACGAATATCGTATTTCAGTTTACGCTTACATTCTGATTTCCATCATAACTGCAAACTACCTTTATAGATTTGTTTTAACTGCTTCTTACCTGATCTTAAGTCAAAGAAATTTACGAATCGACTTTTCTACTGAAATCAGCTTTGTCGTACGAACGCAGTTTTAAACTTTGAAAGTTTTCTGCTACACTAATTCCCCCTCTTAGTGCTCTTGATCCTAACAATTGGTATTAGAGCATGGTTCACTCTCAAACGGATTAAAACCCAAGCGAGATTGTATATGCCGAAAACCAAGAGGTCCATTCTATTACACGTCCACCCATGTTCAATGGGACGGACTACACCTATTGGAAGACCCGAATGAGGATCTTCCTTATTTCGATGGATTTTGAACTTTGGAATCTTGTCGAAAATGGTTTTTTGAAATCTTCTCTTCCAATGATTGATTGGAATGAATTGGAGAACAAGACTTTCGCTCTTAATGTAAAGGCTATGAATGCCTTATTTTGTGCGCTTGATAAAAATGAGTTTAATCGTGTTTCGGTTTGTGAAACCGCGTTTGATATTTGGCATACACTCGAAGTGACTCATGAAGGCACAAGTAGAGTAAAAGAGTCAAAAATCAATCTTTTGATACACTCTTTCGAACTTTTCCGAATGAAACCGAGCGAGACTATTGGCGACATGTACACCCGTTTCACGAATGTCGTAAATGGTCTAAAAGGACTTGGCAAAAGCTTTTCGGACTTTGAGCTCGTAAATAAGATTCTAAGATCCCTTCCTAAGAGTTGGGACCCTAAAGTCACTGCTATTCAAGAGGCTAAAGATTTAAGCAACTTCCCTCTTGAAGAACTAATCGGGTCATTAATGACCTATGAAATGACATGCAAGGCTCATGAAGAGCAAGAAGACATCCTTCCAAAGAACAGGAAGGATATGACACTTAGAACTTTAGATGACCACTTGAGAGAAAACTCAAGTGATGAGGACTGTGACGATGACTTGGCACTTCTAACAAGGAAATTCAAAAAATTTGTTAAAAGAAACAAGTTTAAAAATGACGCAAAAAAAAACTTGAACCCAAAAGGGACCAAGTTATTTACTATGAGTACAAAAAGCCAGGACACTACAAGAGTGATTGTCCCCAAACCAAGAAGAGAACATCAAAGAAGAAGGCACTCAAAGTAACATGGGATGATTCGAGCGCATCCAAAGAAGAGGAGTCCAACACTGAGCAAGTTGCTCATTACACCTTAATGGCCATCAGAGAGGAGGTAATAAATTTAATTGATGCAGATTTATCATTTGATGAATTATTAAATACCTTCCATGATTTATTTGATGAATGCAAGATTATTAGTAGAAAATACAAATTGCTAAAAAAGGAGCATGATAGTCTTAATTGTGATTTCGATAAGTTAAAGACTGAATATCATGATAGTTTAGGCTCTTGTATCAAATGCCATGATCTAGAAACTATCCAAAAGCAAAACTTGCTACTCATGGACATCTTGAAGAAATTTGAGGTTGGTAGCAAGTCTTTGAACATGATCCTTACAAACATGGGTCACGTTCCCAAAAGAAGTGAAATCAGATTTGTAAGAAATTCTCACCAAAATCCAACCACCTTCATAAAAGGCCCCATCCTACATATTCGACACCAAAGTAAATGCAACTTTTGTTGCAAGCATAGACACAAAACGTATTATTGTCCATTCAAGAAAATTAGTCCGAACAAATTAATTTAGGTTCCTAAAGGAACCATGATAAATTCTATACAACATGACGAAAAATATAGATCAACTTTTGAGGCACCCAAAAGTAAATGGGTACTTAAAAATTATCCTTTCTTGTAGAGATATACACCATCACAAACTAGAAGTAAGAGATGGTACCTTGATAGTAGATGCTCAAGGCATATGACTGGAGATCCATCTCAATTCTCTAAGCTCACTAGCATAGACGAAGGCTATGTCACCTTCGGAGACAACAACAAGGGTAAAATCATTGGCAAAGGAACTATAGGTAACAAATCCAACTTCTTTATTGAAGATGTTTTGTTAGTTGATAGTTTAAAACATAATCTCTTGAGCATTAGTCAATTATGTGATAAAGGATATATTGTCAAATTCAAATCTAATATATGCATCCTTAAAAAATCACACAACAACACATCTAATGATAGCATTAAAACAAAATAACGTATACACCATTGACATCAATGATTTGTGTAATGAAATGTGTTTTTCGGTTTTAAATGAGGATGCTTGGCTATGGCACAAAAGATTAGGTCACGCTAGCATGAAACTAATTACTCAAATATCATCCAAAGAACTTATACGAGGAATTCTTTACATCAAGTTCATCAAAGATAATGTGTGTGATGCTTGTCAATTAGGAAAATAGATTAAGAGTAGTTTCAAATCTAAGAATCAAATAAGCACATAAAGGCCCTTACAATTGATCCATATGGACTTGTTCAGACCAATATCTATATCAAGCCTAGGAGGTAGCAAATACGCCCTCGTCATTGTAGATGACTATAGTAGATACACATGGACTTATTTTTTGAAACACAAAAATGAATGCTTTAGATATTTCACCAAGTTTTGCAAACTTGTTCAAAATGAAAAAGGTTTTATGATTTCATCAATTCGAAGTGATCACGGTGGTGAATTTCAAAACCGTGATTTCCAAGAATTCTGTGAATCTAATGAATTCAACCATAACTTTTCTACTCCAAGAAATCCTCAATAAAATGGAGTAGTAGAAACAAAGAATAGAAATTTACAAGAAATGATAAGAACCATGTTGAATGAACAAAGCCTACCCAAATATTTTTGGGCCGAAGTTGTAAACATTGCATGCTATATTTTGAATAGAGTTTTAGTAAGACCCTTACTCACCAAAACTCCCTATGAGTTGTGGAACAATAAAAAAACCCAATGTTTTATATTTTAAAGTTTTTGGGTGTAAGTGTTTTATCTTGAATGAGAAAGATGCCTTAGGAAAATTTGATGCTAAATCCGATGAAGAAATTTTTCTTGGTTATTCTTCGATTTCTAAAGCTTTTCGTATCTTCAATAAAAAGAATTTAATAATAGAAGAATCCATTCATGTTGTTTTCAATGAGATTTTCGAAATCAAGAAAAATGACTTTGATGATGATGTTAATTTCGATTCTTTGAATTTAAATGAAACCCCTTCTCCAACTAGCAACTTGGATGCATCTACTTCCGAAACTTCCTTACCTAAGGATTGGAAGTATGTAGATGATCATCCTAAGGAGCTAATCCTAGGAGACACATCTAAGGGGATTCAAACATGTTCGTCTTTTAAAAATTCTTGTGCCAACGCCGCTTTTCTCTCCCAAATTGAACCTAAATGTATTGACAAAGCCATGAAAGATGATTTATGGATTATCGCAATGCAAGATGAGTTAAATCAATTTGAGAGAAATGAGGTGTGGAAGCTTGTTCCTAGGCCAAATGACCATTTAGTTATTGGTACTAAATGGGTCTTTAGAAACAAGCAAGATGAATATGGTATCGTGGTGAGAAACAAGGCTAGACTAGTGGCCAAAGGTTTCAACCAAGAAGAAGGTATCGATTACGAAGAAACCTTCGCTCCTGTGGCTAGATTAGAAGCCATAAGGATGCTCCTTGCCTATGCTAGTAATAATAATTTTAAGTTATTTCAAATGGATGTTAAAAGCGCTTTTCTAAATGGCTTTATTTCTGAAGAAGTTTATGTTGAACAGCCTCCCGGATTTGAAAATAATAGCCTCTTTAATCATGTATTTAAATTAACCAAAGCTCTCTATGGTTTAAAACAAGCCCCAAGGGCTTGGTATGATAGACTAAGTACTTTTCTTATTGAAAATAATTTCACAAAAGGCAAGGTCGATACTACATTATTTATCAAAAAAATTGAAAATAACTTTCTCATTGTTCAGATATATGTTGATGACATTATCTTTGGTTCTACGAATGAATCTCTTTGTGAATCTTTTGCTAAAACCATGAGTCTCGAATTTGAAATGAGTTTGATGGGAGAATTAACCTTTTTCTTAGGCTTAAAATTAAGCAAATAAGCAATGACATCTTTATTAGTCAAACTAAATATGCCCTAGATATGCTAAATAGATTCAATATGAATAGCTCAAAAGCTGTTAACACTCCTATGAGCACCTCCACGAAGTTTGAAGTTGATGAAAGTGGAGAAAGCTTCGATCAAAAAACTTATAGGGGTATGATAGGAAGTTTACTTTACCTCATTGCGACCAGACCAGATATCAGGTTCAGTGTAGGACTTTGTGCTAGGTTTCAATCGAACCCTAAGATATCTCATCTCAAAGCGGTTAAAAGAATACTTAGATATCTTAAAGGAACCACTAATCTAGGATTATGGTATCCAAAATCCGAAAATTTTCAGTTAATTGCTTATGCTGATATGGATTTTGTCGGGTGTAGACTAGATAGAAAAAGCACATCAGGAACATGTCAATTTTTGGGACATTCCCTTGTTTCCTGGTCATCTAAGAAACAAAACTCGGTTGCTCTATCAACAACTGAAGCTGAATATATTGCAGCTAGTGCATGTTGTGCACAAATTGTGTGGATGAAAAACACCTTAGAAGATTATAAAGTCCATCATAAAAGCATTCCCATTAAATGTGATAACACGAGTGCAATATATTTAACAAAGAATCCCATTCAACACTCAATAACAAAACATATTGATATTAGACATCACTTTATATGAGATCATGTTACTAATCATGATGTAATTATAGAATTCATATATACTAAGCATCAACTAGCTGATATTTTTACAAAACGTCTAAGTGAAGAACAATTTGATTTCATAAGAAGAGAATTAGGAATGTTGATGTGTCCGAATGCATAAACTTGTGAAAATTATTATTTGGACTTTATTGATTGAATGATCAAATCACTTAATCGCCATTACATGCCAAAAATAACATGTTGGAAATTAATACAAAAATTTTCATAAACGATGAGCATGTCCTCATAGTCTTGCATGAAAGTGTTAAATTAAATTTTCGGTTCCAATCGGATTTTATTATTCTCTTTCGGATTTTGATTCACATCATTAATTCTTGACAAAAAAAATTATCTAGCAAATTTATGGCTTTTAGACTTATCATGTGAAAATTATTGCCTTTGAGAAATAAATTTGATGATTCCTTCTTGTAAAAGGAAGATATTTTTTGTAAGGACTTTACTCACATAAATATCCTGATCCTTGTAAAGCATGCTATCGATTTGAACTACACAAATGGCTTTCCTCCTTCATGCAAAAAGAATAATAACAAATAAAAAGGAAGAAGTTTTCACTCTATGTAGATAATCTCCATGTCATGGTCTTCTTGAGATGTTTGTATCCTATAAATGACATGAACTTACTTATGGCATCACATGTATATTCAAAAGATGCTTATATCATTCTCCTTTTTGTTGATGATAAAGGGGGAGAAGTATATGAATTGATGCTATAAATGCCATATTATGTTGAAAGAAATAGACATATGATTATTGATGCTATGCCATGTTTGCTATGATTGCCATATTTGCATCATATTAAGATATCAAGAACTTGCATTGTAATTTTACATGTTGATATCTTTCCATATGAAAAATTGCTATCATTATAACAATTCACATTTGAAATTTGAAAATGGATGTCGAGTCTTGACATCATATAGAGAGATACATCATTATAGGAATCATGATGGGAGTATTGATAAGGTTAAATGACTTTAACTTATCAATATGTCTCTTGAATTCAAAGGCTTTGAATTCAAAAATGACTTATCTCAATTATGGCACATAGATAGGGGGAGTTAAAGTTAACTCCGTTATCAATTGATTGTCATCATCAAAAGGGGAGAGATTGTTGAATCTCGGATTTTGATGATGACATCAATTGTTATTTGTTATCTAATCCATATGTTGAGATAAGTGTACATGATTAACTACGATGAAAGTAAGATATGCAGCAGGAGTTACACCGGATTCAGGACTATGATCACGTTGGGAGTTCGAGAGCTTGACGGAAGTCCGGACGATCATCTAAGGTTCTACGGGAACAAATCTGAGAAGTCTAGGAGCTTGCCAAAAGAAGCTCGTCAGAACTCGCCAAGTGGATCGTCGCAAGTCCAGGAGTTTGCCGGAAGTCCATAGGAGCATCGTCGGAGGACCGTCGGATGTTCGCCGGAAGTTTGCCGGAAGCTCGCCGGAAGAAGTGATTGATGCACCGGAGCAAGCTGTAGTAAAAGTCTTAAGAATTGTCGTAGTTAGCACGATGATTAAGTTAGAATTGGGAGGTGATCCCATTAACTTAATCTAGGGGCAATTGGGCCCTTGAAAGAACCAAATTGGGCCGAATAGATCAACTCATTCGGACCCAGATCTCTCGCCCAGAGGTGGCACCACCTGGGTCGGCGGTGGCACCGCCCAAGGCTTAGTCTTCGAGTTCTGGCTGGGCGGTGCAACTGCCTCTGACAACGATGCAACCGCCTGAGCTCGGTCTCTGAGCTCTGGCTGGGCTATGCAACTGCCCTAGTTAGGCGGTGGCACCGCCCAGAGGCTCAGTCTTCGAGCCCTGTCAGGCGGTGCAACCGCCAAACCCCGAAATTCCAGGAATTGATAGTTTTGAGCTCGGAATTCAAACTAGTTTGGGGCCTATAAATGCCCCACTCTTTCAGCAATGAAAGAGCAACGAAAAACCACCAAAATCCTGATCTTACTCTGAGATTTTTGAGCCACTCTAAATCACGCTGCTCTCTGGTTTGCATTTACTTTGAGCTTATTATCCTTACTACAAACCTCCTTCATAGCTTACTGCCTTCTGCGCTTTTACAATTACGTTTCTAAGCTCAATATTTTCTGAATCGTGTTTAGACGTAAATCGCTTTTCTCGTACGAACATCATATTTCAGTTTGCGCTTACATTCTAATTTCCATCGCAACAGCAAACTGTCTTAATAGATTTGTTTTAACTGCTTCTTGCCTAATCACAATTTAAAGTGATTTACGAATCGGCTTTTCTACTAAAATTACTTTTACCGTACGAACATCGTATTTTAGTTTGCGCTTACATTCTGATTTCCATCATAACTACAAACTATCTTTATAGATTTGTTTTAACTGCTTCTTACCTGATCTTAAGTCAAAGAAATTTACGAATCGACTTTTCTACTGAAATCGGCTTTGTCGTACGAACGTAGTTTTAAACGTTGAAAGTTTTCTGTTGCACTAATTCAGCCCCCCCCCCTCTTAGTGCTCTTGTTCCTAACAGTGGTATCCCCTAAGCTCGGTTTCCGAGCGATGTCAGGCAGTAGTACCACCCAGACTGAGTGGTAGTATTGCTCAGTGGCAGATGACAGGTGGTAGTATCATCCAGTTATGGTGGTAGTATCGCCAGGACCCCGAAAAACCGGGAGATGACACTTTTCATCTCCAAATTCAAACTGATTAGGGCCTATATAAACCCCACCCTTTCTGCATGAAAGGGTAACCAAAAGCTTGATCTGACTCTGTGATTTTAGAACTCAAAAGTGTTGTAAAGGCCAAAAGTTCTTCTCCCTCTTTTCTTCCAAGTTTTGATCATTCAAGAGAGGAGAGAAAATTCTGTAAGGGTTGTCTCCTAAGCCCGTCAAAAGTAGTGAAATTGTAAAAGGGTGGTTGGCCTTCGCCTATTGAAGGAAGGCCTTTAGTGGACGTCGGTGACCTCGTTGGAGGAGGAAGCCAAAAGTGGATATAGGTCAAGATTGACCGAACCACTCTAAAATTACAGTGCTCTCTGGTTTATATTTATTCTTGCTGTTTACCTTCCTGCAAATCTCCATATGTGCTTTACTTCCTCATTACGTTTGCTACACTCTTTTATGAACTCGCTTTCAAGTTAAGTTTCCAAAAATGGTTTTGCGTCAGAAACGATTTCATCATACAAACGTAGTTTTTAAATCGACAAAGGTTTTCCGCTGCACTAATTCACCCCCCCTCTTAGTGCTCTTGATCCTAACACTCCCCTTATCTAGTCTAAGTTTAGAATTCTGTTTAGGAGTGAGTGCTTGTAAAGGTTTGTCTCCTAAACCTATGAAAAGGAGAAGAGGGGTGTAAGAAGGAGGTTGATCTTTGCCTATTAAAGAAAGATCGATAGTGGATGCCGATGGCCTTGACGGAAGAGGAATCGATGGAGTGGATGTAGGTCACGATGACCGAACCACTATAAAATTGGCGTATTCTTTTGTTTGCATTTCTATTAATTGCCATTTACTTTACTGCAAATCATTTTACATGCTTACTGCCTTCAATACATTTACGAATATGTGTTTCAAGTTATGTTTTTGAAATCGGTTTTTATCGTATGAAAGAATTTTCTGAAACCGATGTATTTTATCGCTGCACTAATTCATCCCCCCTCTTAGTGCCGACTCGTTCCTAATAGTTGGTATAAGAGCCTCATTATTTCTCATTTGGTTTAACACCCAAGAGAAATGACTCATTTTGGCTTTCAAGAGGGTTACTCTCTCATTTGTCCTCCATTTTTCAATGGGATGGACTACACATATTGGAAAACTTGAATGAGAGTTTTCTCATTTTCTTTGGATAAGAACTTATAAAACATTATTGAAAATAGTTTTTGAAGGACTTCTCTTCCGATGAACCATTGGAATGATTTGGAGAAGAAGACATTTTCTTTAAATGCTAGAGCTTTGAATGCTCTATTTTGTGCCTTAGACAAAAACGAATTCAATCAAATTTCCATATGTGAAGCGGCTTTTGATATATAGCACACTCTTGAAATCACACACGAAGACACTAGTAGATTAAAAGACTCTAAGATAAACCTTTTGATATATGATTTTGAACATTTTCGAATGAAGCCAAGTGAAATCATTAGAGACATGTACACCTGTTTTACGGATGTCGTCAATGGTTTAAAAGCTCTTGACAAATGCTTTTCTAATTTTGAACTCGTTAACAAGATTTTACAATCACTTTCTAAAAATTAGGATTTGAAAATAATGGCTATTCAAGAATCAAAAAATTTGAATACTTTTTTGATCGAAGAACTTATCGGGTCTCTAATGACCTATGAAATGACGTACAATGCATGTGAATAACTTGAGAACCGCCTTCCAAAAAACATAAAGGATTTTGGACTAAGAATAATCGAAGACCACTCGAGCATAAGCTCAAGTGAAGGTGAACTTGAACTCCTCACTATGAAATTTAAAAAGTTTAAGAAACAAAAATTAAAGAATAAAAAGAACGTAACTACTTGCTATGAACGCAAGAAGAGGGAACCACTTTGGGACGAATCAAGCTCATCAGAAGACAATGAGAAAATCAACAAAGGCGAGGTGGCAAATTATGCCTTAACGGCTTTTGACGACGAGGTAATCAAAATCCCCTTACTTTATTTCAAAATGACATGATGCTTTTCTTGAGTTCTTTTTAATTTAGTTTAATTATTTTTCTTGAAAATTGCATGTTTAATAATGTAATGAAAATGATAAAAAATTGGGATCATGCTAGTAATTGTGAAAATGATAATAAAAACTACATGTTTTATGATAAAGAAATAAAATATTAGATTTAAATCTAATGATAAATCCTATGTAGGTTTTTAAAAAGAAATAATATGTCTTGATGATTTACGTATTTATTTTTTATTTTGATTGAAGATGCTTCATGTTTAATGAAATCATAATTAATGATATAATGTCTTAATAAAAATGTTAAGAGGTTTGATATCATGCTTAATGTGAATCTTGTTAGGATCAAGAGCACTAAGGGGGGGGGTGAATTAGTGTAGCGGAAAACTTTCGTCAGTTCAAAAAGACTTCGTATGAAAACCATTTCGAAAAGATCTTTAACTTAAGAGCAAACGGAAGTATAGTTGATGTAAAGCAACGAAGGCAGTTTGTAATTAAGATAAAGAGCATAATGTAAATGCAAACCGAGATTTAGAGTGGTTCGGTCAATCTTGACCTACATCTACTTTTGGCTTCCTCCTCCGACGAGGTCACCGACGTCCACTAGAGGCCTTCCTTCAATAGGAGAAGGCCAACTACTCTTTTACAGCTTTTCTCCTTTTGACGGGCTTAGGAGATAACCCTTACAAGTTTTCACTCCTCTCTTGAATGATCGACTTTGAAGGAAAAGAGGGAGAGAAACTCTAGCCTTTAAAACACTTTTAAGCTCTCAAATACTCAGAATAAAAGCAAGCTTTCGGTGCCCTTTCATGCAGGAAAGGGTGGGGTTTATATAGGCCCCAATCAGATTGAATTTGGAGCTCAAAAGTGTCAATTCCTAGATTTTCGGGGTCCTGGCGATACCACCGCCATAACTAGGTGGTACCACCGCCTATCAATTGTCACTGAGCAGTACTACCACTCGGTCTGGGTGGTACTACCACCTGACATTGCTCGGAGATCGAGCTCAGGCGGTACCATCGCCTGACAAGGGCGGTACCACCGCTAGCAATAATAACTGCCAGCAGTACCACAACCTAACAAGGGTGGTACTACTGCCCAGAACTCCTGGGAGACCGAGTCTCCTAGGTGGTGCCATCACTAGCCCTAGTGGTGCCACTACCAACTAGGAATTCTAGGTCCGAATGAGCTGATCCATTCAGGCCAATTTGGGTTTGTTAAGGGCCCAATTGGCCCCAGATTAAGTTAATGGGATTACCTCCCAATCGTAGCATAATCTACATGCTAACTATGATAATTAAGACATCAATACTGTAGATCATGTTCCGGTATGTTAATCGCTTTTTCTGGCGAACTTCCGGCGAACATCTGACGAACCCTCGACGATGCTCTAGCAAACTCCCAACAAACTCTTGGACTTGCAACGATCCTCTTGGTGAGTTTCGACAGCTTCTTTGGCAAGCTCCTGGACTTCTTGGATTATTCCCGCAGAGCTTCCGACGATCGTCCGGACTTCCGACGAACTCTCAAACCCCCAACGTGATCTTGGTCTTGACTTCCACTCAATACTTGTTATATGTCTGACTGCCATCATAGTTAATCCTGCACACTTATCTCAACATATAGGTTAGATAAACAAATGATATTTGATTTCATCATCAAAATCCAAGATTCAACAAATCTATGCTTGATGATTTGAAGAAATAATGATTTTTGGGTAATTTATGGTTTATTGATCTTAATAGTTTTTATGATGAAATTTATTTTTCAATCCTAAACGATTGATGCATGTGCTTATTTGGCATAAAAAGGCAAAGACATACTTGTATGAAACTAACAACTAAAAATGAAACATCTCTATCTTATCGAGTTTTGAATAAGAGATTGGAATATATATTTATATTATTTTGAATCTCTTGAATTACGAAAGTGATTTTGATGATTTGATGATTTAAATTTGAATAAATTTTTATCCAAATCATGATCTTGATTCCTTGATATTTACAAATTAAGATTTATTATGAATCGAGATCGTTTGTGTTCTCTCATGACTTTATTTGCTATAAGAAAATATTTATCTATATCATTGATCTTGAATTCTCAGAATTAAAACTTGATAATTTTTTTACATAAATCAAGATCCCTCACTTTTATTCTCGAATGACTTCTTGTATTTTATTAAAGAGAATACTTATCAAAATGAATCATGTCTATTAGTATTCACATGATATTTGATATTATCTTTCATGACATGATGTGTAAATTCCTTTGTATTTGTGGTTATAAACCTCATGTTATAAGTAGAGCATTGATGTAAAAATTGTATTCTTCCACTCTACTTCTTCCTTGATTATAATAAAGGGGAGAAAGAAAATTGCTAGTTTGAATGTTAAATTTAGCCAAATTACAAAAAATGCATAAACTCTCCTTATACATTCTTTTTCGGATCATGATCTTGATTTCTCGAATTTTAGACTTGAATCTTCTTTTTGAATCAAGATTATTTTTCCTATCATGCTTTCTTGTCAAAAATGATATATGATCTTTTGACATTCATTTTTGTTGTTTACCTTTGTCATACTTTGAAAATTGTTGTAAAAGGAAAAGAATTACAACATTATATTCTTCCCTTCTTTTTGACATTGACAAAGGGGGAGAAATATCGCTAGCTCATCTTGCAAAATTTAGAAACTTGCACTTTGCAAAGGAAGCAAAATTGCTAGCTCAAATATTGTAAAGGAAGCAAAAATTTGCTAGCTTGCAAATTGCATGGTGAAAGAAGTGCTATCTTGCTTATCTCAAGAAGCAAAACATGCTAACTTGCACATCTAGCAAAATTTATAAACTTGTATATTTCAAGAAGCAAGAGTTGCTTTCTTGAACGTCTCAAAATTGCTAGCTTGCATGATGATAAAACTGAAGATTATGTTTAGTATGTGATGATTTGAACTTGTATTTCCAAACATTTGAAAGTTACACTTCTCCTTTTGTTGATGACAAAGGGAGGGAAGTATAATCATGTTATGCATGATGACGTGTTACAAATATTCATGATAAATATTTGCAAGGACTTGAATTCAGCTTGAATTCAAGGTCCTATCAATATGGCATATTGATAGGGGGAGTTTGTTTTAACTTCGTCATCAATTGGTTGTCATCATAAAAAAGAGGAAGATTGTTGAATCTCGTATTTTGATGATGAAACTAATTGATAAGTGTTTATGATTTAATCTGTATTTTGAGTGACGTAGGATGCTACGATCAGGGAGAGACAATTAAAGCAGGAAAAATCATGTTGGGCCGGAGGAAAATATATTAGAAGATTGGACGTCGGGCTGGAGGATTAGTCGACGTATCGACAGAAGGCTTTGGCACATGGATTCGGGCATTGAGCCAAAAAGAGCAGATATTGCACCAAGGATATCGGAGTTGCAGAGGTCAACTAGCCGATTGGGCAATAGGCCGCAAGAGACGACGATACACCGAAGAATCGAACGAAGAATCAATAGACCAATGACATGTTGGACAACATGATTTAAGCTTAGTAATAATTGTCTAGATCGAAGTGTGTTTTTACATATGCATGATTAACTACGATAGTAAGACATAAAGCAAAATGAAGTCCCAGAGTCAAGAACGCGATTTTGTTACGAGTTTGAGAGTTCGTCGGAAGTCCGAACGTTCGTCGGAAGTTCTGCTAGAACTAACCGAGAAGTCCAGGAGCTTGCCGAGAGTTCGCTAGAACATTACCGAGAGATCGTTGGAAGTTCCCTAGAAGATCGCTAGAAGCTCGCCAGAAGAAACTAGACTTACATACTTGTTTAGCTTAGGAAATGTCTTAGAATTCGTAGTTAGCACATAATTGAGATTGGAATTGAGCCAACCAAATTAGGGGCAGTTGGGCCCGTGTAAGAACTGTGTTGGACCCAATGAAAAGGTCCAAACAATGCCCCAAGATGTGACACCATCGTGGCATAGTCTCCGAGATTGTGTCAGGCTGGGTGGTGGTGCCGCCAAGTGGCAGGGAGCCAGGTGGTGGTACCGCCAGACTAGGTGGTGGTACCGCCCAATGCAATGTCAGTGTTAGACTAACACTGGCGGTGGTACTGCCCAGCACAGGCGGTGGTACTACCTGAACCCAGGAAACTCGGGATGAGATGTTTTTAGGCTCCAAGTTTAAATCAACTTGAGGCCTATAAATACCCCTCTTATCCCTAGTTAAGATACATAAGCACATAGTGTCTAAGAGTGAAGAAACGCTGTTGTAATTACTTGAGAAATCCCCTCCTCTAGTCTAAGTTTAGAATTCTGTTTAGGAGAAGTGAGTGCTTGTAAAGGTTGTCTCCTAAACCTATGAAAAGGAGAAGGGTGTAAGAAGGAGGTTGATCTTTGCCTATTAAAGGATGATCGATAGTGGATGCCGGTAGCCTTGACGAAAGAGAAATCAGCAGAGTGAATGTCGATCACGACGATCGAACCACTATAAAATTGGCTTGTCCTTTGGTTTGCATTTCTATTGATTGCCATTTACTTTACTGCAAACCATTTTACTCTCTTACTACCTTTAATACATTTACAAACACGTGTTTCAAGTTAAGTTTTCGAAATCAATTTTTATTGTATGAAAGAATTTTCCAAAACTGACGTATTTTACCGCTGCACTAATTCACCCTCTCCTCTTAGTGCCGACTCATTCCTAATAGAACCGTCATGGCACAGTCTCCGAGACTATGTCAAGTAGTGATACTGTCGGTCTGGGCAATGGTACTATCCAAACTCAGTCTCCGAGATTGTCTAGTGGTGGTACCGTCAGTTTAGGGAGTGGTACCGCCCAGACACAGTCTCCCAAGCGGTGGTACCACCCAATGTCAATGCTGTAGGTGGTGGTACCGCTAGGACTCGGGATGAGACTTTAGGCTCCAAGTTTGAATCAACTTGAGGCCTATAAATACCCCTCTCATCCTTGGTTGATACACACATACAACTGAGAGCAAAAAAGAAAAGAAGACATTATTGTAATCTTGTGTGAACTCCTCAGACTCTAAAGTGGTAGTCTTGCTTAAGAGAGGAGTGAAGGGGGGTTATAAAGGTTCTCTTCTAAACCTGTCAAAAGGAGAATTGAGTTGTAAGGGTAGTTGATCTTCACCCATTGAAGGAAGATCGTTAGTGGATGCCAATGGCCTCGACGGAAGAGGAATCGGTGGAGTGGATGTAGGTCACGATGACTGAACCACTATAAAAATCTGGTTTGCATTCCTATTTGTGCAATTTACTTTATTGCAAACTTCCTTACTTACTTTACTTTCTCATTACACTCTTACAAACGTTTTCAAGTTTAGTATCTTTCCAAAACAGGTTTAATCGAAACGAAGATTTTTGTACCGACGACATTTTTATCTACTACACTAATTCACCCCTCCACCCTCTTAGTGCTGACTCATTCGTGACAATTGGTATCAGAGCCACATCTTTTCTCATTTGGTTTAACACCTAAGAGAAATTACTCTTTTCGACTTTCAAGAGAGATTTTCTATCATTCGTCCTCCCATGTTAAATGGGATGGACTACATATATTGGAAAACTCGAATAAAAGTTTTCTTGCTTTCGTTGAATCTCGATTTATGGAATATAGTCGAATTTGGCTAATGAACCAATGGAATAATTTGGAAAAGAAAATTTTCTCTTTAAATGCAAAGGATATGAATGTCTTATTTTGTGTCTTAGAAAAAATGAATTTATTTGTATTTCTATTTACGAAACTACTTTCGATATTTGGCACACTCTTGAAACTACACACGAAGGCACTAGTAGAGTAAAAGATTCTAAGATAAATCTTTTGATATATGATTTTGAATTGTTTTGTACGAAGCCGAGTAAAACTATTGTTGACATGTACACCCATTTTACGGATGTCTTCAATAGTTTAAAAACTCTTGGAAAATATTTTTTGAATTTTGAACTCGTTAACAAGATATTAAGATTCCTTCCAAAAAGTTGGGATCTTAAAATCACGACAATACAAGAATAAAAAGAATCGAACTATTTTCTCGTTGAAGAACTGATTAGGTCATTGATGACCTACGAAATGAGTTGTATGGCTCATGAAAAGCTTGAGAACAACCTTCCAAAGAATAGGAAGGATTTGACACATAGAACAAATGAAGACCACTCGAGCGAAAGCTCAAGTGATGATGAACTCGAACTTCTCACTATAAAATTTAAAAGGTTCATTAAACACGAATTAAAGAATAAAAATAAACCTAAAAAGAAGAAGCTATAAAAGAAAAAGAAAACACTTATAGTGGCTTGGGACGAATCAAGTGTTGAATCTCGGATTTTGATGATAAAATCAATTGATGGGTTATTTGATCTAATCCATATTATTGAGTTAAGTGTGCAGGATTAACTACGATAAACAGAAAACACAAAGCAAGAATACCGGAGTCGAGTTCGATGAACGTTTAAGAGTTCGAAGAATCGTCGGAGATGCTACCTGAACCAACCGAGAAGAAATCGGGAACCTGTTGGAAGTTCGCCGAAGAGATCGTCGGAGGTTCGCAGAGATCACCGAGAAGTCTCAGCTACTCTTTAAATTCATCACAAGTTCGGGAGCGTGCTTGGACCCCATCGAACGAAGTTCGTCGGAAAGCTCGCCGGAACTAGACTTGACGTTCGCGGTTAATAAATTGCTTAGGATGTGTTTTGTTATGTAGTTCACTTGTAATTAGGATTAAGATTAAGAAGATAATCCTATATCCTGGTTAGGGGCCAACTGGGGCCAAAGTCAGATTTGGTTTGGGCTAAAAGAAAGCCAAACCAAGTGAACCGGAGAGCCAAGCGGTGGCACCGCCTGGCTGGGCGGTGACACCTCTTGGGCTGGGCGGTGGCACCTCCCAGCACCCGAGCGCTGGGCGGTGGCACCGCCAGCATCGGGAACCCAAAGAGAATTTGAATTTTGGAGCCCAAATTTGAATCCTCTTGAGGCCTATAAATACCCCTCAAATCTCAGCTGAGAACACAACCTTTTGAGCAGCAAGAGTTTGAGAGAAAGATCTTAGAAAAGTGTTAGCTTGCTTTCTTTTCAATTTGCTAGTGTTCACCTAATCTCTTCTCGAAAATCTGTAAGAGAGTGAACCGCTTGTAAAGAGTTGTAAGAGGGGTATTTACCCTTCCATTTCAAGAGACTTGCTAGTGGAAGGTGGGAGCCTCATCGAAGAGGGGCCTCGCAAGTGGAGTAGGTCATTTGACCGAACCACTCTAAAATCGGCGTGATCCTTGGTTTGCGTTTCATTATTGTTATTTACATTATCGCAAACCTTCTTATATGCTTTAGTTCCTTATTACTTTTGCTGCGCATATTTAAGAATACGCTTTCAAGATTAAGCTTGTCAAGTTCCGCTCTCTTCATATGAAAGATTTTTTTTGAAAATCGAAGTTTTAATCCGCTGCACTAATTCACCCCCCCCCTCTTAGTGCTGCTCCGATCCTAACAATTGGTATCAGAGCGAGGTTATCTCTCATATTTGGTTTAATACCCAAGAGAGATGGCTTACTCCGGCATGCAAGAGGGCCATTCTATCACTCGTCCACCTATGTTTAATGGGTCGGATTACACGTATTGGAAGACTCGGATGAGGATCTTCCTCATTTCTATGGATTTTCGAGCTTTGGACTATTGTTGAAAACGGATTTCAAAAATCTTCTCTTCCGATGAGCGAATGGAATGAATTGGAGAAGAAGGTTTTTGCTTTAAATGCAAAGGCTATGAATGTCATGTTTTGTGCACTAGACAAAAACGAATTTAATCGTGTTTCAATTTGTGATTCGGCTTTTGATATTTGGAGAACTCTTGAGGTCACTCACGAAGGCACTAGCCGAGTGAAAGAGTCCAAAATCAACATTCTTGTGCACTCTTACGAACTTTTCCGAATGAAACCAAGTGAGTCCATCGGAGACATGTACACTTGGTTTACGGATGTTATCAATGGACTCAAAGCTCTTGGTAAAGATTTTACTAACTTTGAACTAGTAACTAAAATCTTAAGATCCCTCCCTAAAAGTTGGGATCCAAAAGTTACGGCCATTCAAGAGGCCAAAGACCTTAAAACATTCCCTCTTGAAGAACTCATTGGGTCTCTAATGACCTCTGAAATGACATGTCAAGCTCATGACGAAGCTCGAGAACCCCTTCCAAAGAACAGAAGGATATGGCACTCAAATCACAAGAAGACCACTTGAAAGGAACATCAAGTGATGAGGACAGTGACAATGACATTGCACTTTTGACTCAAAAAATTCAAAAAATATTTAAGGAAGAACAAATTTAAAAATAATACAAAAAATAAATTTGAACAAAAGAAGGACCAAGTGATTTGCTATGAATGCAAAAAACCGGGACACTACAAGAACGATTGCCCTCAAGCCAAAAAGAGAACACCAAAGAAGAAGGCGCTCAAGGCAACATGGGATGACTCAAGCACATCCGAAGAAGAGGAGTCCAACACCGAGCAAGTTGCTCACTACGCCCTAATGTCCTTCGAAGAAGAGGTAACGGATTTAATTAATGCAGATTTACCTTATCATGATTTATTAAATGCCTTCCATGAGTTATTTGATGAATGTAAGACAATTAGTAGAAAATACAAATTGCTAAGAAAGGAGCATGATAGTCTTACGTGTGCTTTTGATAAATTAAAAACTGAATATCATGATTTTCTAGCTCCATTTGTTAAATGCCATGATTCAGAAACTCTGCAAAATGAGAACTTAGTACTTAAGGACACCTTGAAGAAATTCGAGGTCGGTAGCAAGTCCTTAAACATGATCCTTACAAATAAGGGTCACGTTCCTAAAAGGAGTGGAATCAGATTTGTGAGAAGTACTCACCAAAATCCAACCACCTTCGTTAAAGGTCCTATCTTACATGTTCAACATCAAAGCAATTGCAACTTTTGTTGCAAATATGGACATATAACTTACCAATGTCCATTCAAGAAAATTAGTCCAAACAAATTGATTTGGGTTCCTAAAGGAACCATGATCAAGTCTATGCAACATGATAAACAAGTTAGATTAGTTTTTTAGGCACCCAAAAGTAAATGGGTACCTAAAAATAATTCCTTCTTGTAGAAACATACACCATCACATGCTAGGAGCAAGAGATGGTATCTTGATAGTGGATGCTCAAGGCATATGACCGGAGATCCATCCCAATTCACCAAGCTCACTAGCATGGACGAAGGCTATGTCACCTTCGGAGACAACAACAAAGGCAAAATCATTGGCAAGGGAACCATAGGTAACAAATCAAGTTTTTCTATTGATGATGTGTTACTAGTTGATGAATTAAAACATAATCTATTGAGCATTAGTCAATTATGCGATAAAGGTTATATCGTTAGATTTGAATCAAATATGTGCATTATTGAAAAACCAAATCATAACATGACTATGATTGCTTTAAAACAAAATAATGTCTATACCATCAATCTTGATGAACTAAGTAATGAAATGTGTTTCTCCTCCATAAATGATGATGCTTGGCTTTGGCATAGGAGATTAGGCCATGCAAGCATGAAAACAATATCTAAAAATCTCATCTCAAGAATTAGTATGAGGGATTCCGAATATAAAGTTTATTAAAGATAAGGTATGCGATGCATGTCAACTAGGGAAAAAAATAAAAACAAGCTTCAAACCAAAAAAATCAAATTAGCACCACTAGACCGTTACAATTGATCCATTTGGACTTATTTGGACCAATTGATACAACAAGTCTAGGTGGAAGCAAATATGCTTTTGTGATTGTGGATGACTACTCTAGATACACTTGGACCTATTTCTTAGCTCACAAAAGTGATTATTTCAAGTGTTTCTCTAAATTTTGTAAACTCACTCAAAACGAAAAAAAGGGTTCATGATTTCATCAATTCGGAGTGATCATGGTGGCGAATTTCAAAACCATGACTTTCAAAATTTTTGTGAAGTTAATGGATACAATCATAACTTCTCCACTCCGAGAAATCCCTAACAAAATGGAGTAGTTGAAAGAAAAATAGAAACCTACAAGAATGGCAAGAACTATGTTAAATGAACATAGTTTACCTAAGTATTTTTTGGGCGAGCCGTAAATACGGACTTGCTACATCATGAATAGAGTCCTAATAAGACCTTCCTTATCAAAAACTCCCTATGAATTATGGAATAACAAAAACCAAATATTTCCTATTTTAAAGTTTTCGGTTGTAAATGCTTTATTTTAAATGAAAGGGATGCCTTAGGAAAATTTGATGCAAAATCCGATGAAGGCATCTTTCTTGGTTACTCTTCCGTTTCGAAAGCTTTTCGGGTTTTTAATAAAAGAACCTTAGTAATTGAAGAGTCTATTCATATAGTTTTTAATGAAGTCTCAAATTTTAAGAAAAATGATTTTGATGATGATCTTGGTTTTGATAATATGAATTTAAATGAACCCCCTCCTCAAAATAGCAACTTGGATGCACCTTCTTCCGAAATTTCCTTACCTAAGGAATGGAAGTATATAGATGCTCATCCAAAGGAGCTAATTATAGGGGATACATCTAAAGGGGTTCAAACTCGTTCCTCTTTCAAGAATTTTTGCGCTAATGCCGCCTTCCTCTCTCAAATTGAACCTAAGTGCATTGACGAGGCCATAAAAGATGATTTTTGGATTATTGCAATGCAAGAGGAACTGAATCAATTTGAGAGAAACAAGGTGTGGGAGCTTGTTCCTAGACCTAGTGACCATTTAGTCATTGGTACTAAGTGGGTCTTTAGAAACAAGCAAGACGAAAATGGTATCGTGGTTAGAAACAAGGCTAGATTAGTGGCCAAAGGTTTCAACTAAGAAGAAGGTATCGATTACGAAGAAACCTTCGCTCCCATGGCTCGATTAGAAGCCATAAGGATGCTCCTTGCCTATGCTAGTAGTTATAATTTTAAACTATTTCAAATGGATGTCAAAAGTGCCTTCTTGAATGGTTTTATTTCCGAAGAAGTATATGTCGAACAACCTCCCAGATTTGAAAATTCTCTTCTTCCTAATCTTGTATTCAAATTGACTAAGGCTCTCTATGGCTTGAAACAAGCTCCTAGAGCTTGGTATGAAAGGCTTAGTTCCTTTCTTATTTTAAATAATTTTACCAAAGGCAAGGTTGATACTACATTGTTTATTAAACATTTTGAAAATAATTTTCTTATTGTACAAATTTATGTTGACGATATTATTTTTGGCTCTTCGGATGAATCACTATGTGAATCATTTGCCAAATCTATGAGTCATGAATTTGAAATGAGTTTAATGGGGGAATTAACTTTCTTTTTAGGATTACAAATCAAACAACTTAAGGATGGTATATTTCTTAACCAATCTAAATATACATTAGAATTGTTAAAACGATTTAACATGGATAATTCAAAAACAATAAACACCCCTATGAGTACTTCGACTAAGTTAGATATGGATGAAAATAGTGAAAACTTCGATCAAAAAACATATAGGGGAATGATAGGTAGTCTACTCTACCTTACCGCTACTAGACCAGATATCATGTTTAGTGTAGGACTTTGTGCTAGGTTTCAATCAAATCCTAAACTATCTCATCTTAAAAGTGTTAAAAGAATATTTAGGTATCTTAAAGGAACTCCAAATTTAGGTTTATGGTATTCAAAATCTGAAAATTTTGATTTAATGGCTTACGCGGATGCCGATTTTGGCGGATGTAGGATAGATAGAAAGAGTACATCCGGAACATGCCAATTTTTAGGACATGCACTTGTTTCTTGGACTTCCAAGAAACAAAATTCAGTAGCACTATCTACGGCGGAAGCCGAATACATTGCTGCGAGTGCATGCTGTGCACAAGTTGTTTGGATGAAAAATACATTGGAAGACTATGGAATTCACTTTAAAAATATTCCCATAAAATGTGATAATACTAGTGTCATATGTCTTACTAAAAATC
The DNA here is from genome assembly GCA_900464855.2 of Musa schizocarpa. NCBI lineage: Eukaryota > Viridiplantae > Streptophyta > Magnoliopsida > Zingiberales > Musaceae > Musa > Musa schizocarpa. The sequence continues at coordinate 31,136,442 of LS990920.1, read as the reverse complement.
CAATTCAGCATTCTAGAACTAAGCACATCGACGTTAGGCATCATTTCATACGCGATCATGTTCTTAACAATAATGTTGCTCTAGAATTCATTGACACGAAGCATCAATTAGCAGACATATTCACAAAAGCCTTGAATGAAGACCAATTTGAATTCATTAGAAGGGAATTAGGCATGTTAAATTGTCCCTAAAATGAGCTTCATGAAAAATGACTCGTCCTTTTCCTTTCTTTTGTGGATTTGATTTCTTCTTTCTTCTTCACTTCAAAATGATCCATTAAAGTATAACTTATTATCTTGAGGGAAGCAAACAAAAAGGGGGAGAGGAAGAAAATTTTTTTTTCTTCCTCCGCGGGATGCCAGCGGTGGCACCGCCAGATCTGGCGGTTGCACCGCCTGAGCGCTCGGGCGCCAGGCGGTGACACCGCTCGGTTTGGCGGTGGCACTGACCGAGCGACCCTTATTAACCCGAGAGGTTAGGGCCGGCGGTGACACCGCCCCCAACCCGAAGAAAGAGCTCTCAAAACCCTCTCCCATTTCCTCTAACCCTCATTCTACCTCTTAGAAGCATTGGAGAAGGATTCTTGGTGGTCCAAGCCTTCCATCTCTCAACATAATCTCCATAAGGTAACACTTGAAATCCCTCTTTTCCTTTCTCTTTCCCTTGCTTATTTTTCACAATTTCTTCATCATCTTGTCTAGATAATGGCTCCTAAGAGATCAAAAGGAAAAAGGATTGAAGGAGATTCATTTGACCATGATCTTTTTAGATCAAAAGAGGTAGCCCTTAGTTTTCCAAAATTTGAAAGACGAGGTATCCATAAGGGAAAATATGTTGATTTGGATGAACTAGAAGACTTAGATCCCATTAGGTGTTTTGCACACCTAAAAGCTCTACCACTACTACAACTAGATGAACCAATCTATCCGCGATTAGTTAGATTGTTCTATGCCAACCTATATGAGGACAATAATAGCCTAAGCACTTACCTTCTAGGAACACCCATTAGAATATTTGACAGCACCATTTGTGAGCTAATTGGCATAACTGAAAAAGATAGAGGATGCTATTTTAAAGGTAAATGGGACGTCAACTCAATAGGAGCAACCTATACCGAAGCCGTAGAAACAATCTTTGCAAATCCAAACCTTGACTTCCTACCCAAGAGCTGTGAACACTTACTATCTTTCAACTCTAAAATTCTTCATCACATTATCACAAGCATCATATTCCCCAAACAATTTCATCTTGACGAAATAAGTCAAATTGAGATGAGTACCATGTATTGGATTATGACCGGTCAGGATAATTATTTTGGGTACTCAATTCGACAACACATGCAGGATATTATGGCTAAAGATACTATGCTGTCATATGGGAGGTTAATCACTAGATTTCTTCATGCCTATGACATTTGCATCCCACCCGATGAAGAATCTATTCAAAATGATAGATATAACATAATAAATAAAAACCTGCTGAAAAGACTTAGGTGCACCTTTAGCAATGGCATATGGGTTAGGCAGCCTAGAAGGACGGATCCAATTCCTCCACAAATAGAACACCCCGAAACACCAATTCTTATGGGAAATGAATCTCCTCCTCCTAGTCCTTTTGGCGTAGCACCTTCAGCTCCTATTTCCTCCTCTGAAGATCGCATTATGGCGGAACTGTCTCAGATCAAATCACAGCAAGAACAAATTCAAAATCAACAAGTTGAAATTTTGAAGACACTACGACAACTGAATGAAAAAATAGATATCATGTATCAGCATTGTGGATTACCTCCTAAGGATTAAACTGATGTATCTTTTTATTCTATTCTATTTGCTTTTAACAACAAGTTCAAAGTTTGTCATCGATTAAACGATAACTGATCCTTCCTTTTAGATAACTACTGTTTTGATCTGCATGATTTCTTTTGGATAAACTATTTCTAGCAAATTTGAATGATAAACCTTGTTAAATGCTATTTTTTATGATCATCAATTCGATGGCTTGTCTCTTTTTGTTGATGACAAAGGGGGAGAAGTGATGACCTACACCATAATGATAGCATGACTTATATGGATTACAAAAACTTGTGTGATATGAATGACTTATATGCCTTGCAAAATCCTTGAAAATATCACAAGATTGATTGATCATATTGAAAGCATGCCATACATCTAAATCATAAAATTTATATTGAAAATCTTTATCTTCTGTCGTAGTAAAATTCGTCCCTTTTCATTTAACTTATGATTTTCATAGAAGTTTTGTATTCACTATTGTTTAATGAGGATCACGATAAGCTCTACGGTTAGAACTTATCGGGTTATGCTTGAATCCAATGGGATGGAATTCAAGTGGTTTTTATCTTCTCATAATATGGCATATAGATAGGGGGAGTTATGTTTAACTTCGTCATCAATTGATTGTCATCATCAAAAAGGGGGAGATTGTTGAATCTCGGATTTTGATGATAAAATCAATTGATGGGTTATTTGATCTAATCCATATTATTGAGTTAAGTGTGCAGGATTAACTACAATAAACAGAAAACACAAAGCAAGAATACCGGAGTCGAGTTCGATGAACGTTTAAGAGTTCGAAGAATCGTCGGAGATGCTACCGGAACCAACTGAGAAGAAATCGGGAACCTGTTGGAAGTTCGCCGAAGAGATCGTCGGAGGTTCGCAGAGATCACCGAGAAGTCTCAGCTACTCTTTAAAGTCATCACAAGTTCGGGAGCGTGCTTGGACCCCGTCGAAGGAAGTTCGTCGGAAAGCTCACCGAACAAGACTTGACATTCGCGGTTAATAAATTGCTTAGGATGTGTTTTGTTATGTAGTTCCCTTTGTAATTAGGATTAGGATTAAGAAGATAATCCTATATCCTGGTTAGGGGCCAACTGGGGCCAAAGTCAGATTTGGTTTAGGCTAAAAAAGAAAGCCAAACCAAGTGAACCGAGAGCAGGGGCGGTGGCACCAAAGCACTCGAAAGTGCTTTGGTGACACCTCTTGGTTGGTGGTGGCATCGCCCAGCACCCCAGCGTTGGGCATGGCACCGCTTGGCTATTGGCAGTGGCACCACCAAAGATCGGGAACACAAAAGAATTTGAATTTTGGAGCCCAAATTTTGGAGCCCAAATTTGAATCCTCTTTAGGCCTATAAATACCCCTCAAATCTCAGCTGAGAACACAACCTTTTGAGCAGCAAGAGTTTGAGAGAAAGATCTTAGAAAAGTGTTAGCTTGCTTTCTTTTCAATTTGCTAGTGTTCACCTCATCTCTTCTCGAAAATCTGTAAGAGAGTGAACCGCTTGTAAAGAGTTGTAAGAGGGGTATTTACCCTTCCATTTCAAGAGACTTGCTAGTGGAAGGTGGGAGCCTCATCGAAGAGGGGCCTCGCAAGTGGAGTAGGTCATTTGACCGAACCACTCTAAAATCGGCGTGATCCTTGGTTTGCGTTTCATTATTGTTATTTACATTATCGCAAACCTTCTTATATGCTTTAGTTCCTTATTACTTTTGCTGCGCATATTTAAGAATACGCTTTCAAGATTAAGCTTGTCAAGTTCCGCTCTCTTCATACGAAAGAGTTTTTTTGAAAACCGAAGTTTTAATCCGCTGCACTAATTCACCCCCCCCATCTTAGTGCTGCTCCGATCCTAACATCAAATTCATCCGAAGATGAAGAACAAACCAATAAAGGCGAGGTAGCAAACTACGCCTTAACGACTTTCGACGATGAGGTAACCAAAACCCCTTTGCTTTATTTTGAAATTACATAATGCATGAGTTAATTTTTAAATTAGTTTAGAAAAAAAATATAAATTGTTAATAAAAATAAAAAAATTAGTATCATGCTAGTAATTTTGAAAATGATAATGACAATTGCATGTTTTATGAAACTATAACAAAAATAATAATTTTGATTGAAAATGCCTTATGTTCAATAAAATCATTCTTGATTTCTTAATGACATAATGGTGTAAGATGTAATGAAAATATTAAAATAGATGATTTTATATTATACATAAGGATTTGAAGTAATGATTTGAAATCATATGTTTTAGATTTATGTATTACACTTTTTTATTTTGATGATTTTTGTAATTTATGGCTTATCGATCTTTGCCATAATGAAAGTTGCTTTTTCGGTTTTAAACATGATGCATATTTTGATTTGGCATAAATGACAAAGACATGCTTGTATGAAATAAAAAAGAAAATATATATTTCTTGAAAACTTCTTATTCCCTATCTTATTGAGTTTTAAAGGAGAGATTAATGAATCTATCTATGTTTTTTTTATGAATCTCTTGAAAATGATTTTGATTTGATGATTTGAATTTGAAGAAGCTTTATCTTGATTTTTTGAGATTTATAACTTAAAATTTCTTATGCCTGAATCAAGATATTATATCATTTGATCTCCTATGTTTCTTTTTGCTATTTATAAAAGAAGTGATTTGTTGAAATCCATCATGTCTTGTGGCATTCATGATTTGATATTATTATCTTTCATATCATGATTTTCATATGACACCTTTATATTTTTGTGATGACTTGAACATTTACACCATTATGTTCTTTTCTTTTTCCTTCTTATTTACAATGACAAAGGGGAGAAAGGAAATCACTAGCATTTCAAGAGATCGATAAATCTCTTTATTTCACTTTGAATCTCTGGAAAGGGATTTTGTTGATTTGACAAATTGAAAGAGTTGAAAATAGTGATGAATGTTTTGAAAATATATGATTTTATCATGTTTGATGATTTTACATTTTGAAATTATGCATGATGAGTTAAAGTGATGTTGATTTAAAAATATTTATTCAAATGCATGAATCAACAATCTTTTTCTCAAATGAATCATGATTTTTCTTATGAATTCTTAGAATTATCACTTGAGTCTTCTTTTTGAATCAAGATCATTTCCTATCATGCTTTCTATTTACAAAAAAAGAAATTTATCAAAAATGATATATGGTCTTTTGACATTCATGACTTGATTCTTCATCTTTGTTATTTATCCTTGTCATGATTTGAAGATTGAAGTAAAGGGAAATGAATTTTACTACTGTATTGTTATTTCCGTCTCTTTACCAATGATAAAAGGGGAGAAAGAATTGCTAGCATGCACATCACGAAAAGAGGCAAACTTGCTAGCTTGGTATCTCAAAAAAGAAGCAAGAAGTGGTATCTTGCAAATCTCAAGAGAAGCAATGTTTGCTAAGTTACACATTTCAAGAAGATGCAAAAATAATCTGTCTATCTTGCACATCTCAAAAGATGTAAAATTGTGCTAACTTTCATATGTGTAAAATTTGCTAGCTTGCATACTCTAAAATGATATAAATTTGCTAGCTTGCATGTTCTAATATGATGTGACACTTGCTAAATTTGCTAGCTTACAAATTGCAAGGAGAAAAACTTGCAAGGAAGATAAATTGCTAGTTTGCACTTCTCAAAAGAGAAGAAAGAAAATTACTAGCTTGTATGATGATAAAAAAACTTGAGATTATGTTTATAATGTAATTATTTGAAATTACATATCTCTAAAACTTGATAGTTGCACTTCTCTTTTCTATTGATGACAAAGGGAGAGAAGTTATGTTGATGATATACATATAATGTGTTACAAATATTCATTATTAAATTTACTTTGACTTAAATTCAACTTGAATTCAAGGTTCTATCAATATGACATATTGATAAGGGGAGTTAAGGTTAACTCCGTCATCAATTGATTATCATCATCAAAAAGGGGGAGATTATTGAATCTCAGATTTTGATGATGAAACCAATTGATAGTGTTTATTTGATCTGTATTTTGAGTGATGTAGGAAGCTTCGATCAGGGAGAGACAATTAAGGCATGAGGAATCATGTTGGGCCGGAGGATCGGTCGACGTATTCACAGAAGGCTTCGGGCCATGAGTTCGGGCATCAGGCCAAGAAGAGCAAAAATTGTGCCATGGAAATCAGAGTTGCAGAGGTCAATTGGCTAATTGGGCAATAGGCCACAAGAGAGGATGATGCGTCAAAGAATCGAACGAAACGTCGATGAACCAATGACATGCCAGACATAATGATTCAAGCTTTATAATAATTGTCTAGATCAAAGTAGGTTTTATTTGTGCAGGATTAACTACGATAGTGATTAAGTCATAAAACAAAATAAAGTCTCAGAGTCAAGAATGAGACTTCGTTGAGAGTTCGAGAGTTCGTCGAAAGTCCGGACATTCGTCGGAAGTTCTATCAGAATTGATCGAGAAGTCCAGGAGCTTATTGGGAGTCTGTTGGAACATTACTGAGAGATCATCGGAAGTTCACCGAAAGATCGTCGGAAGCTCGCTAGAAGAAACCTAAACTAACCGGAGCGGATTTGCTTAGTGTATGCCTTAAATTTCATAATTAGCACATAATTGGATTGGAATTGGGCCAAATACATTAGCAGCCAATTGAGCCTAAGTTTAGGCTATGTAGGGCCAAGTGGAAGGCCCAAACAGTGACCCAACAGGTGGAACCGTCGTGGCACAGTCTTCAAGACTATGTTAGGCGTTGGTACCATTGGTCTGGGCAGTGGTACCGCCTACTACCCAAACTCAATCTCTGAGACTATCAGGTAGTGGTATCCTCCAGACACAATCTCCCAAGTGGTGGTACCACCAGACTAGGCGATGGTATCGCCTAGTGTTAGTGCTGCAGGTGGTGGTATCGTTAGGACCCGAGATGAGACAATTTTAGGCTTCAAGTTTGAATCAACTTGAGGCCTATAAATACCCCTCTCATCCTAATTAACACACACATACACACACAATTGAGAGTAAAAAAGAAAAGAAAACGCTGTTGTAATCTTGTGTGAACTCCTCAAACTCTAAAGTGTTAGTCTTGCTTAAGAAAGGAGTGAAGGGGGGAAGGGGGGGTTGTAAAGGTTCTCTTCTGAACCTATCAAAAGGAGAATTGAGTTGTAAGGATAGTTGATCTTCACCCATTGAAGGAAGATCGTTAGTGGATGCTGGTGGCCTCAATGGAAGAAGAATTGGTGGACTGGATGTAGGTCACTACGATTGAACAACTATAAAAATCCGGTTTGCATTTCTATTTATACAATTTACCTTACTGCAAACTTCCTTACTTGCTTTACTTTCTCATTACACTCTTACGAACACTTTCAAGTTTAATATCTTTTTGAAATAAGTTTAATCGAAATGAAGATTTTCGAACCGACCACGTTTTTATCTACTGCACTAATTCACCCCCCTCCCCTCTTAGTGCCGACTCATTCCTAACATGATCTAGATAATTATTACAAAGCTAAATCAAATGTTGTCCGACATGTCATTGGTTCATCGATGTCTCGTTTGATTCTTCAGCGTATCGTCCTCTTTTGTGACCTATTGCCCAATCAGCTAGTTAACCTCAGCTACTCTGATTTCCTTAGCGCAATTTCTGCTCTTCTTAGCCCGATGCCTGAACGCATGGCCTGAAGCCTTCTGTCGATACGTCGACTGATCCTTTGACTCGATGTCCAATCTTCTGACATGTTCCACTCCAGCCCAACATTGATTCTTCTTGCTTTAATTATCTTTCCTGATCGAAGCTAGTCCTCTATCACTCAAAACGCAGATTAGGTCACAAACACATCAATTGATTTCATCATTAAAATATGAGATTCAACAATCTCCCCCTTTTTTATGATGACAATCAATTGATAATGGAGTTAACTTTAACTTCCCCTATCTATATGCCATACTTGAGAAAAGACACTCTTGAATTCAAGGCTTTTGAATTCAAGTATCAAACCAATAAGTTATATATATTTAAACTTATTGACATGCACATCATGATACCAATCATGATTTACCATCTTAAGATACGATATAATGTATTTATCACAATACAAATGATGTCAATGCATGACATCCATTTTTAAGTCCAATATAGAATGATGATAGACAATTATTATTTTCAAGTATGATACAAATTTCAAATATGAAATTTAGCAAGATTCAAATTTTGATAAAAAATGATAATTCATCAATCCGAGGCATGATATCAATTATAAGTAGGAAATTAAGTGTGATAATCACAATGATAGACATTTATCATTTTGATACGAAATCAAGCATGATTTTAAGAATGAAATATTTTTAAGTATTCATGTCACATTACGATACATTTCAAGTATTCATGATACATTTTAAGTATCTATGATACATATGATGCATATACGATATATTTTGATAATTTTTAATTATTTGTGATGTATTTGATGATACCAATCATATTTCAAGCATTCGCAATATTTTCAAGCATTTATGATATGATACATTTTACACATTATTTCAAACATTCATAATGCCAAGTTGTCATCAATTTGCAATTTGCCACATTTCTCCCCCTTTTTCATCAACAAAAAGGAGAACCATTCAATAATGCAAGTGTTTTTAAAAAATATTCAAGTAAGTTCTACACAAATTTATCCATGCTAGCAAACATGAGAAGTTAAGTAAAAACTTTGCATGAAAAGTGAGAAGCTAGCAATTTTGCTTAGGAGCTTTTTGGTTCTTCTTCAGATTTGCAAGTTTTTTTCTTCTTTTGTCATAAAAAGATAAGAAGAATAGGAAGAAGAGTAAGGGAGGAATTCATTTTTCATAAAAAAAATTAAGAACCAAATTCATGAAAGGATTTGAACTAAGTCAAATCCATAATAAATGAGTTTCATTGAATCAAGCTTCTATTATAGCAAAAAGAAATGATTTATTAAAAGGATCAAGATGTCCATACAAAATCAAATTCTGCAAATGATCATCATATACTAAAAGTCCATGAATAAAAATTCTTCTTTCGCGAGAAGAGTGAGGAAGAATTCATGGGAAAGGAGCATCAAATGAAGGGTAAAAAATCTATGAATAAAACTTCATAAATCAAATGCATTTTCTTGTAAATAGAAGGAAGAAGGGCTCATGATCATTACATGAAAAATAAGACATCAAGTTGTAAATACCAAAAGTCCATGAGTTGAATCTTTTCTTTTGTAAATATCACAAGAAAGAAAAAGCGATCTTGATTTAGAAAGAAATCTCAAGTTATAAAAAAACCAAGAAGTTCAAAAAATGTATCAAGGAATTTATGCATTCAAAAGATGTATCATGCCTAATTCTTAGAGTGTTGCATGTATTATACCATCATCAAGAAGTGCACCAATGAAAATCACGTAACATTGAAAGGTACATCATTATCATGAGTATTACATACATAATCAAAGTGCATCATATCATGCATGATTCAAATCATCATCACACCTTTCTCCCCCTTTATCATCAATAAAAAGGAGAAAAGTGCAACTAGTATATTTTTGAAACCTGCAATTTCTACTTCACTATAGAACTTGCAAACTTAGTAAGTTTTAGAGATATGAAAATTAGCAAAAATAATTATTTTTTTGAGATGTACAAGATAGCATTTTTTGCATCTTCGTGAAATATATAAGTTAGCAAACTTTGCTTCTCTCGAGATTTATAAGATAGCACTTCTTGTTTTTCTTTTGAGATAAGCAAGCGAGTAAGTTTTGCTCCCACTTTGTCTTTGTCAAAAAGAAGGGATGGTTACAATAGTGCAAAACTTTTCTCGTTACATCATTTTTCGAATCAGCACATGAAATATATCAAGAAAAATTAACTTGATGATGAGCTATACAATTCATGAAAATAAATTTTAAGTTGTGAATATCAAAAGACAAATTATGATTCTTTTATATAGTGAAAAGAAGAATCATATTAAACAATCTTGATTCATAAGAATATCAAGTTATTATTATCAAATAATAAAGATCATGATGTAGAAAAAACTCATTTTTTTTGTAAAAAGCAAAAAGAATCATAGGAGAAACAAATAAAATATCTTGATTCATATATAAAAAATATTAAGTTGTTAAGATCATGATTTATATATTAAGGAAAAATCTCAAGTTATAATTAAGAACAAAAATCATGATTCATAAAAAAAATCTCCTCTTAAATAATACGAGAACACATAATAAGAGATCTTAATTTATAAAAGATTTCAAATTATAATTTTGAGAAATCAAGAGAAACCATGATTCATATGTTCAAAAATTTTAAGTTATAATTCACAATAAAAATCATGATTAAAAAAAAAATCTCCTCTTTAGTAAACGACAAGAAGAAAGGAGAACTTGGTTCATGCATAAGAAATATTGAGTCATCAAGTGAAGGAATCATGATTCATGTGATAAAAAGATTGTCGATTCATGAATTTGAGCAAATATTTTTTAAACTATCATTACTTCAACTCATCGTGCATAATTTTAAAATATAAAACCATCAAGTATGATACAAACATTTATTTTCAAAACATTTATCATTATTTTCAACTCATTTAATTTATCAAATGATCAAAATCACTTTCAAAGAATTCTAAATGACATAAATAGATTTATCAATTTCTTATTGAAAACTCGATAAGATTTTAGGGATAGAGACATTTTCAAGAATAATGCATTCCCCCTTTATGTTTCAATTTATGTGATTTATTTTATGCAGCCTTTTTCTTTTATGTTCAACATGCATCATCGTTTAAAAACGAGATTTATCAAGATTAAAATGATTAATTTAAGTGATTTCAAAAATTTCGTATGGTGAAAAAACCTTAGTTCGATGAGAACCATTTTAAAAAGACGTTTGGCTATAATAAATTTGTAAGTGAGTAAAGAAGAGAGGATTGGACAATTTGTAATGAAGTAAAATAGAATGCAGCACAAGTAAAGAATATAAGCAGTAAGAAAAGAACACATCAGAATTTATAGTGGTTCGATTGTTGTAACCTACATCCACTTCTGATTCCTCCTCCGTTGAGGTCACCAGCATCCACTAATGGTCTTCCTTCAATAGGTGAAGACCAACCACCTCTTTATAGCGTATTTTCCTTTTCATAAGTTTAGGAGATAAGCCTTACAGGCCTCACACCTCTTCTTGGATGACTACAAAACTAAAGAGAGGAAGGAGGAGGACTCTTTGCACTTTTACAACACTTTTACACCCCAATACTTAAAGATTTTTTCATACTTTGATTGCACTTTGTTGTCCTTTCATATAGAAAAGGGTGAGGTATTTATAGGCCCCAATGGCTTTAAAATTGGAGTAAAAAAGTGTCTCATCTCGGGTTTCTGGGGTATTGGCGGTACCACCGCTTGTGTTGGGCGATACCACTACTTAGTCTAGCGACACCACCGCTTGACAGTCTCGGAGACTATGTCATCAATGGTTCCACCTATTGGGTCACTGTTTGGGCCTTTCACTTGGCCCAACACAACCCAAGCTTGGGCCCAATTGGCCTATAATTGAGTTGGCCTAATTCCAACCCAATTACACCTAAAACCTACTTCGATCTAGACAATTATTACAAAGATAAATCAAATGTTGTCGAACATGTCATTGGTTTATCGATGCCTCGTCTTATTCTTCGATGCATCGTCCTCTCTTACGGCCTATTGCCCAATCAGCCAGTTGACCTCCGTAACTCCAATTTCTTTGGTACAATTTTCGCTCTTCTTAGCTCGTGCCCAAACCCATGGCCCGAAGCCTTCTATCGATATGTCAACCGATCATTTGGTTCAACATTGAATCTTCTAATATGTTCCACTCCGGCCCAACATTGATTATTTTTTATTTAATTATCTTTCCTGATCGAAGCTAGTCCTGCATCACTCAAAACGCAGATTAGATCATAAACACATCAATTGATTTCATCATCAAAATCCGAGATTCAACAAAATTGGTGTGCCTCCCTTTTTATGCTTGTTTACTTATTTTGTAACTACTTTACCTGCTTATTACTACACTTGCAAATGTTTTAAGTTTAAACATCTTTCCGATATGATATTATTGAATGAAGATTTCCAAACCGATGTGATTTTACGAAAGCACTAATTCACCCTCCCATTTTAGTGCTAATTTCGGTCCTAACAGTTGGTATTAGAGCCAAGGTTTTTCTTGTTTAATTTAATATGCAAGAGAAATGGCTTTTACCGACAATCAAAAGGGCCTTTCCATCGTTTGTCCTCCTATGTTCAATGGGATGGACTATACGTATTGAAAAACTCGAATAAGAATTTTCTTGTTTTTTATGAATTTTGATTTATGAAATATCATTAAAATAATTTTTAATGTTTTTTAATCCAATGAACGAATGAAATGATTTAGAGAAAAAAACTTTTTTCTTTAAATGCTAGAGATATGAACGCTCTATTTTGTGCTTTGAACAAAAATGAGTTTAATTGTATTTCTTTATATGAAACTACACATGAGATTTGGCACACACTAGAAGTAACTCATGAAGGCACAAATAGAGTTAAAGAGTCTAAAATAAATCTTTTGATGTATATTTTTGAAATGTTTCGAATGAAGCCAAGCGAAACCATTGTTGACATGTACACCTGTTTTATGGATGTCGTCAATGGTTTAAAAGCTCTTGGCAAATATTTTTAAATCTTAAACTTGTTAATAAAGTTTTATGATTACTTTTTAAAAATTAAGATTCGAAAATAACTGCAATACAAGAGGCAAATGACTTAAATAACATTCCTCTTAAAGAACTTATCAGGTCTTTGATGATCTATGAAATGATATATATAACACATGATAAACCTGATAATAACATTATAAAGAATCGGAAGGATTCAACACTTAGAATAAAAGAAGACCACTCAAGTGAAAGCTCAAGTGATGATGACATAGAACTCCTCACAAGTAAATTTAAAAAATTCATAAAACATGAAACTAAAAACAAAAATAAACATAAAAAGAAGAAGCAACCAAAGAAGAAAAAAATACTCAAGGTGACTTGGAAAGAATCGTGTACATACAAAGATAAGGAGCTAACAAACAAAGACGAGGTGACAAACTACACCTTAATGGCTTTCGATGATGAGGTAAATGACTCAATCGAATCTCATTTATCTTACAATAAATTGCTTGATACTTTCTATGATTTATTTGATGAATATAAGTTAGTTGGTAAAAAGTATAAGTTGTTAAAAAAGGATCATGCTTCTCTTACTAGTGAATTTAAAATTTTTAAAAATGAATATGATAATTGCATGTTAATTGCTTGCAAGAGTTAGACTTACTTAAAACGAAAATTTTATTTTTACAACAAACATTAGATAAATTTAAAATTGGTAGCAAATCTTTAAACATGATTCTTGCCAATAAGAGTTATATTCATAGAAAAGAAGGAATCGGCTTTGTGAGTAACACTCAACAAAAGCTAGCCACTTTGATTAAAAGACCCACATTATATGTTTCCCTTGAAAACAAATATAATTCTTGTGGTAAACATAGTCATTATGCATATAAATGTCCATTCAAAAAGTATGGCTCACATAAGTTGGTTTGGGTTCCTAAAAGAATCATAAATGACTTAATGCCAAAAGCTAAGAATGATAGATCAACTCATGAGGGACCCAAAGCTAAATGGGTACCTAGAACAAACCCACCCTTCTTGTAGATATCTCTAAAATCGAAAGCTAAGAGCAAAAATGATATTTTGATAGTGGATGATCAAGGCTTATGACCGGAGATCCAAAATACTTCATAAAGCTCACTAGCCAAAACAATAAAGGAAAGATCATTAGAATTAGAACTATTGGTAACAAAATGATTTTAATTGAAGATACTTTATGTTAAATGAAAATAGGCTTGATGATTTAATGAAGTAATGACGTAATGATGTAATGAAAATGTTAAAAGTTTTGGTATCATGCTTGATGATTTTATAATATGTATGAGGATTTGAAGTAATGATGATTTGAAATATTATATTTTGGAATTATGTGTTATACTTTTGATCTTGATGATTTTTATGATAAATCTTGCTTTTCGGTTTTAAACATGATGCATGATTTTGACATTAAAAAAAAAAACTTAGGCATGCTTGTATGTGTTAGGATCGAGTCGGCACTAAGAGGGTGGGGGTGAATTAGTGCAGCATATAAAATTACGTCGGTTCAAAAATCTTTCATTCGATTAAAATCGATTTTAGAAAGATGTTAACTTGAAACATGTTCGTAAGAGTATACAACTAAAGTAATGAGGAAGTATGAAAGTTTGCAATAAATGTAAATAGCAAAATATAAATGCAAACCAAATTTTATAGTGGTTTGGTCGTCATGACCTACATCCACTCCTGATTCCTCTTCCGTCATGGTCATTGGCATCTAGTAACGGTCTTCCTTCAATAGGCAAAGACCAACCATCTTCTTACAACTCTATTATCCTTTTGACAGGCTAAGGAGAGAACCTTTACACCTCTCTTTTAGACATATACCTCTCTTCTCCTTTTAGAAGAACTTTTTAAATACTAGGAAGAAGGGACTCTACTGTTCAAGAGATATTACAATTTTTACTCAAGGATTCTTTTCTCCTTTTCAACTCACTTTCTTTCTTTTACCAAGCAGGAAAGAGTAGGGTATTTATAGGCCCCAAATAGATTCAAATTTGGAGCCCAAAATTTAAATCCTCGAGATTTTGGGGTAACGACGGTACCACCGCCTACACCGGGCGGTACCACCACTTGCATTGAGTGGTACCATCACCTAGTTTGGTGGTACCATCGCCTAGTCTGGCGGTATCACCGCTTGACACATTGTCACTGGGCGGTACCATCGCCCAATCTGGTTGTACCACCACCTAACACATTGTCACTAGATGGTACCACCGCTTGACAGCCTCGAAGACCAAATTTTTTGAGTTTTCCAACTCACAGTTGGTTCCATCGCCTGACCCAACTTTTGGGTCATTGAATGGGCCTCCCAATGAGCCTAAATCAATCCCAATTAAGGCTCAATTGGCCCCTAATTGAGTTAGCATGATTACACCAAAAGCTAACTCAATTAGCCCCCTAAACTACTTCGATCTTAGATAAATGATTATAAAGCATGAATCCTTTGTCTGGTATGTCATTGGTTCATCGGTGCTTCGTCCAATCCTTCGGTACATCGTCCTCTTTTGCGACCTTTTGCCTAATCGGCATGTTAACCTCCGCAACTCCGATCTCCTTAGTACAATGTCTGCTCCTTCGTCTCGATGCCCAAATTCATTGCACGAAGCCTTCTGTCGACACGTCAACCGATCCTCCAGCCCGACGTCCAATTTTCTAACATGTTCACTCCGGCTCAATATCTGATTCCTCTTGCTTTAATCAATTTGCCTCTCCTTAATCGAAGCTAGTCCTGCGTCACTCAAAACATAAATTAGATCACAAACTCATCAATTGATTTTATCATCAAAATCCGAGATTCAAAAGTATGAAATCAATCACATAAATTGAAACAACTAAAAACGGAATGCATTTTAAAAAAATTTCTATCTCTATCTTATTGATTTTTAATAAAAAATTGATAAATCCATCTACGTCATTTTGAATCTCTTGAAAGTGATTTTGATGATTTGATGATTTAAATTTTAATAAGTTTTATATATATCATGATCTTGAATTCTTAGAATAATAACTTAAGATTTTTTTTTTATGAATCAAGATCTCTAACTCTTTATTCTCATATAATTCTTGGATTTATTCTCATATAATTTTTAGATTTTATTTAAGATGAGATTTTCTATATGAATCATGAGATTTCTTATGCATGAATCAAGATATTTTACCATTCTATTCTCCTATGTTTCTTTTTGCTATTTACAAAAGAAGAGATTTGTCAAAATGAATCATGCCTTTTGGTATTCAAATGATCTTTGTTATTATATCTTTCATGTCATGATTTATTTATGATACTCCCTTTTATTCATAAATTGTATACCTCATCATATTTGATATAAATTTATCTTTGTCATGATGTGAAAATTGATGTAAAGGAAAAAAGAATTATAAAATTATATTTTTTCCTTCTTTTTGACAATGACAAAGGGGGAGATAAAATTGCTAGCTTGCATATTCTAAAATAATGTAAAATATGCTAGCTTGCATGTTCTAAAATGATGTAAAACTTGTCAGCTTGTACATTTCAAGGAAAAAAACTTGTTAGCTTGCATGTTTTAAGGAGAAAAACTTACTAGCTTGAACATTTCAATAGAAGCAAAAACTTGCTACCTTGCTCATCTCAAAAGAGAAGTAAAGATTGCTAGCTTGCACATTTCAAGAAGTAGAAGTGCTAGCTTCCACATCTTTAAAAAAAAGAAAGTATAATTGCTAAATTTGCACATCTCTAAAACTTGCTAAGCTTGAATGTTCTATAGTGAAGTAGAAATTATATGTTTCAAAAAATATACTAGTTGCACTTTTTTCCTTTTTGTTGATGACAATGGGGGAGAAGGTACGATGATGATTTGAATCATGCATGATATAATGCACTTTGATGTTTTGAAATTATGATTATGTATACAATACTCATGATTTTATTATGATGATGTATACAATGTATTGCCTATGATGTGAATCATGATTAAAATTGCTTTGACTTGAATTCAAGGTTCATTTCAATATGACATATTGATATGGGGAGTTTAGTTTAAACTCCATCATCAATTAGTTATCATTATAAAAAAGGGGGAGATTATTGAATCTCGAATTTGGATAATAAAATCAATTAATGAAATTATGATCTAATCAGTATTTTAATTGACGTAGGACTAACCTCAATCAAGGAAAGACAAATTGATTAAAGTAATAGGAATTAAACGTTGGGCCAGAGTGAACATGTCAAAATATTGGACGTCGATTAGAGGATCGCTCGACGTGTTGGTAGAAGGACTTCGTGCCATGAGTTCGGGCATCGGGCTGAAAGATTGGACATTGCGCTAAGAAAATCGGAAGTTACGAGAGTCAATATGCCGATTGGGCAATATGCCGAAGAAGATGACAATATGTCGAAGGATCAAACGAAGTACTAGATGAACCAATGAGATGTCGGAGAACATACGATTCATGCTTAATAGATTGCGTATAGATTGAGTTGGTTTAGAGTCTAATTGAGTCAGTTTTGGGGTATAACGATGCCAATTCAATTAGGGGCTCATTAGGCCTGAGTTGTGGCTATTTTGAGCCAAGTGAAGCCCATGCAGCAACCCTTAGAAAGCCCAGGCGATGGCACTACTAGGACTGACAGTGGCATCACTTGGGACTCGGCCTCCCAAGTGGTTTGGGCGGTAGTACCGCCCAAACTGGGCGATGGTACTATCGATAGTTAATGTTGTGAAGTGGTGATACCACCAGAGCCTAGTCTTCGAGGCTTTGTCAGGTGGTGGTACAACCAAGTATCAGTGTTGCAAGTGGTGGTACCGCCCAGTGCAGTTGCTGGTACCACCTAGCACAAGCGATGGTACCACCAGTACCCTGAAATCTCAAGGATTTGAATTTTAACTCCAATTTTTTAAGTCATTTAGGGTCTATAAGTACGCCAATCTTTCTTGCTTAAGAAAGCATGAAAGTATAACCAAAACTCTATGATTCTAATATTGCAAACCTTATTAGAAAGTTGAGTTCCCTCCTCCATACGCTTAGAGGATGTTCTAAGAGAGAGTGTGAGGGAATACTTGTAATAGCGGGGTGTAAAGATTCTCTCCTGAGCTTATGAAAATGAGAAAGAGTTATAAGGGTAGTTATTCTTCACTCATTGAAAGAAGATCAGTAGTATAAGTCGGTGGCCTTAAGTGAAGAGGAATCGGGAGTGGATGTAGGTCATGATGACCAAACCACTATAAAATTGGTGTGCCTCCCTTTCTATGCTTGTTTACTTATTTTACAATTGCTTTACCTACTTATTACTACTCTTGCAAATGTTTTAAGTTTAAACGTATTTTTGATATGGCTTTCTTGAACGGAGATTTTCAAACCGACATGATTTTATGAAAGCACTAATTAACCCCCTTTAGTGTTGATTTCGGTCCTAACAATGATAACTGTTTTTGATATCTGATATAGCAAAATATGGTTGAACTATCAACGAAAGATATGATGCTTCCATATGGTGGCTTGATTACTAGACTAATACATGCACAAGACATAGTCATTCTACCAGATAAAGAAACTATGAAATTAGATAGATTTAATATCATCAATATAAACCTATTAAGAAGATTAAGATGTATAGTAAGAAATAGTGTTTGTACTATATTACCTAGGAGAACTGATCCTCCCCCACCGGAACTAGAACCAGAAACATCCATATATAGGGGAAGTCAATCTTCTCTTACTAGTCCCTTTGAGGCAGCACCTCCAACAGAGCTAGCACCCTCCACATCTGTCGATTCCATAGTGACTCGATTGGATCAAATTGAACTACGTTAAGATTAAATCTTAACTGAGATGTAGCAAATTCATTGACAATTTGACACTTTTAAAATACAGTTTAATACTCTGTTTAGGCATTTTGGTTTATCACCACTTGAATAGCTTGTATATTTCTCTTTTCTTTTTATTGATAAAAAAGGGAAAACTCAATAGTACCCTAATGTGTTGTACTCCTTGATATGTTGTACTTCTTATCAGTGATGTACTTTTTGATGTTACGTGCTTTTCAAATATTATGATATACTTCTTGATGATATTATGATGCATGCAATACTCTAAGAATTGTGTATACTAAATCTTCTGAATGCATGAGTTCCTCTTATACCTTTTTCGGATTTCTCGGCTTTTGAAAATTGAGTTTTTCTTTTTAAATTAAGATTGTTTCCTATCATTCATTCTTCTCGAAATGTATAAAAAATAGGGATTTGATTTATGAATTTTTAGTATATACATTTTGATCTTTTATGTGATGAATCATTTCTCTTTCTAATTATGAAAGTAGAAGTTTGATTCATGGACTTTCACTTCTTATAACTTGATTTTCTTATGATGAATGAATTCCTCGCTTCTTCTTCTTCTTCTTT
Organism: Musa schizocarpa; assembly: GCA_900464855.2. Classification (NCBI taxonomy): domain Eukaryota; kingdom Viridiplantae; phylum Streptophyta; class Magnoliopsida; order Zingiberales; family Musaceae; genus Musa; species Musa schizocarpa. Next base: position 31,117,542 of record LS990920.1, on the reverse strand, counting down.
TTATTTTTATGAAAAAAGGAAGAAAGAAACTTGCTAGTATCTCAAGAAAAGCAAAAATTATTAGCTTGCACATATCAAGAAGAACTAAAAAGTGCTTGCACATCTAAAGAGAAGTGCTAGCTTGTCTATTTCAAGAAGCAAAAGTGGTTATCTTGCAAAGTTTTTGCTTAACTTCTCATTTCACAAATTTGCTAGCTTGCATAAAATAGTATAAAACTTACTTGTATAGTTCAAATACTTGTTGAATGATTCTCCTTTTTGTTGATAACAAATGGAGAAAAATGATGAATATTTGGAATCATACCAAAATGATGTTGAATTTGGTATCATGTATGAAGTGATAAATGGTTAAAAAATGCTTTAGTATCATGAATAGTATGCCTAAAATGATGTTAATTTTGATACCATGCATGAAGTGATGAATGCTTTAGTATCATCTAGGTTATGCCCAAAGTGATGAATGCTTTAGTATCATGTAGGTTATGCCCAAAGTGATGTTGATTTGTTATCATGCACGAAATGATGAAATTGTGCATGTTATACTTTAATGACTTGAAACTATGATGATGCACAATGTATAAAATTTTGATATATTGCATTTAATCACTATGATCGAAATTGCTTCACTTGAATTCAAAAGTTATGATTCCTTTTGAATTCAAGTTTGCCTTATCTCAATATAGTATATAGATAGGGGGAGTTAAGGTTAACTCCATCATCAATTGGTTGCCATCATAAAAAAAGGAGAGATTATTGAATCTCATATTTTGATAATGAAATCAATTGATGAATTAATGATCTAATCCATGTGTTGAGATAAGTGATACAGGACTAGCTACGATCGTGAAAAAGGCAAAACAATTAAAGAAGAATCGAATGTTAGGCCAGAGTAAATGATTGAATATCGGGCTGGATGAATCAAAGGATACACTAAAGGATCGGATGATACAATGAAAGTTTACTGGAAGTTCACTAGGAGTTCACTGAAAGTTCACCGAAAGTTAGCTGAAAGTTCATCGGAAATTCACTGGGAGTTCGCCAAAAACTCGCCGGAAGATTGTCGTGAGTTTTTCGAAAGTTCACCGAGAGTTCAGTTGAATAATTAATGTGACAAGCAACTTATATTACTTGTTTCATAATTATTTTAGCTTTAACTATCATAGTTAGGATTTTAATTTGAGTTAATTTTGGGAGAAATTCTACTAACTCAATTATGACCCAATTGGACTCAAAATAAGGTTGAATTAGGCTAGTTGGATGACCCATTCAACCACTTGGAGCCACGTTAAGCGATGGTACCGCCTAAACTGGGTAGTGGAATCATTTGAGACTCAACCTCCTAGGTGGTCTATGTAGTGGTACTATCAATAGTTAATGCTACCAGGTGATGATAGTGCTTGGTGTCAGTCTGCAGGCGGTGGTACTGCCCAATAATGGTGGTGGTATCGTTAGTACCTCAGAAACATAGGATGAGACACTTTTTTATTCTATTTTTGAAGCTATTATGACCTATAAATACCTCACTATTTCCTACATGAAAAAGTTACGTAAGTGTGAACAAAAGTCTTGAGATTTTGAATTATAAAAGTGTTGAAAAAAAAGTGCTAAGTGTCCTTCTCCTCTTTCTTTAGTTTTGTGATTATTTTAAGAAGGGTATGAGGCTTATAAAGGTTATCTCCTAAACATATAAAAAGGAGAAAGAGTTGTAAGAGGGTAGTTGGTCTTCGTCCATTGAAGGAAGACCGTTAGTGGACGTCGAAGGTCTCAACGAAGGAAGAATCAAGAGTGGACGTAAGTCACAATGACCGAACCATTATAAATCTGATTTTCACTTTCTTTCTACGTTTTATTACTATTACATTCTGAGTTAATTACTAAGTTCAATTACTCTAAGTCAATCATATTTTCATTATCATTTTCATCGAATGGATATTTTTAAAAATTAATAATTTTATCGAAAGTATTAATTTATCTACCGACTTGATCATAATACTAAATGTTAGAAAATTTACATATATTTAAAGCCATGTGTCAAAGAATGTGAATAGCTTGTGTCCAAAATCCTAAAATCTCCCACCAATAGTTGAATCAAAACCCATAGGAAGCTTTTCCTTTTGCTTGGTTGCCTTCCTTATCCATTCTCACATTCAAACATGCCTCATCTTTGTCATCTTTTTGCAAGTGTGCACTCAACTTTTGTTTTTGTTCGCTTCACACATCCTTCATGTCCATCTCAAGTTCAATCAGCCTGTCCAAAATATATTTTTCACATATGTTGATAAATTGGTTGACCAAAGTCTTGCTTCTATGACCTAATCGATTTTTGATAAACCCATATTCCCAAGAAAATGATAAATTGGTGATATTGTTGATTCAGACCTTAATCACTCAAATCATAGATTAAGGTCTGAATCAACAATAAAAAATCATCTTTTTTTTCACAAGACCATATTCCTGTAATCAAGTTACTTTGATTTTTTATTTGTGAAATGTTTATTTGGATTTACTTAAAAATTGTACTTTATCATGAAACTTCTGTCTTTATATACACACAAAATTCATCAAATGAGGTTTTATTTAATTTATTATTCATTAAAGATAAAAATAAATAATTATAAAATTACGATCAAATGAGCCATTAATTCTTGATAAAAGGATAAAAGAATTATTTCCGTGTTATAATGCCGTAACAGTCCGTTTTAATGTTACATAACGGTTTCGTTGGATGCCTTTTCATTTAACGGGTTCTTTACAACGTAGCGTTGATTGGGACGCTTAGTGCGCTGTGAGCGTGTCGTTTACGCGGCGAGCCAAACATCGAACATGTGGCGCCCATTCCTCCGCGGCGAGGGCGTGGCACCGGTGCAATCCGTCCCCTCACCATCTCCTTCCCGACTCCACCTTCAATGTAAATCGTTTGTCGTCGTCAACGCTTCCTCCTTTAATCCACCGCTCGCACGAACCAACTTTGCTGTATCTGCAGGTCGAGCTTCTGGTGGTGACCGGTGGGCAGCCATGAAGTCCCTCCGCCTCGTCCTTCCCCGTTCCCAAGTCTCTGTGCCACGTGGAATATACAGCAGGCCGACGGTTGGCCATGGAGTGCTCGGAATCCTCTCTGCGGGGCCGAGGCTTGCCTCCTTCGCACCCGTGAAAGCGAGCTCCGGCGCGGCCGAGACTACCTCGATTTCGTATTCTACCATTGTTCCTGGTTCCGCGGCCAAACCGGGCCTCCGGAGGGATCCCGTGCTCGATTCATCAGGAGACGCTAACGACATGGAAGAGAAGATCGAAAAGGCGAGCGCTTTCTCCTTTTTGGCTCGACGTCGCTAAACGATTTTTGAATAGGAAGTGTTCATCAGTCGATAAGAATTTTTGTGTTGCAGGTGATATATAGGTGCCGGTTTTTCGCGTTTCTCGCGGTGGCTGGTTCTCTGATGGGTTCCGTAATCTGCTTTCTCAAGGTATGATCGCACTTGGTAGACTATTTCTTCGTCCTGTGGTAGTTCTTTAAATTGCATGAGAGGTGTTCGTTGTAAGGTCATCAATAACTCTGGTTAATTAGTGGCGAGAAAGATACAGGAGCAGGCATGGAGTAGAAGGTGTAAACTAGGCCATGCTATAATAACCATACTCAATGCTACGTAGAAATGAAAACTAACGTGTGTGTATGTATATATCTATAACAGGTCTATTTTTAGCCCCAAGAAAGGTACCTCCAAATTATATAAATATTGATTTTTGATCCTCTTTTTGCAGCTGTGAATTGAATATTTTTCTGGCTTTAATTTGACTACTAATTTATATCATGTATTCCATTAATCAAATTTTTTTCTTTACTATGTTCAGGTGACTTTAGTTGTGGGGTTTCTTATGTAATACTCGTTATGCAAATTATCATGGAGTTCTACAATGAATTGATGAACATTGCACATTTTATTTACCAATACAATGCCATGGCCAATTGGCAATCTTTAGTTTGTCAAAAAAATTGTAGGTGTTTTTTCTGTTGTAGAGACATTGACTCATCTTCTGTAGAGATCAGCTATGATAAGGCCAATAGATTAGTTTCTACATTTCGTTTGGGAAATGGAGACCATTTCTTTTGTTATATTTAAATAGTTCATGTGGGGGTAGTTCAGTTTGGATATACTCAATTGGAAATCATTTTCTGTCTTTTCATTGTTCTAGCTGGTGTTGAACTTGTTATTAACTAAAAAAGGCAATCTAGATTCTAATTCCAGAGGTCCCTGGTGCTGCAATGTCTGAGAAGGTTCGAACCTATACAAGGTTAACCTTGCATGAAGAGATTTATGACTTGGACCTTTAGCATCCATGTTATTGCAGTCCAACTTTACCATGGCTCCAAGTCTTTGAAGTTTATATTTTATTATACTAATATCAACTTTTCTTCACTGTGTTACTTTCTTTCTTAACCCATTCTTTATGATCACATTCACATGGTTATTCTAATTATGTTTGTACAGCTTTCAATCAGTAGCGTATGTTATTATGTGCTTTGACCAAATGGTCAAAGCAATAAAACTAGAATTATGATATTTACCATTTAGCTCCCCTGAATCCCTGTGATCAACTTGTTTGGTTGTTGATCATCTTGATCTGTTACTGGTGTATCTGAACTATTATATTAATTAATAAAACATTTATGTTTTGCTGTTAATTTGAAACAAAGGTATGTTGGTCCATCAAGATTCCAATGGATGTACAATAAATGACCAAAATATGGGCAGTACATGGCTAACTAAAATTGGTTTTCAGTTGCATGGAGCTGTATTCACTTGCAAGATAATTTGCAGAAGTTATAACTTACCATTTTTATTGTCCACGAACAGTTTCTTACACGCTTAAAACAGTCCGCTAAAGTTAACCAGACCAAGTGCTTGTGCAGGGTTGCACATATGTGATAGATTCATTCAGAGAATATTTTTTGAGTGGTGGGAAAGTAATTCTGATGTTGGTCGAAGCCATTGGTAAGCCAATGTATATTTCAAATTTGTATACTTTGAAATAGACAGGAATTGCTTCACACACTACATAAAAGGATATTATCAAATTACCATTCTTTGTTTATTGATTATAAACATTATTGTGCAACTGGCTATAGACAACTTTGAATTCTTTTAAGGTTTTTCCCTTCATTATTCTAAATTATGTGGTGGGTGTTAATTTTTGTTATTGTCTAGTCATTAACAAGTTAACTTTCTGGTGTAAAGTGTGCATTAAAATGTGTCATTGTCCTTGACAAGTTAACCTCTGGGCTGCTTATGATCAATATCTCTCTTAGATTATCTCCTAGAACACGTTTTCTGAAATATGTTATTGGACATAGTGATGCTGATCAACTAGTGCTGAAATAAGCAGGCCTGAGTTTACATTATCTTCTCCTGTAACACCGACATCTTTAACACTTCATATCTTGTAGAGCAGACATCTCAGTTGTGCAAATTCCAAACGAAGCATGGTATCTCTGTATCACAGTTCTTCTGGACAGTCACCCATAGCAGTTTGCTCATTCTTTCCTGGGTTCACTTTTTTCCTTTCATTTATTGTTACTTGAATTTTCCATTCTTCCTAAATATCAGTTTGTTGTCTAAACACACCCTGCTCTGTCACAGAACATGGATATCTTTGAGTTTTAAGTTGGAAAATCTAAAATGGCCTATTGTTATCTCCCCGAACACATTTTTTGAACATGTAATTGGACATAGCCTGCTAATCAACTGATGCTGAAAACATTCTTAAGATTTGCTTAGTCATTTCTTCATTCACATGCCAGAAACTAATGCAGCTGTGGATTACTTGGTAGTTGAAGGCTCATCTGAGAAACTGATGTCATTGCAGATGGCACTAGTCTATCACTAACCTTCATGTTGTTCCACTTCAGATATCTATCTTATTGGAACTGTGATGCTCGTCTTTGGAATGGGTCTCTATGAGCTCTTCATCAGTAATCTTGACATTGCAAAGATGTCATCCTATGGATCAAACCTTCTTGGGCTATTCAAACTTCTGGTTTATCCCGTTACTCAGTCATAGTTTAGATTTTAGATTTCAGAACAAGTTGCTAAATATTATTACATTAGTTTCTGAACCATTCCGGCTTTAATATGTTTAGGAACGACCAAGGTGGTTAGACATACAGTCCGTCAATGAATTAAAGACCAAGCTGGGGCACATCATAGTGATGGTACTATTGGTTGGGATGTTCGAGAAGAGCAAGAAGGTGACAATATCTTCTACAGCTGATTTGTTATGCTTTGCGGCATCTATTCTGCTCTCCTCAAGTTGCCTTTATCTTCTATCAAAGCTTCACACCACCAAAGGAAGTATGCATGCCTGAGATGGCAATTTGAGTTGTATTCGATTGTCTTGATCTGTAAGACCAACATATCGTTCACAGTTATTCTATTGTTCATGGGACAACTCAGATGCACCGTCTCATTAAGTGGAAGAAGAAATAAATGAGTCAAATGTGCTAGGTACTGGGTTTTAAAGATTATAGACGAATTATTTTACAGAGATGTATTTTATCTGAAAACAGAATTTATGCTTTTCATGAATGAGTTAGAATCCTTTAAACAAATTGTAATTATTTTCTTCTGTGAACTATGACTAGATTTCTCTGTTTATGTTAACGCTAACATCACCGTTAGGACAAGATGTTGAAATCCTGATCAACCTCCAGGCTTTGTTGGCAGTTATTGTCCCATCTAAACCAATTTGTGCTGGGAGCTGAACCAGCAAAACAAAAATAAAAAACAAAAAAGAAGAAGGAACAATAGCCAATTGAGAAACTAATTGTATCTATCACTTGGCAAACTTGTTGATCAGCCATGGGTTATGCATGGATAATTACATTGCTTAACAGAGATCAAAATAACACTTGTAAGCACTTTGAACCTATCCAAATTTGACTAGTCCTTATGAGTTAGTTATGATAAACGGGAAATTTGGAATCATGAGCTATGATGGAAATAGCTATGATAAACGGGAAATTTGGAATCATGAGTTATTTGGAATCATACACCCCGATAGTCAATAGCTAAAGAGTTATGATACATATGGAATGCAAATTGATCATCTCCAACGAATTGAAACAAGATAGATCGTTCAAGATTGAAGTTAGGGAAACTATTCTAATCACTTTATCAATAAAAATTTGATGAAGTAATTAGAATAGCACTTTGATTCCCTTAAAATGCTATAAACTAAGAAGCTTGATAAGTTGAAAGGAAAAATAAAGAATTTTGGGTTTTGAACGCCACAAGCAGAAAAGCTTGATAAGTTTCAAAGTTCATGCAAGAACTTAAAAACAAAATACTCATCGGTGTTGAAAGTTGAATACACTTCTAAATTGTCCTCCTTACAAAGGGAGTCAACCTTGTTTATAAAGCACAAAGGCCAAGTACAAAGAGAATGAATCTATTAAATACACTAAATAATATTCATATTCCTAATGCATGAATATAGATTACTCATGAATCTGCCCATAATTCCTAATATGGTCTAATATAGCTGAATGACCTTTATTCTTCAAAATGGGCTGAAAATATATCTTTCTCTCAAGATTGAACTTTCTCTTCATGATGTGGATTTATTTGAATCAGGTTGACCATTTTAGGCTCTTTTTGTATCTATAGAACCTTGATTATGTTTTGACTAGCTTGCCCCTTCCAAATGCGAAGACTTCCACTAAATAAGTTAAGGCTTCTTTCATCTTTTTAGCTTTAGTTCTTGTCATTGGTTCTCCATGAATAGTTAAAGGATCCTTAGCATAATTATAATCAACTTGCTCATTCATATCATTCCCCTTTTCCTCAAAAGGATTCGTCCTCGAATCAGCACCTTCATCACCTCCGTTTGTCAATCTATTTGTGGATGACAAGTGGTTGAATACAACAACCTTGTACCCAACTTGCTCTAAAGTATTTTTCAAAAGTGGCTAAGGAACTTCACATCTCTATCACTCACAATTGTCTTTGGAATGCCATGTAATCTTATAACTTTTTTAAAGAACAGCTCCACAACATGTGTTGCATCATCTGTTTTGTGGCAAGGAATGAAATGTGTTGTCTTGCTAAACCTGTCAACAACAACAAAAATAGAATCTCTCCCTCCTTTTGACCTTGGTAAACCTAAGACAAAGTCCATGGATATATCAACCCAAGGTTCACTAGTTATAGGAAGAGGAGTATACAATCCATGAGGCATTACTTTAGATTTAGCTTGTTTACAAGTAATGCATTTCTTACATAATCTCTCAACATCTCTTTTCATGTGCGGCCAAAAGAAATGATCACTTGACACATCTAAAGTTTTTATAACCCCAAAATGACCCATTGAACCTCCACTATGTGCCTCTCTCACAAGTAATTCTCTCGTTGAACATTGAGGAGCACACAACTTATTTTCTTTGAAAAGAAAACCATAATGCTTGAAAAACTTGTCAAAACCCCATTTCTCACATGCCCCATAAACATTAGCAAAATCATAACCAGAATTGTATGATTTTTTAATGTACTCAAAACCCAATAATTTTGCATCAAGTTGAGAAATTAGAACATACCTTCTAGAAAGAGCATCGGCAACCATATTTTCCTTACCTTGTTTGTACTTGATGATGTATGGAAAGGATTCAATAAACTCTACCCATTTTGCATGCCTACGGTTTAACTTCCCTTGTCCTTTGAGATATTTCAAGGACTCATGATCGATGTGTATAATAAATTTTTTGTACCAAAGATAGTGCTACCAAGTCTCTAACACTCTTACCAAAGCATAAAACTTCTTGTCATATATCGGGTAGTTAAGACTTGCTCGACTTAGCTTCTCACTAAAGAACGTAATGGGTCTACCTTCTTGCATTAAGACTCCTTCAATTCCTATTCCACTCGCATCACACTCAATCTCAAAAGGTTTAGCAAAGTTCGGTAAAGCAAGCAAAGGTGTTGAATTAAGTTTGTCTTTAAGCAAGTTAAAAGCATCATCTTATTTTTCACCCCATCTAAATATCATATTCTTTTTTCTGCATTCAGTTAATAGTACAACAATTGTAGAAAAATCCTTAATGAATCTTCTATAAAAGCTAGCAAGACCATGAAAACTTCTAACATCACTAACACTAGTAGGTTTTGGTCATTCCCTAATTACTTTCACTTTTTCTTTATCAACATTTATTCCTTTATCATTAACAATATATCCAAGAAAAATAATTTCATTAGTGCAAAAAGTGTATTTCTTTATATTAGCATATAAATTTTTTTTTCTAAGCACGTCAAAATTAACTTTTAAATGTGTTATATGCTCATTTAAACTTTTGCTATACACAAGTATATCATCAAAATAAACAACTACAAACTTTCTAATGTAAGCACGTAAAATATGATTCATCAATCTCATGAAAGTACTATGTGCGTTAGTTAGGCCAAAAGGCATTACCAACCATTCGTATAAACCATATTTAGTTTTGAAAGCGGTTTTTCATTTATCACTCTCATGCATTCTTATTTGATAATATCCAGATGTTAAATCAATTTTTGAAAACACACAAGAACCATGCAATTCATCCAACATATCATCTAGCCTAGGAATAAGATTGTTAGGATCGAAGCAGCACTAAGAGGGGGGGTGAATTAGTGCAGCGGATAAAAACTAGGGTTTTCTGAAAAATCTTTCGTAAGAAGAGAGCGGAACTTGACAAGTTTAAACTTGAAAGCGTATTCTTAAATATGCGCAGCACAAGTAATAAGGAACTAGAGCATATAAGAAGATTTGCAATAATATAAATAACAATAATGAAACGCAAACCACAGATCACGCCGATGTTAGAGTGGTTCGGTCAAATGACCTACTCCACTTGTGAGGCCCCTCTTCGATGAGGCTCCCACCTTCCACTAGCAAGCTTCTTGAAATGGAAGGGTAAATACCCCTCTTACAACTCTTTACAAGCAGTTCACTCTCTTACAGATTTTCGAGAAGAGATGAGGTGAACACTAGCAGATTGAAACGAAAGCAAGCTAACACTTTTCTAAGATCTTTCTCTCAAACTCTTGCTGCTCAAAAAGTTGTAATCTCAGCTGAGATTTGAGGGGTATTTATAGGCCTCAAGAGGATTCAAATTTGGGCTCCAAAATTTGGGCTCCAAAAAATCAAATCCTCTTTGGGTTTCGATCTTTGGCGGTGCCACCCTTCAATAGCGGTGCCACCACCTTGGCGTTGGTGCTTTGCGGTGCCACCCACCAGCTCAGAGGGAGAGGTGTCACCGCCCAGCCAGGCGGTTCCACCGCCTGGCTCTCCGGTTCACTTGGTTTGGCTTTCTTTTAGCCCAAACCAACTCTGACTTTGGCCCCAGTTGGCCCCTAACCAGGATATAGGCTTATCTTCTTAATCCTAATCCTAATTACAAGTGAACTACATAACAAAACACATCTTAAGCAATTTATTAACCATGACGTCAAGTTTTGTTCCGACGAAGCTTTTCGACGAACTTCCTTCGACGGGGGTCCAAGCACGCCCGAACTTGTGATGACTTTAAAGAGTAGCTGAGACTTCTCGGTGATCTCTGCGAACCTCCGACGATCTCTTTTCAAGAACTTCCAACAATTCCCGATTTCTTCTCGGTTGGTTCCTAGTATCTCCGACGATTCATCGAACTCTTAAAGGTTCATCAAACTTGACTCGGTATTCTTGCTTTGTGTTTTCTGTTTATCGAAGTTAATCCTGCACACTTAACTCAATAATATGGATTAGATCAAATAACCTATCAATTGATTTTATCATCAAAATCCGAGATTCAACAATCTCCCCTTTTTGATGATGACAATCAATTGATGACAAGTTAAACATAACTCCCCTATCTATATGCCATATTATGAGAAGATAAAACCACTTGAATTCCATCCCATTGGATTCAAGCATAACCCGATAAGTTCTAACCAGAGAGCTTATCGTGATCCTTTTTTAAACAATAGTGAATACAAAACTTCTATGAAAATCATAAGTTAAATGAAAAGGGACAAATTTTACTACTTACGATAAGATAAAGATTTTTCAATATATATTTCAAACCCGATATGATCAATCAATCTTGTGATATTTTCAAGGATTTTGCAAGGCATATAAGTCAATCATATCACACAAGTTTTTGTAATCCATATAAGTTATGCTATCATTATGGTGTAGGTCATCACTTCTCCCCTTTGTCATCAACAAAAAGACAAGCCATCGAAAAAAGTAGCATTTAACAAGGTTTATCATTGAAATTTGCCGAAATAGTTTATCCAAAAGAAAGCAAAAGCAGATCAAGACATACTTAAAAAGATACCAGTAGTTATCTAAAAGGAAGGATCAGTTATCCTTTGAACTTGTTGTTTAAAAGCAAACAGAACAAATTAAAAGATACATCAGTTTAATCCTTAGGAGGTAATCCACAATGCTGATACATGATATCCATTTTTTCATTCAGTTATCGTAGTGTCTTCAAAATTTCAACTTGTTGATTTTGAATCAGTTCTTCTTGTGATTTGAGCTGAGACAGTTCTGCCATAATGCGATCTTCGGATGAGGAGATAGGAGCTGAAGAAGGTGCTTTGTTGCGCCAAAAAGGACTAGGAGGAGATTCATTTCCCATAAGAATTGGTGTTTGGGGTGTTCTATTTGTGGAGGAATTGGATCCGTCCTTCTAGGGCTTTTTAACCCATATGCCATTGCTAAAGGTGCACCTAAGTCTTTTTCAAAGAGGTTTTTTATTTATTATGTTATATTTATCATTTTGAATAGATTCTTCATCGGTGGGATGCAAATGTCATAGGCATGAAGAAATCTAGTGATTAACCTCCCATATGGCAGAATAGTATCTTTGCCCATAATATCCTGCATGTGTTGCCAATTGAGTACCCAAAACAATTATCCTGACCGGTCATAATCCAATACATGGTACTCATCTCAATTTGACTTATCTCGTCAAGATGAAATTGTTTGGGGAATATGATGCTTGTGATAATGTGATGAAGAATTTTAGCGTTGAAAGGCAGTAAGTGTTCACAACTCTTGGGTAGGAAGTCAAGGTTTGGATTTGCAAAGATTGTTTCTACTGGCTTGGTATAGGTTGCTCCTATTGAGTTGACGTCCCATTTACCTTTAAAAATAGCATCCTCTATCTTTTTTTTCAGTTATGCCAATTAGCTCACAAATGGTGTTGTCAAATATTCTAATGGGTGTTCCTAGAAGGTAAGTGCTTGGGGCTATTATTGTCCTCATATAGGTTGGCATAGAACAATCTAACTAATCATGGATAGATTGGTTCATCTAGTTGCAGTAGTGGTAGAGCTTCTAGGTGTGCAAAATACATAATGGGATCTAAGTCTTCTAGTTCATCCAAGTCAACATATTTTCCCTTATGGATACCTCGTCTTTCAAATTTTGGAAAGCTAAGGGCTACCTCTTTTGATCTAAAAAGATCATGGTCAAATGAATCTCCTTCAATCCTTTTTCCCTTTTGATCTCTTAGGAGCCATTATCTAGACAAGATGATGATGAAATTGTGAAAAATAAGCAAAGGAAAGAGAAGGGAAAAGAGGGAATGAGATATCAAAAGGAAGGATTTCAAGTGTTACCTTATGGAGATTATGCTTAGAGATGGAAGACTTGGACCACCAAGAGACCTTCTCGATTGCTTCTAAGAGGCAGAATTGAGGGTTAGAGGATGATGGGAGAGTTTTCTTGGGTTGGGGCGGTGTCACCGCCCCCCTAACCCCCTCGGGTTAATAAAGGTCGCTTTCGGTTGGTTGCCACCATAAACCGAACCAGTGTGTCACCGCCTGGCGCCCGAGCGCTCAGGCGGTGCTACCGCCAGATCTGGCGGTGCCACCGCTGGCATCCCGTGGAGGAAAGAAAAAAAATTTTTCTTCCTTTCCCCCTTTTTGTTTGCTTCCCTCAAGATAATAAGTTATACTTTAATAGATCATTTTGAAGTGAAGAAGAAAGAAGAAATCAAATCTACAAAAGAAAGGAAAAGGACGAGTCATTTTTCGTGAAGCTCATTTTAGGGACAATTCAACATGCCTAATTCCCTTCTAATGAATTCAAATTGATCTTCATTCAAGGCTTTTGTGAATATGTCTGCTAATTGATGCTTCGTGTCGATGAATTCTAGAACAACATTATTGTTAAGAACATGATCGCATATGAAATGATGCCTAACGTCGATGTGCTTAGTTCTAGAATGCTGAATTGGATTTTTAGTGAGACATATGGCACTAGTATTATCACATTTTATGGGAATATTTTTAAAGTGAATTCCATAGTCTTCCAATGTATTTTTCATCCAAAACAACTTGTGCACAAAGATGCACTCATGAAGAATGTATTAAACTTCCGTAGATAGATAGTGTTATTGAATTTTGTTTCTTGAAGTCCAAGAAACAAGTGCATGTCCTAAAATTGGCATGTTCGGATGTACTCTTTCTATCTATCCTACATCCGCCAAAATCGGCATCCATCCTGCGTGGGCCATTAAATCAAATTTTTCAGATTTTGGATACCATAAGCCTAAATGTGGAGTTCCTTTAAGATACCTAAATATTCTTTTAACACTTTTAAGATGAGATAGTTTAGGATTTGATTGAAACCTAGCACAAAGTCCTACACTAAACATGATATCTGGTCTAGTAGCGGTAAGGTAGAGTAGACTACCTATCATTCCCCTATATGTTTTTTGATCGAAGTTTTCACTATTTTCATCCATATCTAACTTAGTCGAAGTACTCATAGGGGTGTTTATTGCTTTTGAATTATCCATGTTAAATCGTTTTAACAATTCTAATGTATATTTAGATTGGTTAAGAAATATACCATCCTTAAGTTGTTTGATTTGTAATCCTAAAAAGAAGGTTAATTCCCCCATTAAACTCATTTCAAATTCAAGACTCATAGATTTGGCAAATGATTCACATAGTGATTCATCCAAGAGCCAAAAATAATATCATCAACATAAATTTGTACAATAAGAAAATTATTTTCAAAATGTTTAATAAACAGTGTAGTATCAACCTTGCCTTTGGTAAAATTATTTAAAATAAGAAAAGAACTAAGCCTTTCATACCAAGCTCTAGGAGCTTGTTTCAAGCCATAGAGAGCCTTAGTCAATTTGAATACATGATTAGGAAGAAGAGAATTTTCAAATCCGGGAGGTTGTTCGACATATACTTCTTGAATAAATAAAACCATTCAAGAAGGCACTTTTTGACATCCATTTGAAATAGTTTAAAATTATAACTACTAGCATAGGCAAGGAGCATCCTTATGGCTTCTAATCGAACCCACGGGAGCGAAAGGTTTCTTAAATGTCGATACCTTCTTCTTGGTTGAAACCTTTGGCCACTAATCTAACCTTGTTTCTAACCACGATACCATTTTAAGTCTTGCTTGTTTGTTTCTAAAGACCCACTTAGTACCAATGACTAAATGGTCACTAGGTCTAGGAACAAGCTCCCACCCTGTTTCTCTCAAATTGATTCAGTTCCTCTTGCATTGCAATAATCCAAAAAATCATCTTTTATGGCCTCGTCAATGCACTTAGGTTCAATTTGAGAGAAAAAGGCAGCATTAAGCATAAAAAATTCTTGAAAGAGGAACGAGTTTGAACCCCTTTAGATGTATCCCCTATAATTAGCTCCTTTGGATGAGCATCTATATACTTCCATTCCTTAGGTAAGGAAATTTGGAAGAAGGTGCATCCAAGTTGCTATTTTGAGGAGGGTTCATTTAAATTCAAATTATCAAAACCAAGATCATCATCAAAATCATTTTTCTTAAAATTTGAGACTTCATTAAAAACTACATGAATAGCCCTCTTCAATTACTAAGGTTCTTTTATTAAAAACCTAAAAGCTTTTGAAACGGAAGAGTAACCAAGAAAAATGCCTTCATCGGATTTTGCATCAAATTTTCCTAAGACATCCCTTTCATTTAAAATAAAGCATTTACAACCGAAAACTTTAAAATAGGAAATATTTGGTTTTTTGTTATTCCATAATTCATAGGGAGTTTTTTGATAAGGAAGGTCTTATTAGGACTCTATTCATGATGTAGCAAGCCGTATTTACGGCTTCGGCCCAAAAATACTTAGGTAAACTATGTTCGTTTAGCATAGTTCTTGCCATTTCTTGTAGGTTTCTATTTTTTTTCTTTCAACTACTCCATTTTGTTGGGGATTTCTCGGATGGAGAAGTTATGATTGTATCCATTAACTTCACAAAAAAAAATTTTGGAAGTCATGGTTTTGAAATTAGCCACCATGATCACTCCAATTGATGAAATCATGAACCCTTTTTTTCGTTTTGAGTGAGTTTACAAAATTTTGAGAAACACTTGAAACAATCACTTTTGTGAGCTAAGAAATAGGTCCAAGTGTATCTAGAGTAGTCATCCACAATCACAAAAGCATATTTGCTTCCACTTAGACTTGTTGTATCAATTGGTCCAAATAAGTCCAAATGGATCAATTGTAACGGTCTAGTGGTGCTAATTTGATTTTTTGGTTTTAAAAGCTTGTTTTTATTTGTTTCCCTAGTTGACATGCATCGCATACCTTATCTTTAATAAACTTTATATTCGAATCCCTCGTACTAATTCTTGAGATGAGATTTTTAGATATTGTTTTCATGCTTGCATGGCCTAATCTCCTATGCCAAAGCCAAGCATCATCATTTATGGCGGAGAAACACATTTCATTACTTAGTTCATCAAGATTGATGGTATAGACATTATTTTGTTTTAAAGCAATCATAGTCATGTTATGATTTGGTTTTCAATAATGCATATATTTGATTCAAATCTAACGATATAACCTTTATCGCATAATTGACTAATGCTCAATAGATTATGTTTTAATTCATCAACTAGTAACACATCATCAATGGAAAAACTTGATTTGTTACCTATGGTTCCCTTGCCAATGATTTTGCCTTTGTTGTTGTCTCCAAGGTGACATAGCCTTCGTCCATGCTAGTGAGCTTGGTGAATTGGGATGGATCTCCGGTCATATGCCTTGAGCATCCACTATCAAGATACCATCTTTTGCTCCTAGCATGTGATGGTGTATGTTTCTACAAGAAGGAATTATTTTTTAGTACCCATTTACTTTTGGGTGCCTCAAAACCAATCTAACTTGTTTATCATGTTGCATAGACTTGATTATGGTTCCTTTAGGAACCCAAATCAATTTGTTCGGACTAATTTTCTTGAATGGACATTGGTAAGTTATATGTCCATATTTGCAACAAAAAGTTGCAATTGCTTTGATGTTGAACATGTAAGATAGGACCTTTAACGGAAGGTGGTTGGATTTTGGTGAGTACTTCTCACAAATCCGATTCCACTCCTTTTAGGAACGTGACCCCTTATTTGTAAGGATCATGTTTAAGGACTTGCTACCTACCTCAATTTCTTCAAGGTGTCCTTAAGTACTAAGTTCTCATTTTGGAGAGTTTCTAAATCATGGCATTTAACACATTGAGCTAGACAATCATGATATTCAGTTTTTAATTTATCAAAAGCACACGTAAGACTATCATGCTCCTTTCTTAGCAATTTGTATTTTCTACTAATTGTCTTACATTCATCAAATAACTCATGGAAAGCATTTAATAAATCATGATAAGGTAAATCTGCATTAATTAAATCCGTTACCTCTTCTTGAAGGCCATTAGGGCGTAGTGAGCAACTTGCTTTCGGTGTTGGACTCCTCTTCTTGGGATGTGCTTGAGTCATCCCATGTTGCCTTGGCGCTTCTTTGGTGTTCTCTTTTTTTTTTTAAGAGGGCAATCGTTCTTGTAGTGTCCCGGTTTTTGCATTCATAGCAAATCACTTGGTCCTTCTTTTGTTCAAATTTATTTTTTGTATTATTTTAAATTTGTTCTTCCTTAAATATTTTTTGAATTTTTGAGTCAAAAGTGCAATGTCATTGTCACTGTCCTCATCACTTGATGTTCCTTTCAAGTGGTCTTCTTGTGATTTGAGTGCCATATCCTTCCCCTTTTTTTTTGGAAGGGGTTCTCGAGAAATCGTCATGAGCTTGACATGTCATTTCGTAGGTCATTAGAGACCCAATGAGTTCTTCAAGAGGAAATATTTTAAGGTCTTTGGCCTCTTGAATGGCCATAACTTTTGGATCCCAACTTTTAGGGAGGGATCTTAAGATTTTAGTTACTAGTTCAAAGTTAGTAAAATCTTTACCAAGAGCTTTGAGTCCATTGATGACATCCGTAAACCGGGTGTACATGTCTCCGATGGACTCACTTGGTTTCATTCGGAAAAGTTCGTAAGAGTGCACAAGAATGTTGATTTTGGACTCTTTCACTCGGCTAGTGCCTTCATGAGTGACTTCAAGAGTTCTTCAAATATCAAAAGCCGAATCACAAATTGAAACACGATTAAATTCGTTTTTGTCTAGTGCACAAAACAAGGCATTCATAGCCTTTGCATTTAAAGCAAAAACCTTCTTCTCCGATTCATTCCATTCGCTCATCGGAAGAGAAGATTTTTGAAATCCGTTTTCAACAATAGTCCAAAGCTCGAAATCCATAGAAATAAGGAAGATCCTCATTCGAGTCTTCCAATACGTGTAATCCGACCCATTAAACATAGGTGGACGAGTGATAGAATGGCCCTCTTGCATGCTGGAGTAAAGCCATCTCTCTTGGGTATTAAACCAAATATGAGAGATAACCTTGCTCGATACCAATTGTTAGGATCGAAGCAGCACTAAGAAGGGGGGGTGAATTAGTGCAGGGATAAAAACTAGGGTTTTCTGAAAAATCTTTAAGTAAGAAGAGAGCGGAACTTGACAAGTTTAAACTTGAAAGTATTCTTAAATATGCTAGCACAAGTAATAAGGAACTAGAGCATATAAGAAGATTTGCAATAATATAAATAACAATAATGAAAACGCAAAACCACAGATCACGCCGATGTTAGAGTGGTTCGGTCAAATGACCTACTCCACTTGTGAGGCCCCTCTTCGATGAGGCTCCCACCTTCCACTAGCAAGCTTCTTGAAATGGAAGGGTAAATACCCCTCTTACAACTCTTTACAAGCAGTTCACTCTCTTACAGATTTTCGAGAAGAGATGAGGTGAACACTAGCAGATTGAAACGAAAGCAAGCTAACACTTTTCTAAGATCTTTCTCTCAAACTCTTGCTGCTCAAAAGGTTGTAATCTCAGCTGAGATTTGAGGGGTATTTATAGGCCTCAAGAGGATTCAAATTTGGGCTCCAAAATTTGGGCTCCAAAAAAATCAAATCCTCTTTGGGTTCCCCTTCATCTTTGGCGGTGCCACCGCCCAGCCAAGCGGTGCCACCGCCCAGCGTTCGGGTGCTGGGCGGTGCCACCGCCCAGCTCAGGAGGTGTCACCGCCCAGCACTCGGGTGCTGGGCGGTGCCACCGCCCAGCCAGGCGGTTCCACCGCCTGGCTCTCCGGTTCACTTGGTTTGGCTTTCTTTTAGCCCAAACCAACTCTGACTTTGGCCCCAGTTGGCCCCTAACCAGGATATAGGCTTATCTTCTTAATCCTAATCCTAATTACAAGTGAACTACATAACAAAACACATCTTAAGCAATTTATTAACCGCGAACGTCAAGTTTTGTTCCGACGAGCTTTCTGACGAACTTCCTTCGACGGGGTCCAAGCACGCTCCCGAACTTGTGATGACTTTAAAGAGTAGCTGAGACTTCTCGGTGATCTCTGCGAACCTCCGACGATCTCTTCGGCGAACTTCCAACAGATTCCCGATTTCTTCTCGGTTGGTTCCGGCAGTATCTCCGACGATTCATCGAACTCTTAAAGGTTCATCAAACTCGACTCCGGTATTCTTGCTTTGTGTTTTCTGTTTATCGTAGTTAATCCTGCACACTTAACTCAATAATATGGATTAGATCAAATAACCTATCAATTGATTTTATCATCAAAATCCGAGATTCAACAAAGATGTCTATACTTTACCGTGATTTTATTGATGGCTCGGCAATCAACACACATTCTCCAAGATCCATCATTCTTAGGCACCAATAGAACATAACGACACATGGACTCATGCTTTCTTGCACATACCCCTTTTTCATAAGCTCACTTACTTGCTTTTGGATTTCTTTGGTCTCTTTGGGGTTGCATCAATATGCTGGCTTATTTGGTATGCTTGCACTTGGAATGAAATCAATTTGATGCTCAATTCCTCTAATTGGTGGCAAACCATTAGGAACTTCTTCGGAAAAGAGATCCTCATTTTCTTGCAAAAGATCAACAGTAACACTAGGCAAACTCTTATCAATTTTATTAGAAATAATCAAAACATCCTTGTACAAAAGTACAAGTAAGGGTTGTTTCATGGTTAAGGCTTTCTTCACATCACTCATTTTGGTATAAACACTTATTTTTCTTTCACTCAAGCTTTCCTTATTTTCTCTCCCCTTGTGTTTGCCAGTACTCTCATTTTTACCACTCAACTCACCATTTTATTTTTTTTCTCTTTCTTGTTCCCTCCCCAAACTTCTAGTTAATAAAGACTCAAGCTCCTCATATTATTATTTTATATGCATTTGGTTTTCAAAAATTATCTTTGGAGGCAAAGGTCCAAGCTGATATTTCTGTCCATCCATGATCAAAGAATAATGGTTATTGAACCCATCATGTATTACCCTTTGATCATATTGCCAAGGTCTCCCCAATAACATATGACCAGTATACATAGGTATCACATCACATAAAACTTCATCCTTATATCTACCAATTGAAAAAGAAACTTACCGATTTATCTTTACTACACCATTATCATTCAACCATTGTAACTTGTAAGGTTTTGGATGATTGATAGTAGGTAATTTTAGTTTCTCCATGAGCAAGGTGCTTGCCACATTTGTATAACTTCCACTATCAATAATCACATTACACAACTTATTAGCAATCAAACAATGAGTATGAAACAGATTTTCACGTTGTTCACCATGTTCATCATTTTTATTTTGCAAACTAAGTGTGCGTTAAACAACTAGATTTTCACCTTTAGCATACTTTACATCACTAGCATCCTCTAGAATATCATCATTATCCTCTCTCTCACTTTCAGATTCCACAATTCCATCCCTCATGATCATAACTCTCTTATTAGGATATTCACGTGCCACATGTCCATGCCCAAGGCACTTAAAACACTTAATACCTCTAGTTTGATTAGATAGATTCTCACCTTTACCCTTGCTGCCTGATTCATTCCTGCCTTTAGTTTCATCAATTTTAGGCTTAACAATGGATTTATCATCCTTTTTACTCCAATTCGGTTTCCAAGAAGAAGAAGAAGTCAAATAAGGTTTTGAATCATACCTTGTGCCTTTTCTTTTGAGTTGTCTCTCAATCTTCATGGCCACATTCACCATGTCCTCAATCTCCACATAATATTGCAGCTCTACAAGATCATGGTGGCCTCACGGTCTTCCTCCACATTAGCCCTTATCATGGCTATCTCTATCTCCTTGTGATACTCATCAACACTCACAAAACCTTGTCACAAATCCCTATAGTAATAGCTAGGGACAAATCTCCTCTTCATGATTTGTTTCATCTCCAACCAAGTCTCCATGGGCCTTTCACCATTTCTATGCTTATTTTTACACAATTGATCCCACCAAACAATAGCATAATCAAAAAATTCAATAGTGGCTAATTTTACCATTTTCTCTTCGAAGTAGTTGTGACATTCGAAGAACATCTCCACTTTTCGTTTCCACTCCAAATAAGCATTTGGATTATTCTTTCCTTGAAAGAAGGAATTTTCATTTTGATACTGCCTATATTTCTGTCCACACCATCAAAACATCCTCTCCTAGTTTATTTCCTAGGATTAACATATTGACCAATTAGAGTAACTTGGTCATCATCCATGTCATCACTATCATCATATTCATCATTGACAAAGGTTGGTTGTCTCCCGTGCCGTGGTTCACCTTACAATCTATTAATTGCCTCATCATGCATTTCTAGATGATCTCTTACATCTCCCATCACTTTGAACATACATTCAAATTGTTGCTGCATTGCTTGAACTAAAATATCATTTGATGACGAACTTGCTTCTTTCTCTTTAGACAAATATACAACCTGAAAATCAAAGTTAGAACAACCTCACCAATACTCCCTCACATGTTTTGCTCTAAATTTGATTCACTTCACTCGTGTTTCATATAATTTTTGGCTTTTCTTGATACTGATCTCACCACTCTTGCCTTTTACCTTTCTTGTTTTGTTATATGAGTTCTTAGATCAACTAAGATACCTAAACAAACAATTCAGATTATGGCAATTCAAAAATAGTGAAATTGGATAGGTTTAAAAGCAAACAAAAGATAGACCAATTTAAAGGTGTGTGTAATGTACTTTAACCATAAGCAAAGACTATAATTCAAATATCAATTGAACAAAGGATTTTTTTTTTTTTTTTGGAATGGAGAAAGATTTCTAAACCAAAACAGGACTTCAAATGAACAAAGATAGAATTATGTAATTTGCAAGAAATCCTTGAATCCATAAATTTCTTTTTTATAATTCTGATCTCTTTTTTTTTTAACATTTGATTTTCCCTCTTCTTTTTTTTTACCTTTGATTTTCTCTCTTTTTTTTTTTTTTTGACTTCTTGATCTTCTTTTTTTATTATACTATAAAGTCTGAAATTACAAAGAAGAATAGTAATAACACAAGAAGTACAACAATGAAGATGAAGGAAGAACAATGATTATAGATATCGTGCAAAAAGAAGAAGACAAAGAAGAGAGAAGGAAAATCTAAAAGATAGCAAATAAATGGATACGCAAATCTCAAACTTGAGCCGAGCTTTGATACTAAACAATGGAAATCATCAACTTAGCAACCATACACCACAATAGCTAAAGAGTTATGATACATATGAAATGCAAATTGACCACCCCCTCCAACGAATTGAAACAAGACGGATCGTTCAAGATTGAAGTTAGAGAAACTATTCTAATCACTTTATCAATGAAAATTTGATGAAGTAATTAGAATAGCACTTTGATTCCCTTAAAACGTCACAAACTAAGAAGCTTGATAAGTTGAAAGGAAAAACAAAGATTTTTGGATTTTGAATGCCACAAGCAGAAAAGCTTGATAAGTTCCAAAGTTCATGGAAGAACTTAAAAACAAAACACTCACTGGTGTTTAAAGTTGAATATATTTATGAATTATCCACATTACAAAGGGAGTCAGCCTTGTTTATAAAAGTACAAAGGCCAAGTACAAAGGGAATGAATCAATTAAATACACTAAATAATATTTATATTTCTAATGCATGAATGTAAATTACTCATGAATCTACCTTGAATTGATTTGAATGATTATTCATGAATAAGCCCATAATTCCTAAAATGGTCTAATATGGCTGAATGACCTTTATTCTTCAAAATGGGCTAAAAATATATCCTTCTCTCAAGATTGGACTTTTTCTTTATGATGTGGATTTATTTGAATCAGGTTGACCATTTTAGGCTCTTCTTGTATCCATAGAACCTTGATCATGTTTTGACCAGCTTGCTCCTTCCAAATGCCTTCCATCAAACAAGTTAAGACTTCTTTCATCCTTTTAGCTTTAGCTCTTGTCATTGGTTCTCCATGAATAATTAAAGGATCCTTAGCAGAATTATAATCAACTTACTCATTCATATTACTACATTAGGGGGTATTTCCTTCTCAATGAAGAAACTTATTTGATAAAATCTTAGGATTTTATTTTAAAAAATAAATAAAAATTTGATTGCTTCTAGAGGATCAACCTCCAAATTTGCCAAAGGTTTTAAGTTATATTTGATTACTTAAGAAAAATAATCAAAGACATTATATATATATATATATATATATATATATATATATATATATATATATTAATCCTTAATCAATTATGACTAGGATTTCTAACAAAAATAAAAATAGTAATTCCTAATTTGCTACATCAAAAGTAGCCATGCAAAAAAAAATTAAGGACTCATAAAATTAAGGAATCATAACATTTCTTACCTCTTCAAAACAACCTTGTCCTTAAGGTTGAGTAGTAATGAATTATAGATATTTCTCTTTCAATGCTTTATAAGACTCTCAAGTAACATCTTCAATTGGTAAGTTATGTTGAATCTTGGATTTTGATGATGAAATCCATTGATGAATTAATGATCTAATCCATATATTGAAAAAAGTGATGCAGGACTAACTACAATCGTGAAAAGATAAAACAATTATGTTAGGATCAAGAGCACTAAGAGGGGGGGTGGTGAATTAGTGTAGCGAAAAACTTTCAACGTTTAAAAACGCGTTCGTACGACAAAGACGATTACAGTAGAAAAGCCTATTCATAAATTACTTTAACTTGAGATTAGGTAAGAAGCAGTTAAAACAAATCTATAAAGGCAGTTTGCAATTATGATGGAAATCAGAATGTAAGTGCAAACTGAAATACGATGTTCGTACGATAAAAATGATTTCAGTAGAAAAGTCGATTCGTAAATCACTTTAACTTGTGATTAGGCAAGAAGCAGTTAAAACAAATCTGTTAAGGCAGTTTATAGTTGTGATGGAAATCAGAATGTAAGCGCAAACTGAAATACTATGTTCATACGAGAAAAGCGATTTACGTCTAAACACCGATTCGAAAAATACTGAGCTTGGAAATGCAATCGTAAAAGCGCAGAAGGCAGTAAGCTATGAAGGAGATTTGTAGTAAGGATAATAAGATCAAAGTAAATGCAAACCAGATAGCAGCGCGATTTAGAGTGGTTCGGTCAATCTTGACCTACATCCACTTCTGGCTTCCTCCACCGATGAGGTCACCGACGTCCACTAGAGGCCTTCCTTCAATAGGCGAAGGCCAACCACCCTTTTATAGATTCACTCCTTTTTACGGGCTTAGGAGACAACCCTTACAAACTTTTCTCTCCTCTCTTGAAAGATTTGAACTTGGAAGAAAAGAGGGAGAAGAACCTTTAGCTTATACAACACTTTTGAGCTCTAAATATCACAGAGTAAGATCAGGATTTTGGTGGTTTTCGTTGCTCTTTCATTGCTGAAAGAGTGGGGTATTTATAGGCCCCAAACCAATTTCAATTTGGAGATCAAAACTGTCATTTCCCGGAATTCCAGGGTCTGGTGGTTGCATCGCCTGATTGGGGCGGTTGCACTGCCTGACAGAGCTCGGAGACTGAGCCTCTGGGCGGTGCCACTGCCGACCCAGGCGGTGCCTCCTCTGGGCGAGAGATCTGGGTCCAAATGGGTTGATCCATTCGACCCAATTTGGTTCTTTCAAGGGCCCAATTGCCCCTAGATTAAGTTAATGGGATCACCTCCCATTTCTAACTTAATCATCGTGCTAACTGCAACAATTCTTAAGAATTTTACTATAGCTTGCTCCTGTGCATCAATCGCTTCTTCCGGTGAGCTTCCGGCGAACTTCCGGCGAACATCCGATGGACCTCCGACGATGCTCCTGTGGACTTCCGGCAAACTCCTAGACTTGCGATGATCCACTTGGCGAGTTCTAACGAGCTTCTTTTGGCAAGCTCCTGGACTTCTCGGATTTGTTCCCGTGGAACCTCCGACGACCGTCCGAACTTCCGTCAAGCTCTCGAACTCCTAACGTGATCATAGTCTTGACTCCGACGTAACTCCTACTGCATGTCTTACTTTCATCGTAGTTAATCATGCACACTTATCTCAACATATGGATTAGATAACAAATGACAATTGATGTCATCATCAAAATCCAAGATTCAACAATCTCCCCCTTTTTTATGATAACGGAGTTAACCTTAACTCCCCCTATCTATGTGCCATAATTGAGATAAGTCATTCTTGAATTCAAAGCTTTTGAATTCAAGAGACATATTGATAAGTTAAAATCATTTAACCTTATCAATACTCCCATCATGACTTCTATCATGATGTATCTCTCTGTATGATGTCAAGACTCGACATCCATTTTCAAATTTCAAATGTGAATTATAGTAATGATAGCAATTCATCATATGGAAAGATATCAACATGTAAAATTATAATGCAAGTTCTTGATATCTCAATATGATGCAAATATGACAATCATAGCAAACATGGCATAGCATCAATAATCATATGTCTGCTTCTTTCAACATAATATGACATTTATAGCATCAATTCATATACTTCTCCCCCTTTGTCATCAACAAAAAGGAGAACGATATAAGCATCTTTTGAATATACATGTGATGCCATAAGTAAGTTCATGTAAAAATATCTTTCTTTTATAAGAAGGAATCATCAAATTTATTTCTCAAAGGCAATATTTTTCACATGATAAGTCTAAAAGCTATGCATTTGCTAGATGATTCTTTTTGTCAAGAATTAATGATGTGAATCAAAATCCGAAAGAGAATAATGTATTCATGAAATCTGATTGGAACTGAAAATTTAATTTAACACTTTCATGCAAGACTATGAAGACATGCTCATCGTTTATAAATTTTTTGTATTAATTTCCAACATGTTATTTTTGGCATGTAATGGTGATTAAGTGATTTGATCATTCAATCAATAAAGTCCAAATAATAAGTTTAACAAGTTTATGCATTCGGATACATCAACATTCATAATTCTTTTATTATGAAATCAAATTGCTCTTCACTTAGAGGTTTTGTAAAAATATCATCTAGTTGATGCTTAGTATCTATGAACTCTATAATTACAGCATGATTAGTAACATGATCTCGTATAAAGTGATGTCTTATATCAATATGTTTTGTTCTTGAGTGTTGAATGAGATTCTTTGTTAAACATATTGCACTCGTGTTATCACATTTAATGGGAATATTTTTAAGATAGACTTTATAATCTTCTAAGATGTTTTTCATCCATACAACTTGTGCACAGCATGCACTAGCTGCAATATATTCAGCTTCAGTTGTTGATAGAGCAATCGAGTTTTGTTTCTTAGATGACTAGG
This sequence comes from Musa schizocarpa, assembly GCA_900464855.2. Lineage (NCBI taxonomy): Eukaryota > Viridiplantae > Streptophyta > Magnoliopsida > Zingiberales > Musaceae > Musa > Musa schizocarpa. The sequence continues at coordinate 31,091,501 of LS990920.1, read as the reverse complement.
AAACAAGGGAGTGTCCCAAAAATTGACATGTTCCTGATATGCTTTTTCTATCTAGTCTACACCCGACAAAATCTGCATCAGCATAAGCAATTAACTAAAATTTTTTGGATTTTGGATACCATAATCCTAGATTTGTGGTTCCTTTAAGATATCTAAGTATTCTTTTAACCGCTTTAAGATGAGATATGTTAGGGTTCGATTGAAACCTAGCACAAAGTCCTACACTGAACATGATATCTGGTCTGATTGCAGTGAGGTAAAGTAAACTTCCTATCATACCCCTATAAGTTTTTTGATTGAAGCTTTCTCCACTTTCATCAACTTCCAACTTAGTGGAGGTGCTCATAGGAGTGTTAATAGCTTTTGAGCTATTCATATTGAATCTATTTAGCATATCTAAGGCATATTTAGTTTGACTAATAAAGATATCATTACTTAATTGCTTAATTTGTAAGCCTAAGAAAAAGGTTAATTCTCCCATCAAACTCATTTCAAATTGGAGACTCATGGTTTTAGCAAAAGATTCATAAAGAGATTCATTCGTAGAACCGAAAATAATATCATCAACATAAATCTGAACAATGAGAAAATTATTTTTAAAATTCTTGATAAACAATGTAGTATCGACCTTGCCTTTTGTGAAATTATTTTCAATAAGAAAAGTACTAAGTTTATCATACCTAGCCCTTGGGGCTTGTTAAAACAAATGCCTTAGATCAGGTAAGAAGTAGTTAAAATAAATCTATAAAGGCAATTTGCAATTATGATGGAAATCAGAATGTAAGTGCAAACTGAAATACGATGTTCGTACGGTAAAAGCGATTTCAGTAGAAAAGTTGATTCGTAAATCACCTTAACTTGTGATTAGGCAAGAAGCAGTTAAAACAAATCTTTTAAGGCAGTTTGCAATTGTGATGAAAATCAGAATGTAAGCGCGAACTGAAATACAATGTTCGTACGAGAAAAGCGATTTCCGTCTAAACACCGATTCGAAAAATACTAAGCTTGGAAATGCAATCGTAAAAGCACAGAAGGCAGTAAGCTATGAAGGAGGTTTGCAGTAAGGATAATAAGCTCAAAGTAAATGCAAACCAGAGAGCAACGCGATTTAGACTGGTCCGGTCAATCTTGACCTACATCCACTTCTGGCTTCCTCCACCGATGAGGTCATCGACGTCCACTAGAGGCCTTCCTTCAATAGGCGAAGGCCAACCACCCTTTTACAGATTCACTCCTTTTGATGGGCTTAGGAGACAACCCTTACAAACTTTTCTCTCCTCTCTTGAAAGATCTGAACTTGGAAGAAAAGAGAGAGAAGAACCTTTAGCTTATACAACACTTTTGAGCTCTAAGAATCACAGAGTAAGATCAGGATTTTGGTGGTTTTCGTTGCTCTTTCATTACTGAAAGAGTGGCGTATTTATAGGCCCCAAACCAGTTTGAATTCGGAGCTCAAAATTGTCATTTCCTAGAATTCCGAGGTCTAGCGGTTGCACCGCCTGACTTGGGCGGTTGCACCGCCTGACAGAGCTCGGAGACTGAGCCTCTGGGCGAGAGATCTGGGTTCGAATGGGTTGATCTATTCGGCTCAATTTAGTTCTTTCAAGGGCCCAATTGCCCCTAGATTAAGTTAATGGGATCACCTCCCATTTCTAACTTAATCATCGTGCTAACTATGATAATTCTTAAGACTTTTACTACAGCTTGCTCTGGTGCGTTAATCGCTTCTTCCGGCGAACATCCGACGGACCTCCGACGATGCTCCTGCGGACTTCCGGCAAACTCCTAGACTTGCGACGATCCACTTGGCGAGTTCCGACGAGCTTCTTTTGGCAAGCTCCTGGACTTCTCGGATTTGTTCCCGCAGAACCTCCGACAACCGTCCGGACTTCCGTCAAGCTCTCGAACTCCTAATGTGATCATTGTCTTGACTCTAGTGCAACTCCTACTGCATGTCTTACTTTCATCGTAGTTAATCCTGCACACTTATCTCAATATATGGATTAGATAATAAATGACAATTGATGTCATCATCAAAATCCGAGATTCAACAAATTAAAGAAGAATAAAATGTTGGGCCAGAATCAAAGATCGGGCATCAAGTCGAAAGAATCGGGGGATACGCTGAAGGTTTAGACGATGCGTTAGAAACTCATTAAGAGTTCGCCGAAAGCTCACCGGGAGTATGCCAGAAGTTTCATCGGGAGTTTGGATGAACACTTGACGTCACAGACAACTAGGATTGTTTACATTTTAATTATTTAGCCTTAATTATCATAATTAGGGTTTCAATTTGAGTTAGTTTTGGGAGAAATCATACTAACTCAAATAGGGGCCAATTGAAATCAAATTAGGACTGAATTGGGCCAGATGGATGGCCCATTTAGTGACCCGGAGCCATGTTAGGCAGTGGCACTACCAGGGTTGGCGGTGGCACTACTTGAGGCTTGGCTTCCCAAGCAGTCTAGGTGGTGGTACCACCGATAGTTAATGCTGCCAAGCAGTGATACCACCTTATCAAGCGGTGGTACCGCTAGAGCCCAGTCTCCAAGGCTCTATCAAACAGTCATACTTTTCAAATTAGCGGTAGTACCACTATAGCAGAGTTGTCACGCGGTGGTACTACCCAATAATGATGGTGGCACCGCTAGTACCCTAGAAACCGGGGATAAGATACTTTTTGACTTTATTTTTGAAGCCATTAGGGCCTATAAATATCCCACTCTTTCTTGCATAAAAAACACAAAAGTGTGAACAAAAGTCTTTAGATTTTGAGTTGTAAAAGTGTTGAAAAAGTACTAAGTGTCCTCCTATTTTTTAGTTTTATGATCATTCTAAGAGAGGAGTGAGGCTTATAAAGATTGTTTCCTAAATCTATGAAATGGAGAATGAGTTGTAAGAGGGTAGTTGGTCTTCTATCCTAAACATCCCTTTTCTTTCTCGTAATACTAAGGACGACTAGACTAAAAAAAATAAGAAAAAGAATCAAATTGCACCATCTCTGTAATAGGTAAATGCCTTTTTCGCTCATTGAAGGAAGAGTGTTAGTGAACGCTAGTGGCCTCGATAGAGGAGGAATTAGAAATGGATATAGGTCACGATGATCGAACCACTATAAAATTAGTGTACCTTCTGTTCTTTGCCTTTTTCCTTAATATTGCTTAATGATATGGCTGCTCACTCTACTTCACACTTTCTCTAAGTTCAAACACATTTCCGATATGATTTTATCAAAATGGTTTTTCTAAATACACAACGTTTTTACGTAAGCACTAATTCACCCCCCTTTTAGTATCGATTTTGGTCCTAATAAGTCGGCCTATTGAACACACACCTCAATGACAAGATATCTATGATGCATTATAACACGTCGATCAAGTATAGCTTGAGGTAGGATTTAAACCTCACTAGTAGAAATATCTTGCAAATGGTGTTACACCATATCATCTTGATCTAATTTCTTTTTAAAGCAAGAAATATGAAAAATTATATATATCTTAAAGCTTGCTGGCAAGTCCAAGCGATAAGCAACTAGGTCAATACGTTCCAATACCTTATAAGGCCCAAAGAATCAAGGAGATAGTTTTATAGAAGTTTTCTTATAAGGCTGAAGTTGAGGGAAAACCCAATCGACCCACTACGAACTCTCACTCACTATGATGCTTATCAACTTGTTACTTCATTCTAGCTCATGAGACTGCGAGATTATCTCTTAAAATTTGAATAATTTTATTTCTATCAAGCAATTTCTTATTCACTTGATCAACATTAGAAGAACCAGACATATCTTTTGTAATTATGAGAGGAGATTGACCATAAATCGTTTCAAAAGGGGTCACTTTAGTAGAAGAGTGATAAGTGGTATTATACCACTATTCTGTCTAAAGAAGTCATTTCATCCACTCATTTAGTTTATTACTAGTAAAACATCTAAGATAGTTTTCTAGACATCTATTTACTACCACTTCAGTCTGCCCATTTATTTGTGGGTAATAAGTAGTACTTATATTCAATTGGATACCCGACAAGCGAAAGAGCATCTTCCATAAGGTATTAGTAAAAACTTTATCTCGATCACTAATAATGGAATGTAGAATTCCATGCAACTTCAATATATTCTCAACAAAAGTGCAAGCAACACTTGCAATAGTATAAGGATATCATATAGCACAAAAATGAGTATATTTTATAAGGCGATCCACAACCACAAAGATGATGGTTTTATCTTGAGATGGTGGAAGTCTATTAATAAAAGCTATAGATATGTCAATCCAAGCATCATTAGTAATAGGAAGAGGTTGAAGCAAATCAGGGGTAGCAACTGTCTCACCTTTAAGGGTTGGCAAACATCACATTTTATAACAAACATCTTGATGATATTCTGTTGAATCTCAGATTTTGATGATGAAACCAATTGATAAGGGTTTATGATTTGATCTACGTTTTTGAGTGACGTATGATGCTTCGATCAGGGAGAGACAATTAAAGCAGGAAGAATCATGTTGGGCCGGAGGAAAACATGTCAAAAGATTGGATGTTAGGCGGGAGGATCGATCGATGCATCGATAGAAGGCTTTGGGCCATGGATTCAAGCATCGGACCAAGAAGAGCGGATATTACACCAAAGATATTGGAGTTGCGGAGGTTAACTGGCCGATTTGGCAAAAGGCCGCAAGAGAGGACGATACGCCAAAGAATCAGACGAAGCGTTGATGGACCAATGACATGTCAGATAACATGATTCATGCTTAGTAATAATTGTCTAGATCGAAGTGTGTTTTATATATGCAGGATTAACTACGATAGCAAGGCATAAATCAAAATGAAGTCCCGGAGTCAAGAACGCGATTTTGTTGAGAGTTCGAGAGTTTATTGGAAGTCCGAACATTCATCGGAAGTTCTACCGGAACCAATCGAGAAGTCTAGGAGCTTGCCAAAGAAGCTCATCAGAACTCTCCAAGAAGATCATCGTGAAGTCCAGGAGCTTGTCGGGAGTCTGCTGGAATATTATCGAGAGATCGTCGGAAGTTCGTCGGAAGATCACCGGAAGCTCGCTGAAAGAAACCTAGATGGACTTGTTTAACTTAGGAAATGTCTTAAGTTTCGTAGTTAGCATGTAATTGGGATTGGAATTGTGCCAACCCAATTAAGGGTCAGTTAAACCCATGTAGGAATTGTGTTAGGCCCAATGAAAGGCCCAAATAGTGACTCATGAAGTGATACTATCATGGCACAATCTCCGAGACTATGTTAGGCAGTGGTACAACCCAGTGGCCCAGTGCTAGGCGGTGGTACCACTAGTCTAGGTAGTGGTACCACCCAGTGGCCCAGTGCCAAGCGGTGGTACCGCCCAACACAGTGTCAGTGTCAGACTGACACTAGCAGTGGTACCGCCCTGCACAGGCCGTGGTATCGCCCGTACCCAGGAGACCCGGGATGAGATGTTTTTAGGCTCCAAGTTTGAATCAACTTGAGGCCTATAAATACCCCTCTCATTCCTGGTTAACTTACACAAGCACAGAGAGTTTAAAAGTGAAGAAACACTATTGCAATCACTTGAGAAATCCCCTCCTCTAGTCTAAGTTTAGAATTCTATTTAAGAGGAGTGGGTGCTTGTAAAGGTTGTCTCCTAAACTTGTGAAAATGAGAAGTGGGGTGTAAAAGGTGATTGGTCTTCGCCTATTGAAGGAAGATCGATAGTGGATGTCGGTGGCCTCGATGGAAGACGAATCGGCGGAGTGGATGCAGGTCACGATGACCGAACCACTATAAAATTGACATGTTCTCTGGTTTGCATTTCTATTATTACCATTTACTTTACTGCAAACCATTTTACTTGCTTACTACCGTCAATATGTTTATGAACACGTGTTTCAAGTTAAGTTTCTGAAATTGGCTTTTATCGTATGAAAGAATTTTCTAAAACCGACATAATTTTACTACTGCACTAATTCACCCCCCCCTCTTAGTCCCGACTCTTGAACTGTATGTTGAATCTCAGATTTTGATGATGAAACTAACTGATTGTGTTTAGATGTTTAACTATATTTTCAGTGATGTAGGTCTACTCGATCAGGATTAGACAATTGACGCAGGAGGAATTGACGTTGCGCCGGAGGAGATCACGTTAGGATATTGGACGACAGAAGGCTTCGGATGTCGGGCATCGAGCCAAGGAGAGCAGAATTGCACCAAGGATATCGGGGTTGCGGAGGTCAACCACCGATTGGGCAATAAGCCGCAAGAGAGGACGATGCGCTGAAGAATCGGATGAAGCGCCAACCAATGACGTGCCGGGCAGCAGAATGTCAATTCGCGTTGTAATAATTGTCTAGATCGAAGTAGAGTTTTAGTTTGTGTGTGCAGGAATAACTACGATAATGACAAAGACATAAAGAGAAACAAGTGTCGGAGTCAAGCGCGAAGGATTTGTTGGGAGTTCGAGAGTTCGACGGAAGTTCGAAGGTTCATCGGGAATGCTGCTGGAACTAGCCAAGAATGAGTAGGGAGCTTGCCGAAGGGTTTTTCGGAAGCTCGCCGGAAGGTTCGTTGGAAGTTCATGGAGCTCGCCGAGAAAGATTGAAACTTGCCGAAGAAGCTCATTGGAACTTACCAATATCAAATCGTGAAGTCTAGGAGCTTGCTGGGAGACCGCAGAATGGTTTCCGAGAGTTTATCGGAAGACCGTCGAAAGTTCGCCGGAAGCTCGCTGGAAGAAATCTTGACTTATGGACTTTGTAATAGCTTAGAAAATGTCTTTAAATTCGTAGTTATCATGTTAATTAGGGTTAGGATTAGGTATTAATCCTATAACCCAAGTAGGGGCCAATTGGGCCCGAGTTCGGACTGGTTTGGGCCAAGTTTGGAGCCCAACTAGTGAGCTGAAACACTGTAGGCGGTGGCACTACCAGATTGGGCGGTGGCACCACCCAGAACCCAAGAACTGGGCGGTGGCATCGCTGGACTGAGCGGTGGCATCGCTGGACTGAGCGGTGGCACCGCCCAGCACCCCAGAGATCAGGCGGTGGCACCGCCAGCCTCGGAAACCCAAGAGAATTCAAATTTTGGAGCCCGAATTTGAATCCTCTTGGGGCCTATAAATACCCCTCAATTCTCAGCTGAGATCACAACCTTTGAGAAGCAAGAGAGTGAGCCAAAAGTCTTAGCAAAGTCTTTAGCAAGTTTTTGTCTTCAATTGCTTTGAGTGTTCACCTCCTTCTTTATATTCAAAAATTTGTAAGAGTGTGAACTACTTGTAAAATGTTGTAAGAGGGGTATTAGTCCTTCCCCTATAAGAGATTTGCTAGTAGAAGTTGGGAGCCTCTTCGAAGAAGGCTTCGCAAGTGGATGTAGGTCATTTTGACCGAACCACTTTAAAACTACTATGTTATCTGGTTTGCATCCTAATCTTGCCATTTACATACTACAAATTTCTTTACTTAGTCATTACGCTTTCATACGTCTCAAGTTATCAAGCTTCCAAATCAGTTCTCATTGATATTGTTTGTTATCGTGCGAAAGATTTTTCCGAAACTGAAGTTTTAATCCGCTGCACTAATTCACCCCCCCCCCCTCTTAGTGCCACTTTGATCCTAACAATTGGTATCAGAGCCCAGTATTTCGCATTTCAGATTTATACCCAAGAGAAATGACTCTTCATAGCTTTCAAGAGGGATTTTCAATTGTTCATCCACCATTGTTTAACGGATTGGACTACACTTATTGGAAAACTCGAATGAGAGTTTTCTTGATTTCTATGAATTTGGATTTATGGAATATTATTGAAAATAATTTTCAACTTCCGATGAACGAATGGTCGGATTTGGAGAAGAAGTATTTTTCTTTAAACACAAAGGCTATGAATGCCTTATTTTGTGCTTTGGACGAAAATGAGTTCAATCGGATTTCTATGTGCGAAACGGCTTTTGATATTTGGAGAACACTTGAAATCACACACGAGGGAACTAGTAGAGTCAAAGACTCAAAAGTTAACATTTTATTGCACGATTTTGAGCTTTTTCAAATGCAACCAAGCGAGACTATAGGCGACATGTACACCCGTTTCACGGATGTCGTCAATAATCTAAGAGTTCTTGGTAAATATTTTTCGAATTTTGATCTCGTAAGCAAGATCTTAAGATCCCTTCCAAAAAGGTGGGATCCTAAAATAACCACAATACAAGAAACAAAAGATTTAAATATTTTTTCACTTCAAGAACTAATTGGCTCATTGATGACATATGAAATGGTGCGCAATGCACATGATGAACACGATGAACACTTAAACCACCTTCCAAAGAATAGGAAGGATTTGGAACTTCAGACAAATGAATACCACTTGAGTGATGACTCAAGTGATGAGGACAATGTTGAACTTGAACTTCGAACACTAAATCTTAATAAGTTCATTAAACAAAAATCTAAAATAAACAATGAACTTGAATGGAGAAAGAGGCCAAAGAAAAGGAAGGCACCCAAGGATGAATCAAGAACTTCCAAAAGTGAAACGACGAATTGGGCTTTGACGGGCTTCGACTACAAGGTAAGTAACTCAACTCTCTTGAATTATTTTGAAATTACTTGAAGTCTTTTATGAGTGCTTAATTTAGATAGTAGGAATAGGAAATAAAAAAATTATTTTTCAAAAATTATATCATGTTTTTCTTTTTAGCATCTTTGAAAAATTAAAAATTTGATCATAAAAAGTATATAGCTAAGGTTTCATGCATATTATGTTTTGAAATGTTGAATGATATATGCAATGTTAGGGATGATAATGCTTAGGATTAATCCATGTATGTGTATCTTGATGATTTTATGTCATGCATGAGTTTTTGAAGTAAATGTTGATTTGAAACTCTCATTTTAGATTAACATGTTTTTGGTCTAATCGTTTTTATGATGAATTAAGATAACATAGTACATGTACATCTATGTATGAATTTTTTTATAGTCTTTTGATGATAGATGTGTTTGGTCTTGACGATTTCATAACGAAACTTATGTTTTGATTTTAAATGATGATACATGTTTTCATAAAAGACTTGAATACCCTCACATGAAATCAATTGTATGAAATGGAAATGAATTTTCTATCCTATTGAGATTAATGAGTTTATTTTACCAATCTTGTGAATCTTATGAAAATAAACATGATGAATATTTTGAAAAATAAATGAGTGTATCATGCTTTTGGTCTTAATGATTTCTCTTGAACATACTTTTGGGAATCATGCTTGATGATTTGTTTTACGAAATTTATCTTTTCGTCTTAAATATTGACACTTGTTTAATTAAAGGGAAAGGCATGTTTATAAGAAGCAAATCATATGAATAAAAATTTATAAAAATGAAATGCGATCCTCTATCTTATCGACTTTTCAATAAATCTATGTTTGTCATATATGAATTTATTGAATGTGACTTTGAGGATGATTTCAGATTTCACAAATGCTTGATTCATACTTATGACATGAGATAATTGAATCCTTGACTTACTCTTTATATGGCTTGAAAATAGATATTTAAAATCTTGCTTGATGAGTTGTTTTATAAGATTTTGCCTTTACGTCTTGAACTTTCATGCTTATCTTGATTTGGCTTATAATGCTTAGATGAAAAAGAATCATTTAAAAAATATTTTTCCCATCTGATCGAGATTAATGATTTCATGATATTTTGTGAATCTCGAAATTGATTTTGATGACTTGATTATGAATTTCAAGTTAATGATTTGATTTGAATGAGTTTTATCTAAATCATAATATTGATCTTACAAAATTGAAGTCACAAATAATATCTTTTGATATTCATGAATTGATACTCACAATATGAAAGTATTGGTATTCATGACTTGAATTGGATTGAAACATTGCATGCTTAAATTAATCATTCTCCTATGTTTCAAAAATTCATTAAATGTCTTATCTGATGATTGAAAATTAACTTGCTTTATGATAAATCTATATATACAATTTTGATGATGAGATTTTTGATGAATTTGATGATTTGAATTTGTATTTGAATTATGATCTTGACTTCTTGAATTTACTATTTTAGATTTTTTTTTAATCACAATCTCTTCTTTGTACACCTAAAATTTTTGTTATTTATAAAAAGAAGAGATTTAATAAAATGAATCATTGTTGACTTAATGTTCGGTATCATGAATACTTTATTATCATACATGAAAATAGTGATAAATATCTTGAAAATAAATGTTTGTATCATGTTAGATGATTTTACATTTTGTGCATGATGAGTTATAGTGATGATTGAAACAATGATTGAAATGATATGAATGATGATTTGGAATCATGCATATAATGATGAGTTTATATGTTTTGAAAATATATATGATGATTTGGTATTATGCATGCAATAATGGTGCACGCAATGATGAAATATTTATGATAAAATTATTATTTTGATATTCATGACTTGAATCTTCCTTTCTTTTTGCCAATGACAAAGGGAGAGAAAGAGTTGCTAATGTGCCATCTTGAATTGATGTAAAGGGTCATCTCAAAGAGAAATTAGCTACCTTGCACAAGTCAAGAAAATACAAAAACTTTCTTACTTTCTTGCACATCTAAAGAAAAGATACAAATGTAACACTTGCCAAATTGTTTGCTTGCCTCATGTAAAATATGGTATCTTGCTAGTTTGGTATTTTGCTAAGGAAGCAAAAATGACACCTCTCAAAAGAGAAAAAAGACCTTGCTTTCTTGAACATCTTTAATATGCTAGCTAGCACGATGTACAATTTGCTATCTTGAACATTACAAAGAAATATTATCATGCACATTGCAAAGAAAAGCAAATATGCCAACTTGCACATCTTTAAATTTGCTAGCTTGTATGTAGTAAAACTTGCATATCGTAAAAGTTGCTAGCTTATAGAGAAGCAAAAAATTGCTATCTCGAAAGAAGCAAAAAATGCAAAACTTAGAAAACTTGCAATATAATTGCTCTTGCGATGCTTTGTATCAAAAATAGGTTGATATCCTTAAAAGCATCGCATTAAATTTTTTAGTATTGCAATGTATCACATGTATTGCAAATTGAAATTTTTGAGACTATTATCATATCATGTTTAACAATTGATGTCTTTCATGACATATGATTTCTTTACATTTTTGTCTTGTATGTATCATGTGATGATTGAAATATTGATTGATGCAAATTCATGATTTATGAAAAAGTCTAAATCATTGGTTCCTTTCCTTCTTTACGGCAATGACATAGGGGGAGAAAGATTGCTAGCTCAAGGCAAATGTTGGCTAGCTTGTACTCTTCCCTTCTTTCCGACAAAAACAAAGGGAAAAAGCTTTTGTTAGTTAAAACATACAAAGAAAAGCAAAGTGCAATCTTGCACAAGAAGCAAGTGTTGAATTGCCATGATTCAACTTAAGAATCTTGCTATGCTTTTGTGCTTATATATTGTGATGAAAATCTAGCTTCATGTTGCAAAAACATGCATATCTTTTAAAATAGCTAGAGCTACTTCTCCTTTTTGTTGATGACATAAGGGGAGAAGTATATTGATGACTTCATGCATTGAATTGAATATTTTATATATATTTGCATGATGGTTTAAATATTTTTTCATAATATTGGATGAATGTTACTTGGATTTGAGATAATCCAAGTGTTCTATTAATGGCATATTGATAGGGGGAGTTAGGTTAAACTCCGGGGAGTTAAGGTTAACTCCGTTAGTCATCAATTAGTTGTCATCATCAAAAAGGGGGAGATTGTTGAATCTCGGATTTTGATGATGAAACTAACTGATTGTGTTTAGATGTTTAATTGTATTTTCGGTGATGTAGGTCTACTTGATCAAGATTAGACAGTTGACGCAGGAGGAATTGACGTTGCGCCGGAGGAGATCACGTTAGGATATTGGACGGCAGAAGGCTTCGGATGTCGGGCATCGGGCCAAGGAGAGCGGAATTGCACCAAGGATATCGGGGTTGCGAAGGTCAACCACCGATTGGGCAACAAGCCACAAGAGAGGACGATGCGCTGAAGAATCAGAGGAAGCGCCAACCAATGACGTGCCGGGCAGCAGAATGTCAATTCGCGTTGTAATAATTGTCTAGATCGAAGTAGAGTTTTAGTTTGTGTGTGCAGGAATAACTACGATAATGACAAAGACATAGAGCGAAACACATGTCGGAGTCAAGTGCGAAGGATTTGTTGGGAGTTCGAGAGTTCGACGAAAGTTTGAAGGTTCATCGGGAATGCTGCCGAAACTAGCCAAGAATGAGTAGGGAGCTTGTCGAAGGGTTTTTCGGAAGCTCGCCGGAAGGTTCGTTGGAAGTTTGTGGAGCTCGCCGAGAAAGAACGAAACTTGCCGAAGAAGCTCATTGGAACTCACCAATATCAAATCGTGAAGTCTAGGAGCTTGCTGGGAGACCGCAAAATGGTTTCCGAGAGTTTATCGGAAGACCGCCGAAAGTTCGCCGGAAGCTCGCTGGAAGAAGTCTTGACTTATGGACTTTGTAATAGCTTAGAAAATATCTTTAAATTCGTAGTTAGCATGTTAATTAGGGTTAGGATTAGGTATTAATCCTATAACCTAAGTAGGGGCCAATTGGGCCCGAGTTCGGACTGGTTTGGGCCAAGTTTGGAGCCCAACTAGTGAGCTGAAACACTATAGGCGGTGGCACCACCAGATTAGGCGATGGCACCACCAGATTAGGCGGTGGCACCGCTAAGAACCCAAGAACTGGGCGGTGGCACCACTGGACTGGGCGGTGGCACCGCCCAACACTCGAGAGATCGGGCGGTGGCACCGCCAACCTCGGAAACCCAAGAGAATTCAAATTTTGGAGCCCGAATTTGAATCCTCTTGGGGTCTATAAATACCCCTCAATTCTCAGCTGAGATCACAACCTTTGAGAAGCAAGAGAGTGAGCCAAAAGTCTTAGCAAAGTCTTTAGTAAGTTTTTGTCTTCAATTGCTTTGAGTGTTCACCTCCTTCTTTCTATTCAAAAATTTGTAAGAGTGTGAACCACCTGTAAAAGGTTGTAAGAGGGGTATTAGTCCTTCCCCTATAGGAGATTTGCTAGTGGAAGTTGGGAGCCTCTTCGAAGAAGGCTTCGCAAGTGGATGTAGGTCATTTTGACCGAACCACTTTAAAACTACTATGTTATCTAGTTTGCATCCTAATCTTGCCATTTACATACTGCAAATTTCTTTACTTAGTCATTACGCTTCCATACGTCTCTAAGTTATCAAGCTTCTAAATCGTTTCTCATTGATATTGTTTGTTATCATGCGAAAGATTTTTCTGAAACCGAAGTTTTAATCCTCTGCACTAATTCACCCCCCCCCCTCTTAGTGCCACTCCGATCCTAACACTGTATACTTGAAAGTTACACTTCTCCTTTCTGTTGATGACAAAGGGGAAGAAGTATGATCATGCACATCTTGCACATCTTTTTGCTAACTTTTTATGTGTAAATGTTGATAACTTGCATACTATAAATTTGCATACCAAAAGTGCAATCTTGCCTACAAAACATGCTAACTTGCACTTTGTAATGAAAGCAAAATTGCTAGCTCAAACATTGCAAAGGAAGCAAAAATTTGCTAGCTTGCAACTTGCATATTTTAAGAAGCAAGAGTTGCTTTCTTGAATATCTCTAATTTGCTAACTAGCATGATATAGAACTTGCTATCTTGAACATTACAAAGAAATTCTATCTTACACATCGCAAAGAAAAGCAAATATGCCAACTTGCACAACTTTAAATTTGCTAGCTTGTATATTGTAAAACTTTAGTATCTATAACTTGATAGCTTGAATATTCTAAGTATGATGTAACACTTGTTAAATTTTCAAACTTACAAATTGCATGATGATAAAACTTGATATTATGTTTTTCATGTAATATGCTAAAAGTATACTTAAACACATGAAAGTTGGAACTTCTCCTTTTTGTTGATGACAAAGGGGAAGAAGTATATTGATGACATGCATGATTTGATCATGACATGTTGCTTGGATTTTTGAATCCAAGAGTTTCTATCATTATGTCATATTGATAGGGGGAGTTTGTTTAAACTCCGGGAGTTAAGGTTAACTCCGTCATCGATTGGTTGTCATCATCAAAAAGGGAGAGATTGTTGAATCTCAGATTTTGATAATAAACCAATTAATATGTATTTATATTTTAATCTATGCTTTGAGTGACGCAAGATGCTTCAATCAGGATGAGACAATTAAAGCATGAAAATCATGTTGTGCCGGAGGAACATGTCAGAAGATTAGATGTCGGGCCGATGGATCGGTCGACGTATCGACAAAAGGATTCGGACCGTGGATTCGGGCATTGAGCCAAAAAGAGCAGAGATTGTGCCAAGGATATTAGAGTTGCAGAGTTAACTGGCCGATTGGGCAATAGGTTGCAAGAGAGGATGATGCGCTGAAGAATCGGACGAAGCATCGAGAGACCAATGACATGTTGGACAACTTGATTAGATGCATAGGATTAATTCTCGAGATCGAAGTGTGTTTTACATATGCAGGATTAACTATGATAGCTTGAAGACATAAAGAAAGTTTACCAGAGTCAAGTTCGATGGGTGTACGAGAGTCCGCCAAAAGTCCGAAGAATCGAAGGAAGTGCTGCCGGAACCAACCGAGAAAAAATCGGGGACTTGCCGAAGTTTTCGGAAGTCCACAGGAAAGATCGTTGGAGGTTCACGGAGATCACCGAAAAGGTTTGGATACTTTCCAAAGACTCGTTGAACTCGCCATAAGACCGGGAGCCTACTGGGAGTCCACCGGAAGAAATCCGAGGGTGCATCGGAAGTCCGCCAGAAATTCACCGAAAAGCTCGCCGGAAGGAAACTCGAAGTTGCCGGTTAGAAATTTGCTTAGGGCTATGTCTTAATTTCATAGTTTGCATATAATTTGGGTTAGTATTAAGGGTTAATCCTATAACCTAGTTAGGGGCCAATTGGGCCCGAGTTTGGACTGGTTTGGGCCAAGTTTGGAGCCCAACCAGTGAGTTGGAATAGTCTAGGCAGTGGCACCTCCGGACTAGGCGATGTCACTGCCCAAAACCCGAGAGGTCCGACGGTGGCACTGTCAGTTCACTATCAGTGTCAGACACTAACAGGCGGTAGTACCACCACTAACAAGTGGTGGCACCGCCACTAACAAGTGGTGGCACCGCTAGCACTGGGAAACCCAAAAGTAATTCAAATTTGGAGCCCAAATTTGAATCCTCTTAGGGCCTATAAATACCCCTTAATTCTCAATAGAGAAAACACATTTTTGAGAAGTTAGAAAGTGAGAAAAAGTCTAGCAAAGTATTGTTTTCAATAGCTTAAGTGTTCACCTCCCTCTTTTTCTTTGGAAAAATCTGTAAGAGTGTGAACCACTTGTAAGAAGGTTGTAAGAAGGGTATTTGGTCCTTCCTCTTCAAAGTGATTTGCTAGTGGAAGTTAGGAGCCTCATCGAATAAGGCTTCGAAAGTGGATGTAGGTCATTTGACCGAACTACTATACATCGTGGTATTCCTTGAATGTGTGAGTGTTTAATTTTCTGAACTATTTCTCTAGTTAGCTGCAAATCGTTCGGTTTTCATCTCCCTACTCTTGACTACATTTACTCGAGCTATTTTAGCTAAGTCATCCTTCATCGAATCGAAATCTCTATATATTTACGAAATCGATTTCAAACTTATGAGTTTTAATCTGCTGCACTAATTCCCCCCCCCCTCTTAGTGCCACTCCGATCCTAACACCAATAGGTGGAACCGTCATGGCACAATCTCTAAGACTATATCATGTGATGGTACCGCTAGTCTGGGCGGTGGTACCACCAGTCTGGGCAGTGGTACTACCTAGACACAGTCTTTCAAGCGGTGGTACCACCAAACTGGGTGGAGGTACCACCTAGTGGCAGTGTCAAGCGATGGTACCGCCAAGTGTACTATGAAACCTAGGATGAGACTCTTTTAGGTTTCAAGTTTAAATCCACTTGAGACCTATAAATACCCATCTATACACAAGCATAGAGAATTTCAAAGTGAAACAAACGATTGGAATTGAAACTGATTTTATCATACGAAGGCTTTCGAAATTGACATTTTTACCGCTGCACTAATTCACCCCCCCCCCCCCCCCCCCTCCTCCTCCTCCTCCTCCTAATGCCGACTCATTCCTAATAAGATGACTAACTCTCCATTTAGTGAAATTAGAGAGAGAGCCACTGAGTTGCTAGAACTCATACATAGTGATGTATGTGGTCCTAAGTCAACTCATGCCATAAGTGGTTACTCCTACTTCATTACTTTTACTGATGATTTTTCAAGGTATGGATATGTGCACTTGATAAAGTACAAGTCTGAGGCCTTCGAAAAATTTAGGGAGTATAAGAATGAAGTAGAGAATCATATTGGAAAGAGTATCAAGACTCTTCGATCAGATCGAGGAGGTGAGTACTTGAGTACAGAGTTCACCCAATTCCTCAAAGACCATGGGATTCTGTACCAATGGATACCTCCTTACACACCCCAGCTCAATGGTGTATCTGAAAGGAGGAATCACACACTATTAGACATGGTGCGGTCCATGATGAGTTTCGCTGACCTCCCCATCTCATTCTAAGGATATGCCCTAGAGACCACAGCTTACCTTCTGAATAGAATTCCAACTAAGTTGGTAGTGTCTATTCCATATAAGATATAGAAAGGGAAGAAGTCCAACCTTAGGTTTTTAAGATTTGGGGCAGCCTTGCCCATATCAAAAGATATAACCCCGACAAATTGGAATCTGGGACAGAACGGTGCATATTCGTGGGATACCCCAAGAAAACTAATGGGTATTAATTTTATTATCTTGAGAACCAAAAGGTCTTTGTAGCCAAGAGAATGGTGTTCCTTGAGAAGGAACATATTCTTAGCGGAGATAGTAGGAGCATGATAGAGTTGAGCGAGGTTGAAGAACCTAGCTCAAGCACCATTCCATAGCCCAAGTCTGTTCAGGAACCTAGTACACAAGTTTTGACTTTACATAGGTCTAACAGAGTATCTCATCCTCCTAAAAGATATGTAGGACATATTAGAGGAGAAGATGTTGAGGATATTGATCCTCAGACCTACGAGAAGGCTATTTGTTAGGAACGAGTCGGCACTAAGAGGGGGGGTGAATTAGTGCAACGGTAAAATCACATTGGTTTGAAAATCTTTTGTACGATAAAACACATTTCATAAAGATGCTTAAATTGAAAGCGTATGGAAGAGTATAGCAAGTAATAAGAAGGCAGTTTACAGTTAAAGTAAATTTCTCAAAAGAAATGCAAACCAAATTTTTATAGTGGTTTGATCGTCGTGACTTACATTCACTCCACCGATTCCTCTTCCGTCGAGACCACCGACATCCACTATTGGTCTTCCTTAAATGGGCGAAGACCAACTACCCTTTTACACCCCTCTTCTCCTTTTCACTGATTTAGGAGACAATCTTTACAAGCATACACTCTTCCCTAAATAGAATTCTAAACTTAGAACTTAGAGGAGGGGATTTCTCAAGTGATTACTATAGCATTTTCTCACTTTTAAACTCTCTGTGCTTGTGTATGTTAAAGAGATGAGAGGGGTATTTATAAGCCACCAATTGATTTAAACTTGGAGCCTAAAAAGGTCTCATCCCGGGGTTCCCGGGTCCTAGCGGTAACATCGCCTACAGTACTAACATTGAGTGGTACCATCGCCCAGTCTAGCGACACCACCACCTAGGAGACTATGTCTGGACAGTACTACTGCCCAGACTAGCAGTACCACCACCCAGACTAGTGATACCACTGCCTGACAATGACACTGGGCAGTACCATCGCCCAGTTTGACGGTACCACCGCCTAACATAGTCTCGGAGATTGTGCCACTACGGTGCCACTTGTTGGGTCACAGTTTGGGCCTTTCACTTGGCTCAACACAATCCATACATGGGCCCAACTGGCCCCTAATTGGGTTGGCCCAAATCCAATCTCAATTATATACTAACTATAAAATTTAAAACATACATTAAGCAAATCCAGTCCGGTTAGTCTAGGTTTCTTCCGGCGATCTTCCGACGAACTTTAAATGATTTCTCGACAATGTTCCAGCAGACTCCCGGCAAGCTCCTGGACTTCACGACTATCTTCTTGGTGAGTTCCGACGAGCTTCTTCGGTAAGCTCCTGGACTTCTTGGTCAATTCCATCAGAACTTTCGACGAACCCTCGAACTCCCAATAAAGTCTCGTTCTTGACTTCGGGACTTCCTTTTGCTTTATGCCTTGATCACTATCATAGTTAATCCTGCATAAATAAAATCTACTTTAATCTAAATAATTATTATAAAGCTTGAATCATGTTGTCCGGCATGTCATTGGTTCATCGACGCTTCATCTGATTCTTCGGCACATCGTCCTCTCTTACGGCTTATTGCCCAATCGGCCACTTGACCTCTACAACTCCAATTTCCTTAGCGTAATTTCCACTCTTCTTGGCTTGATGCCCGAACTCATGGCCCGAAGCCTTCTGTCAATACATCGACTGATCCTCCAGCTCGATGTCCAATCTTCTGATATGTTACACTCTGGCCCAACATGATTTTTCCTGCTTTAATTATCTCTCCCTAATCGAAGCTTCCTGCGTCACTCAAAACATTAAACACTCTAAATTGGTTTCATCATCAAAATCCGAGATTAAATCATAAATACTCTAAATTGATTTCATCATCAACAATCTCCCCTTTTTTAATGATGACAACCAATTGATAACAGAGTTAATCTTAACTCCTCCTATCAACGTGCTATATTGATAGAACTCTTGGATTCGAAAATCCAAGCAACATGTCATGATAAAATCATATATAACATCATACTTTTCCCCCTTTATCATCAACAAAAAGGAGAAGTTCAACTATCTAAGTGTTTAGACATACAAGTTCAAATCATTGCATAATCTCCAGTTTTATCATCATGCAAGTTTTATAACATATAGCTAGCAAATTTGTTCATCACCTTACAATATGCATAATCACCAAATCATCATTAATTTTGAAGATATGCAAGATTGTAAATTTTGCAAGTTTGCATTTTTGCTTCTTAAGATAGGCAAGCTAGCAATCTTCATTAATGTTCAAGATAGCATTTTTTTCTCTTTTGACAAGTACAATTTTTTGCTTCCTTTGCAAAACGCAAGCTAACAAAATTTTACATCATTTTACAATATGGAAGCTAGCAATTTGGCATGTATTACTTCTCTTTGAAGTATGAAGGTTAACAAGTTTTTGAAAAAGAATGCAAGATAGCAATGCATCATTTTAGAATATGCAAGCTAGCAAATTTTAAGTTTTGCAAGTTTGTAAATTTTGCTAGATATGCAAGTTAGCATATTTTGATTCTTGAGATAGGCAAGATAACACTTTTTGGTGATGTTCAAGATAGCAAGTTCTACATCATGTAAACTAGCAAATGTATATCATTTTAGAGTATGCAAGCTAGCAATTTCACACATATGAAAGTTAGCAAAATTTTATATCTTCTGAGCTGTGCAAGATAGACTATTTTTGCATTTCTTGAAATGTGTAACTTAGCAAACATTGCTTCTCTTGAGATTTGCAAGATAGCACTTCTTGCTTCTCTTTTGAGATGAGTAAGCTAGCAAGTTTATCTCTTTTCGTGATATGCACGCTAACAATTCTTTCTCCCCCTTTGTCATTAGTAAAAAGAGGGAAATAATAATACAATAATGTAATTCATTTCCCTTTACTACAATCTTCAAATCGTGACAAGGATAAATAACAAAGATCAAGTCATGAATGTCAAAACAATTTTTTATCATGTGCATTTCATCATTGCATGCATCATTATCATAAGTTGAAGTATTGCATGTATAATACCAAATCATCATTCATAATTACATCAATATTCCAATCATTATTTCAATTATAAAAAATGATAGATCAAGTCTAAAATTCGAGAAATCAAGATCATGATCAAAAAATGTATAAGAAGAATTTATGCATTTGGGAGCTCTAACATGTCTAAGTTTATCATTCAAGCTAGCAAAATTAGTTCTCTTGAGATACTAGCTATTTTCTTTCTCCCTTTTATCATTGTAAACAAGAAAGAAGAAGGGAAGAACATAATGGTGTAAATGTTCAAGTCATCACAAAAACACAAAGGTGTCATACAAAGGTGACATGAAAGATATTAATATCAAATCATGAATGCCACGAGACATGATTTATTTCAATAAATCTCTTCTTTTTATAAATGACAAAAAGAAACATAGGAGATCAAATAATATAATATCTTGATTCATGCATAAAAAATCTTAAGTTATAAATCTCAAAAAATCATGATAAAGCTCATTTAAATTCAAATCATCAAATCATCAAAATTACTTTCAAGAGATTGAAAATGACATAAACAACTTTATCAATCTCTTGGTGAAAAATCGATAAGATAAAGAAAAGAAAATTTTCAAGAAAAATTCTTTTCTCTTTTTAGTTGTTTCAATTCATGTGATTTATTTCATAAAAGCATGTCTTTTTCATTTATGCCAATTCAAAACATGCATCAACATTTAAAATGGAAAGAGCAAGATTTATCACAAAAATCATCAAGATCAAAAAGTGTAACACATAATTCCAAAACATATGATTTCAAATCATTATTTCATGTCCTCATGCATAAAAATAGTCAAGCATGATACAAACATTTATTTTCAAAACATTCATCATTATAAGGCATACAAGCCACAAAGAAACCTCATGCATAATTTTTAAATCTAAAACTCATTAAGCATGATTTAAAATCGTCATTAAACATAAAGCATATTCATGAAGCATGGTTTTATTGAGCATAAGGCATTTTCAAACAAAATCGAAAAGCAATACAAAAATCATTAAGATATATATTATTGCTTCTTAAAACACGCATAGAATTAACATTTTGTTGTATTTTCATAAAACATGCAATTGTCATGATCATTTTTTTAAAATAGCTAGAAAAGAAAAGGCACGATCCCCTTTTATTTATTTATTTATTTATTTATTATATTTTATAAACTAATAACATATTAAATGCATCAAGTAATTTCTAAATAAAGCAAAGGGGGTTTGGTTACCTTATCATCAAAGGTCATTAAAGCTTAGTTTGCCACCTCGCATTTGTTAGTTTGCTCCTCGTCTTCGAATGTACTCGATTCATCCCATGTCGCCTTGAGCACTCTCTTCTTCTTTGACAACTTCTTTTTAAGTTCATTATTATTCTTTGATTCGTATTTTAAGAATTTTTTAAGCTTAATTGTGAGGAGTTCAAGGTCATTATCATCATCACTTGAGTCATCACTCAAGTGGTATTCTATTGTTCGAAGTGCTAAATCCTTTCTGTTCTTTGGAAGGTTGTTCTCATGTTCATTTTGTGCCACATTAGTTATTTCATAGGTCATCAAAGACCTGATAAGTTTTTTGATCGAAAAAGTATTCAAATCCTTGGCCTCTTAAATGGTCATTACTTTAGAGTCTCAATTTTTAGAAAGAGAACGTAAAACTTTATTAACAAGTTCAAAATTTGATAAACATTTGCCAAGTGCTTTTAGACTATTTACAACATCTGTAAAATGGATGTACTTGTCTCCAATAGTCTCACTTAGCTTTATTCAAAAAATTTTAAAATTATGCATCAAAAGATTTATCTTAGAATCTTTTACTCTACTAGTGCCTTCATGTATGATTTCAAAAGTGTACCAAATATCGAAAGTTGTTTCGCATATAGAAACCCGATTGAATTCATTTTTGTCTAAAGTACAAAATAGAGCATTCATAGCTCTAGTATTTTAAAAAAAAGTTTTATCTCCAAATCATTCTATTCTTTCACTAGAGTAGAAGACTTTTTTAAACCGTTTTCGACAATATTTCATAAATTCAAATCCATTGAAAGCAAGAAAACTCTTATCCCATTAAACATGGGAGGGTGAACAATAGAAAAACCCTCTTGAAATCTAAAAAGAGTCATTTCTCTTGGCTGTTAAACCAAATGAGAAATAACGTGGCTCTGATACCAACTGTTAGGAACGAGTCAGCACTAAGAGGGGAAAAATCATGTTGGTTTGAAAATCTTTCATATGATAAAACCCTTTTCGTAAAGATACTTAAATTAAAAGCATACGAAAGAATATAGCAAGTAATAAGAAGGCAGTTTGCAGTTAAAGTAAATTGCTCAAAAGAAATGTAAACTAGATTTTTATAGTGATTCGGTCGTCATGACCTACATTCACTCCATCGATTCCTCTTCCGTCGAGGCCACCGACATCCACTATCAGTCTTCCTTCAATAGGCACCAACTACCCTTTTACACCCCTCTTCTCCTTTTCATAGGTTCAGGAGATAACCTTTACAAGCACACACTCTTTCCTAAACATAATTCTAAACTTAGAACTTAAAGGAGGGGATTTCTCAAGTGATTACTATAGCGTTTTCTCACTTTTAAACTCTCTATGCTTATTTATGTTAACCAAGGATGAGAGGGGTATTTATATGCCTTAAGTTAATTCAAACTTGGAGCCTACAAAGGTCTCATCCTGAGTTTTCCGGGTCCTGGCAGTACCACCGTTTGTGCTAGGCGGTACCATCGCCTGCAAGACTGACACTAGGCGGTACTTTCGGCGATCTTCCGACGAACTTCCGATGATCTCTCGGCAATATTCCAGCGGACTCCGGGCAAGCTTCTGGACTTCACGATAATCTTCTTGGTGAGTTCCAACAAGCTTCTTTGGCAAGCTCTTGGACTTCTCGGTCAATTGCGACAGAACTTCCGACGAACGTTCGGACTTCTGACAAACTCTTGAACTCCCAACGAAGTCTTGTTCTTGACTCCGGGACTTCATTTTGCTTTATGCCTTAATCACTATCGTAGTTAATACTGCATAAATAAAACCTACTTCGATCTAGATAATTATTATAAAACTTGAATCATATTGTCCGGCATGTCATTGGTTCATTGACGCTTCATCTAATTCTTCGGTGCATCGTCTTATCTTATGGCCTATTGCCCAATCGGCCAGTTAATCTCTACAACTCCAATTTCCTTGGTACAATTTCTGCTCTTCTTGGCCTGAAGCCATCTGTCGATATATCGACCGATCCTCCAGCTCGACATCCAATCTTCTGACATGTTCCACTCTGGCCCAACATGATTCTTCCTACTTTAATTGTCTCTCTCTGATTGAAGCTTCATATGTCACTCAAAACACAGATTAAATCATAAATACTCTTAATTGGTTTCATCATCAAAATCTGAGATTCAACACTATTATGAGTATAGACTCCGGGAAGTGACAAGAAGTCATGAATTTTGAGGTGGATTCCATATAGTCCAACAAAGTTTGGAACCTAGTTGATGCACTCAAGGGTATTGTACCCATTGTTTGTAAGTAGATCTTCAAGAAAAAGATCGGAGTAGATGAAAAGGTACAGACCTATAAAACAAGGCTAGTGGTTAAGGGGTATCATCAAAGGTAAAGTGTTGACTATGACGAAACCTTCTCACCTGTAGTCATGTTAAAATCTATCAAAATTCTATTGACTATTGCAGCACACTATGATTATAAGATATGGTAGAAGGACGTGAAAATCATGTTCCTCAATGGCAATCTCGAGGAGGAGGTGTATATGATACAACCGGAGGGATTCGTGTCCAAGGATTATCCAGATAAAATGTGTAGGTTGCTTAGGTCCATTTATGGACTGAAGCAAGCTTCCCGAAGTTGGAACATGAGATTTGATGAGGCGATCAGATCTTATGAGTTCATTAAGAATGAAGATGAGCCTTGTGTATACAGAAAGATAAGTGGGAGCGTTATCACCTCCTTAGTGTTATATGTGGATGATGTCCCAATCATTGGGAATGATGTGGGAATGCTCTCCATAGTAAAGATTTGGTTATCTAGACACTTCTCCATGAAGGACTAAGGGGAAGTATCCTATATCTTGGGGATTCGGATCTATAGAGATAGATCCAAGGGGATGTTTGGCTTGTCCCAATCCAGGTACATTGACACTATTGTCAAAATGTTTGGCATGAAAAATTCTAAGAGATGTCTCATACCAATGAGACATGGGATATCAGTTTCTAGGAGTATGTCCCCAAAGACTCCTGAAGAAAGGGCAGCATATTTATGATACCCTATATTTTAGCGATATGGTCTATCATGTATGATATACTAAGTACCAAGCCTAATATAGCACATGCTCTAAGTGTCACGAGCAAGTATCAGGCGGATCCAGGCTAGGAGCACTAGAAAGTTGTAAAGTATATCCTTAAGTACTTGAGAAGGACTAAGAATCTTTTACTAGTATATAGAGCTAGTAGCCTCAGGGTTGAAGGCAACATGGACTTGAGTTTCCAGTCCGATGTCGATGGCAAGTCTAATAGAGGCAATTGATCTCATAGCTGCTCATGTGGGGACACTAAGAATAAAGTACAAGTGCTCATAGGAGAATAAGTTCATTGATTGATCTGCTCACGAAATATGAGATGATTGATGATACCTTATTATCAAACAGTGATTCTGTAGTCCTAGTAGTGTATCTGGTCATTATACTTGAGACACCAAGGATGTCCTATATGAGTACTCCACTCTTTGATATCGGACTTATATGTTTGGAAGTTCCAAATCTAGTACAGTCGGTTATTGGGAGTGGCAGCCAACTTTACGAGGGCTATTGAGTGTCGATAAAGGATCATCCGCTCTCAGTATCATGAGAGGAATATCCTGTGTATTCTTGCTCAAATAAATCCTTGGCCAAGGTTATTCAGATTGAGAGAGAAAGAGTTCTTCGAGAGAATCCGATTAGGGCGAGACTCGGGGAGAAATCGTATGGGCTTGATAGCACCATGCCTGTTATATGGTCTTTAGGATATTAAATATATGAGGGACTATAGGTACATGATAACTGAGGATAGATAGGTCCAAAGGATTGGATTCCCCTATATCGTTTGGGGACCACGATGTAGTAGCCTAGTACGTTCGTAGTCGATGAGTCGAGTAAATTATTATCGAGATAATAATTCACTAAGCTAGAAGGAGTTCTAACAAGTATGACTCACGGCCAACTCTATTTTGGGCCTAGAGGGTCACACACATATGGTAGGTGTTGTGACGAATAGAGGTTCAGATATGAGATACTATTGGAGCCCCTATCTTATTGGATATCCAATAAACCCCTGAATTATTGGATCATATGGATGAGATCTAATAAGAGCTAATAATATATTATTGGGTATAGACCTACTAATCTATGAGGATTGGGTAATTGGATGGAGATCCAATACTCAATAGGGCAGGATCCATTAGGGTTAACTATGGGCCTCTATAAATATAAAGGAACTAAAGGCCCATTGGTTGGGACTTCTTAGTAGCCACCTTCTATTCTCCTCTCCCCTTCTCTCAGATAGCAGGCCTGGAGATTTGAGGAGCATAATCGCAATCCTACTGTATGGTCACCGCTAGAGAGGAGGACGCTTGACCTCCTTCATCCACTCCTACAAATGTGTAGGGATTCAGGGATATACGATCTCCCTAGGAAAAATAGCTATCTCACGCATGGTTTTCAGTTTTGCGGATTTTGCGCACTAATCTTTGCACAACGATGAACACCTTTCGGGAAATTTAGGATTTTTGTTTTTTATTCTTCCGCTGCGCATGTGATGTTACTCCTAGATTTCCCAACAGTATCTCATCCACTTGAGAGATATGTGTAACATCACCCATTTTTGAAAATTTAGTAAATTCTTGTTTGTAAATATGAGGATTATTTAATGATTTTTTTATATTAAATAATATTAAATTAAAAGTTTATGGCTAGAGACCTAAGAGTGAATATTAAAAATTTGATATAATTTATGAAAGATTCATATTTAAGTTAAAAAAAAATGGTGGACATGTGTCACTAGCTAACCTAAGGTTGGTGCCACTTATGTTTACTCTAAAGATAACACTTAGCCCTTTTCATGCATGCATGACACCTTACAACCCTTATATTAGCCAAACCCAAGTAATTAGAGTAATTAGATGAGAGATTAAAGAAAGAAAACTTAAGTTTCTGCAACCAACGTTAGTTTGAGAAGCGAACGGAAGAAGAAGAAGAAGAAGAAGAAGAAGAAGAAAAGGAAGCTTTTCTTGAGGTTTTGCATCAACTCCCCACATTTGGGAATCAAACTCTTCTAAGGCAAGTGTTCTAACCCCTTCCTACAGAAATCCTAATCTCTATTTTCATTTTAATTCTCCATAATTTTGAAATATTTCAGTTTGGCACCAAACATTTCTTTCGTTTTGATACAAAGTCATGAATCTGTAATTTTTTGGTAATCTGATCTCTATACACTGTATTGGACCTAACTTTTAGCACTAAACTCTGATTTAGGCAAAGCCTAATCTATTTGAAAGTAGATCAAATATATTTATTTTGACACCGAGATTGAATGATTTGGAGTTTAAATGCCTACTAAAACTGCTATTTCAATTAACCCTACAAATTCTGTAAGCTAGGGATTATAATTTCTGACCTCTTGTTACTTAACTACTTATAACTTTCTACTAGGAACTCAGATTTATACAAAGTATGATTTACTTAAAACTAGACTCAAAATACATACCTAATTTGAAATTTTTAGAGTACAATTTTAAAATGAAACATCTGTTTTCATCGAGCCTCTAGATTTAGTAAAACAGAGTTGATGTTTTCAGACCTTCCGCTACAAAATTATTTGTAACTCCCTGTTGTAAATTTTAATTCTTACAAAACTTGATTTTCCTAAAACTATATTGACATAGCTTTCAAATAACACCTATTTTGTATAAATTGAAGTATAACTGGTTATCTAAATAATTCATACAATCTACCTCTCAAATTCTATCAAAATTAAGCTTTGGTCGATTTCGCCTCTTATTGTTTCTTCTCTTTGGAAATTGATTTTGGCAAAAACCCTTACTTCAATTGAGCTTTACATTATTGCCTTGAATTCCTATATACTTTTGTCCTTCAATTATTTGTACACCTGCAGCTATCATGTAAAATTCATGTTTGCATCGTAATGATTTGTATAGGCACATGCATTCCGTTGTTCCGCATGTGTTTCCGATATGTACCAACCTTATTGTTCACAATGCCCTTTTATACACTGGTGTTTATGGGATTGCCTGGACCTTTGCCAAAAATGGTAAAGAGATTATTTGGACCTTTGCTAGAAATAGTAAAGGGATTATGTGGACCTTTGTCAGAAATGGTAAAGGGTATGTACTTAGAGCGCGTGATGCTCTAGATTATGTTTGAGATCCCATTTCACCTTCTATCTATTTGGCATGATATCCAAAGTTTTGGTTATATGCTTCTATGTGTGCTTTGGATAAGAATGAAATATATGCAACGTCAAATGCGATGTTTGAGCTTCTGTTTTATATTTATTCTTTGATATGTTTCCAAAATGTTTATATGTCTTTGTTATACCTTGAAATATACCATATGTCATGGATATGCTCCTTATGCCAATGATATGTTCCAGTTATCTTTCCTCGATTATATGAACAAAACATGCTTCAAATGAAATGACATGTTAATTCTACATTCAAACAAAACATGCCTCTATTTTCATCTTGTATCTCTGCTTTGTATTTTTGATACCTTATTTGTTTGAAAACTATCCTCTTTGCTATGGATATGTTAGTCACTTGCTGAGCTTTATATGCTCACCCCATTGCTATGTAAAATTTTCAGGATTGCTTATTGCTCACTAAAATATGTAAATTGGGTTGAGGTAGTGGAAAGCTAGAAGATTTTGGGGCAAATATTTCATACTTGATAGGTTGATATTGTATATGTTCCTTTTGTGTGTAATGAAATATCAATGACAAATCTAGATCGATGTATATTGTAAATATTTGGAAAGTACCTCTCATGTCGGGATTTTGGGAATGTTAAGTTTAAGCTGTGTAATGATATAAACTTGGGATATATGTTAGTTCTGTGATTGTATAGATTGCCACGCTTTTGGATTTATGATGTGGTTATGGTTTAGTTAAGTTAGCTTTGGATTTTGTAAATCATTAAGTGATACGATGGTATGATTATAAACTACACAGGTTTTATGAATTATGAATTATATAAGTGAATTTTGACTTGAGTGTTTTCTTAGTGGCCTCAAATATGTGATTGGATCCTAGATTATTTGTTGAATTATAATATTATCAATTTTGAGTTAGGTTCACACCTCCTAAATGAGAATTAAATTTAGGAGGCGTGATAAAGATGGTATCAGAGCATGATTTAAGGATCACTAATATTTTTTTTTGATATACTAGATGCACAATAAAAAAATTTAGAGGTTTAGTGACTTTTATTCAGAGATCGATCAAAAAAAATTCTCTTCTATTGTTTTTAGGGAGCGAGGATGACGAGGTCATCTGGTTCTTCTGTTGCATCTACTGCTGATCAATTGAGTGGAATTATGAGAACTCTGGAGACTATGACATAAGTGATGCAACAACAAGTCCAACAAGGAAGAAATGATAGAACGGGGACATCGAACCAAATAGGGTTGGGCATTGAATAGTTTAAGAAGCTTAGTCCTCCAAGTTTTAGTGGTGAGCCTGATCCAATAGTAGCATAACGATGGATGATGCAGATAGAGAAAATATTTGATGTCTTAAATTGCCCTCGTAATCAGAAGGTTTCTCTTGCAGCCTTTATATTGGAAGGAGAGGCTGAGAACCGGTGGAGAATGATTAAAAGGATTTCTGAAATCAAACATGAGCCAATCATATAGAAGGTATTCATAAAAAAGTTCAACAATAAATATTTTTCAGATTGCATTAGAGAGCAGAAAGAATTAGAGTTCTTGGATCTCATCCAGGGAAATTTGACAGTTGTAAGGTATGAATCAAAATTCACTGAGCTCTCCAGATTTACCACTCATATAACTGATGATGAAATTAGAAAAGCAAAGAAATTTGAAAGGGACCTAAGGCCAGCTATAAGAAGTTATATATCAGCATTAAAACTCTCATCTTATGCCGATGTGATTGAAAGGGCTTTGATAATTGAAAGAGACTTGGAGAAAATTCAGGAAATCAGGGATAAAAAAGATAAGAAGCTTATCAGCAAAAGTAAGAGAGGGAATGAATTTGAAACAAGTTATAAGAGGGTCAAGACATCCAGATTTGATAAAGAAAAATCATCACAGAGGACTCAGTCATGTGCTAAATGCGGATTAAATCATGAAACAAGTCAACATTTTCGGATGACTGGAGCTTGTTTTGCTTACGGGAAGTTAGATCATAAAGTAAGAGATTGCCCACTGAACAAGAGGAAAGAGCCACTGCCTCCTAAGTCAACAACCCATGCTAGAGTATATGCTATCACTGAACAGGATTCCAGAGCCTCTAAATCAGTGGTTGAAGGTATTCTTCATGTTTCTAAAAGAAATGCAAAAGTTTTGTTTGATCCTGGTTCCAACTTATCTTTTGTTTCATAATACTTTGCTTATTACTTGGGCATTCAACCTACACCCCTAGATTATATGTTATGTATAACTACTATTGTTGGGGATTCTTTGATAGCAAACTTGGTTTATCCATCTTGTTTGATTTCTATCAGAGAATATGAACTTCTTGTTGATTTGATCTCCTAGAGATCCAGGGTTTTGATATTATACTTGGCATGGATTGGCTATCTTCCTATCATGCTAGTATTAATTGCTATACAAAAATAATTACTTTCTACATACCAGATCAGCTTATATTTTACTTTGAGGGTATTAACCATGATTTGCCTCCTTGCTTGATATCAGCACTTCAGGCTTATCGTCTTATGCAAAAGGGTTATTTTTGTTATATTATGTGCGTAAAGGAGCATTCAAATCAAGAAACTCACCTAAATAAAATTTCAGTGGTCAAAGAGTTCTCTGATGTATTTCCAGATGACATGTTTGGTTTTACTCCATATAGAGAGGGTGAATTTACTATTGATTTAGTCCTAGGGACAACCTCAATATCTAAGCCTCCTTACAGAATGGCACCACTTGAGCCAGAGGAATTGAAAAAGCATCTGCAAGAACTATTAGATAAGGGTTTCATTCGACCCAGTGTTTCACCATAGGGTGCTCCAGTGCTATTAGTTAAGAAGAATGATGGAATATTGAGGCTTTGTATTGATTATAGATAATTAAATCAGGTGTCCATCAAGAACAAGTATCCCCTACCCAAAATTGATGATTTGTTTGATCAATTACAGGGTGCACAAGTATTCTCCAAGATTGATATAAGGTTAGGTTACTATCAGTTGAAGATCAAGAAGGAGGATATTCCAAAAATAACTTTTAGAACTCGATATGGTCACTATGAATTCTTAGTAATGTCTTTTGGTTTAACTAATGCCCGTGCAGCTTTAATGGAACTGATGAATAGGATATTTCAGTCATTCTAGGATAATTATGTAATTATATTTATTGATGACATATTAGTATTTTCAAGAAGTAATCAGGAGCACGAGGAACACTTGAGAAATATATTATCCATACTAAGAGAAAAGAAGTTGTATGCAAAGTTCAACAAATGTGAACTTTGGTTGAATGAAATTGCTTTCTTCAGCCATGTGATTTCAAGAAAGAGCATAATGTTGATCTAAAGAAAGTGGAAGCTGTAGCTAAGTGGGAAGTACCAACAAATGTAACAGAAGTTAGAAGCTTCTTAGGCATGACAGGTTATTACAAGAGATTTGTGGAGAGATTTTCTCGAATCGCTCAACCTGTCACTAAACTCACTCAAAGAAATTTGTATGGGGTGATGATTGTGAGCAAAGTTTTTGTTAGGACTCTAGCTAGGAGAGTCCTAATTGAGAGGGACACTCTGTTAGGACTCTAACTAGGAGAGTCCTAATTGAGAGGGACATTCTGTTAGGAGGTTTTTTCTTAGAGAAGAATTAGGAGTTGTAAGGGAATAGGAGTCTTGAGTATGAGTCATATTAGGAGTTGGTTAGAAGTAAGAGTCTTAAGTAGGATTCCTATTAGGAGTTAGGGTTTAGAAGCCCTATAAATAGCCATGTATTCCTTCTCTTTTGACAAGCAATAGATGAATCTTTTCTGCAGCCTTTGAGCAGCAACTTGGAGGGAGGAACCCCTATAGAGTTCCAAGGAGGCCGATCCCCTAAAGAGATCAACCCCAAGTTTAGAATCTGCAAGGGTTCTATCACCTGGTATCAGAGCAGCATTCTTGGCATCTCGCTGCCCTTCCATAGCCATCCATCAACCCTCCACAATCGCCCAAAGCAATTCCCACAATTGCTTAAGAGATCGTTGTCAAATTCCGCCATCATCTCCACCACCGCAGATCATCCTTTGATCTCCCCGTGAATTGCAATAGGTTATGGTTTCCTACCTTACTGCTGCTGCAATTTATTTATCCCTATCTGAAAATCCAAAAAAAAAAATTTGTTCCTATATTGCTGCAAATTTTCATCGTAAGTTGCTGAAATTTTTCGACGAGAATTCTGCTATCGCAACTTACACCAATTTTTTTGCTGTTACTACCAAAATTTTCTTAATGGACATCCTTGCTGTCATATAAACTGAGATATTGCTGTCAACTCTCTCCTCAAATCTATCATTTTTTTGTGGAGATTTCGTCAAGAAACCGCTGTTTCTTCGACGATAATTCTGCTCTTATAAGACAACACAATTCTGCAGCAAACTTTCACTGATTTCTATCAAACCTATACATGCCTTTAACTCGTCAACAAAAGAGAGATCTTAACATCACAGATTTGGAGTCATATACTATGGCATCTGAGGAGGCAATCAATGCTAAATTTGAAGCCTTTGAGGCACGAATGGAGGATAAGATTCGGACTCTCCTTACCGAATTCAGTTTGGGCCGACCACCAAGCCCGAAGAAATCACATCAAGGAGAGAGCTAACCAATCACATCATGCCCAAAGAGATAACTTCCAAGAGAGGGGAGGCTCTATGACCGACCCCAACTATTCACAAGATGAGAGTAGACTTCCCTAAATGGGAAGAAGGAGACCCAATTGGTTGGATCTCTTGCATGAGCGATATTTTTTTTACCATAAAAAACTTGGGATGCATCCATGGTGGAAATTGCATCTATACATCTTGAAGGGGATTTCATACAATGGTTTGACTAGTTTGAACATACTTATGGAGTCCTTTCATGGCGACAATTCAAAGAAGGACTACTTGATTAAGCTTGGGACCAACTTATTACGAGAACATTGACGGACAACTAGCAAAGATCCGACAAACCTCCACCATTCAGGAGTACCAAACCAGGTTTGAAAGGTTATCTAATCAAACTCGTGATTGGTCTGAAAAACAGTTATTGGGGACTTTTATTGAGGGCCTAAAGTCGGAGATCCGGGGAGAAGTTAAGGCGACAACCATACACGCTTATGGCAGCCATCTCTTTCGCCGACTTCAAGAGGAGCGATTGAACCATGAAGCCCGAGGACTAGGATCACTCCACGACTTACAATACTAAAGCCCTCAGCCCCCCCCCCTACTATTAACCGAGTCCCTGCACTGAAAAGGTTAACAAGAGAAGAACTTCGGAGCGATCTGCTTGGGGGGGTTATGTTGGCATTAAGACGACGAGCCGTGGAGCCATGAGCATCGCTGTAAAAAAAAAGGTAGACTTCTTATGATTGAACCAGTAGAAGAAGAGGTCATTGAATATCTAGAAGAGAGCCTTGAACATGAAGAAGAAGATATGGAAGAAGAGCCACAGCCGACCGACATTACGGTACACGCACTAGCCGGCTACTCAAATCCGTAAACGATGAAAGTTGGAGGCCTTCTCAAACAACAGCCGATCACTGTTCTCATCGACATGGGTAGCACTAATAACTTCCTGAATAGTAAGGTTGCTACTCGGATGGCACTGCATATTGAAGGTTGCAGCAAGTTCGACGTAAAGGTTGCCGACGGCAGAATCCTAAAGTGCGACCAAAGATGCCCACAAGTGAAACTATTACTGCAAGACCAAGAAATTATCACCGATTTCTTCCTCCTACCTATCGATGACTATGAGGCAGTGCTTGGTATAGAATGGCTGACTACACTAGGTGATGTCTCTTGGAACTTTTCTAAATTAATTATGAAATTCTACTGTAAGGGCAAACAGATCATCCTACGCGGGAAGCGCGGAAGCAATGTTACCACTGTTTCGACCCAACGAATGGAGAAAGTTTTACATAAGGTAAATGGTGCCTTTTTGATGCACCTCTAGCAGCAACCAAAGGGGAAGAAAATAGAATTTGAAGATCAAAATCTTGCCCAATTGCTTACTGAATTTGCCGACATATTTGCTGAACCGCGCGGTCTTCCTCCTTCTCGACAACATGACCATCGAATTCCAATCCTTCCGGGCAAGCCACCAGCGAACACTCGACCATACCGATATCCTCACCTCCAGAAAGATGAAATTGAAAAGATCGTAAAGGAGATGCTTGAAACAGGGGTGATTCGACTAAGTTGCAGCCCATATTCCTCACCGGTGCTACTTGTACACAAGAAGGACGGAACTTGGCGGATGTGCATCGACTACCGAGCTTTAAATGGCATCACCGTTAAGGACAAATACCCAATACCAGTGGTGGATGAACTTCTTGATGAATTGAAAGGAGCTCGAGTCTTCACGAAGTTGGACCTCCGATCCGGTTACCACCAAATTCGGGTATGTGACGATGACATTCCAAAAACTGCATTTCTCACACATGATGGCCATTATGAATTCTTGGTAATGCCTTTTGGACTCACTAATGCTCCTTCAACCTTTCAAAGTCTTATGAATGATATATTTCGGAGCTTTCTTCGTAAATTTGTGCTGGTATTTTTCGATGATATTCTCGTTTACAGCTCTTCCCTTGAGACTCACTTTCAGCATTTACGGATTGTTTTAACGATCCTTCGGGAGAATACTCTTTTTGTTAAGTAACCAAAGTGCAGCTTTCTCCAGCAAAAAGTATAGTACCTTGGGCATATAATATCAGAAGGAGTGGCGGTAGACCCAACAAAAATTGAGGCAATGCAAGGCTGGCCGAAACCTACAAACGTAAAATTACTGAGGGGGTTCCTTGGACTAACGGGCTACTACCGAAAATTTGTTAAGGACTATGGGAAGATCAGTGCACCACTCACTTCTTTACTGAAAAAAGATGCTTTCCAATGGTCGGACAAAGCCTCTGCTGCGTTCGACAAACTTAAAGCAGCCATGACAATGATGCCGGTACTTGCGCTACCAGATTTCAATAGACCCTTCATCATTGAGGTCGACGCATCTGGAGTCGGAACTGGAGCCGTTCTCATGCAAAATGGTCGACCACTCGCATATACTAGCAAGGCATTATCTCCCTCCCATCAAAATATGTCAGTATATGATAAGGAGATGCTTGCCATTGTACACGCAATAACGAGGTGGAGACCCTACTTAATCGGCCGGCGATTTCAAATTAAAACTGACCATAAAAGCCTCAAGTACTTTTTGGAGCAAAAGATATCATCCCCTGAGCAGCAAAAATGGGTAACCAAACTTCTTGGATTTGATTATGAAATTATTTACAAAAAAGGGAAAGAAAACGTTGTTGCAGATGCACTCTCACCTACCACCAACAAGCTAAGGTTTCAAACATCTCCTTCCTACCACCGGTCTCCTCGAGGACATTAGGGAAGAATGGAAGAAGGATCCAGAGATCAGCAAGATCATAAAAAAAAATTGGAGGAGGATCCAAGTGCAATAACCCACTACACACTGGGATTCGAGGGATTTACGCTACAAAGGTCGCATTGTGCTTACACCACTCCCCTTGCATCATAATCATCTTGCATGAAATGCACTCTATACCTTCAGCAGGGCACTCTGGATTCCTAAGAACCTACAAAAGAGTGAAGCAAAATTTTTTTTTGGAGAGGATGAAAAAAATTATTGCTGAATATGTGGCACAATGTGATATATGTCAACAACACAAGGGTGAAACTATGGCAAATCCAGGGGAAGCTACAACCACTACCCATACCGGACTTCGGTGTGGACCGACATCTCCATGGACTTTATTGAAGGGCTACCATCTTCCAAAGGTAAAAGCACGATTCTCGTGGTGGTTGATCGACTTTTACGAAATATGCTCATTTTTTTGCTATGAGAAATCCCTACACTCATCACGAGTATTGCCTAGATTTTCATAGAAAATATTGTTAAACTGCATGGGATGCTAAGGTCCATCGTAAGTGATCGTGACAGGATCTTCACTAGTAAATTTTGGACCGAGTTATTTCAGTTACAAGGCACCAAACTCAAGATGAGCACAGCGTATCATCCACAAACTGACGGCCAAATAGAGGTGGTAAATAGGTGCTTAGAGACGTACCTCCGGTGTTTCGCTAGCGACCGACCAAAATAGTGGGCAAAATGGCTTCCCTGGGCCGAATGGTGGTATAATACTATATATCATTCATCTACAAAATGTGCCCCTTATGAAGCATTGTATGGTCGACCAAAGACTGTGATTCCAAAGTATGTAATTGGCTCGCCCCAAGGTAGATCAGTTGACCAAAAATTGATTGATAGGGACAAACTCTTACAACTATTAAAAGATAATCTCTCTACCGCTCAAGCGAATGAAGCAGACAAGCCGACACACACGAAGTGAAAGAGAATTTTCAGTGGGAGATTGGGTTTATCTTCAGCCTACAACCATACAAGCAACTCTCTATCAACACTTCGAGCCTTCATGAAGCTATCCCCACATTTTTTTATGGGCCCTATCGATCACAGGCGTATTGGAGTCGTGGCATACAAACTTAAATTACCTCGAGGATGCCAAAATTCATCCCTGTCTTCCACGTATCATGCCTAAAGCCCAAGTTGGGAGAACACGAGTCACCCCGGATCCAACCGCCTAACACAACCGAGGATGGAGTTATTCAAGCCCAACCACAGCTATCCTCGATCGTAGGATGGTGATGCGTCATGCCACATCCTTCTACTGAAGTACTAGTGCATTGGAATAATCTACCACTTGAAGATGCCACATGGGAACCATATGAGGAGCTGAAGACCCTGGTTCCCAGAGTTCATGGAATCTCGACCTCGGGACAAGGCTGATTTGAAGAGGGGGTGCAGTTAGGACTCTAGCTAGGAGAGTCCCACTTGAGAGGATACTCTGTTAGGACTCTAGCTAGGAGAGTCCTAATTGAGAGGGACATTCTGTTAGGAGGTTTTTTCTTAGAGAAGAATTAGGAGTTGTAAGG
Organism: Musa schizocarpa; assembly: GCA_900464855.2. Taxonomy (NCBI): domain Eukaryota; kingdom Viridiplantae; phylum Streptophyta; class Magnoliopsida; order Zingiberales; family Musaceae; genus Musa; species Musa schizocarpa. The sequence goes on along the minus strand of LS990920.1, from coordinate 31,055,167 downwards.
GAATAGGAGTCTTGAGTATGAGTCATATTAGGAGTTGGTTAGAAGTAAGAGTCTTAAGTAGGATTCCTATTAGGAGTTAGGGTTTAGAAGCCCTATAAATAGCCATGTATTCCTTCTCTTTTGACAAGCAATAGATGAATCTTTTCTGCAGCCTTTGAGTAGTAACTTGGAGGGAGGAACCCCTATAGAGTTCCAAGGAGGCCGATCCCCTAAAGAGATCAACCCCAAGTTTAGAATCTGCAAGGGTTCTAACAGTTTTCAAGAGTTAAAAAGGAGATTGACTAGTGCCCCTATTCTCACTATTCCAAGTGGTGATGAGGGATTTATGGTTTATACTAATGCCTCAAGAAAGAGCCTTAGATGTGTTTTGATGCAAGAAGGGAAAGTGATTGCTTATGCTTCTAGACAACTAAAGAGTTATGAACTAAATTATCTAACTCATGATTTGGAATTGGTAGCAATTGTTTGTGATCTAAAGATTCGGAGGCATTACTTATATGAGCGAACATTTAAAATCTTTACTGATCACAAGAGTTTAAAGAATATTTTTACTCAAAAAGAGTTAAACATGAGGCAGCAGAGATGGATAGAACTTATAAAGGATTATGATTGTACCATTAGTTATCACCCGAGTAAAGCTAATGTTGTAGCAGATGCCCTTAGTAGAAAATCTACAAGTTTTATGGTGACTTTGGTTATGAAGCAATGAAAGTTATTAGAAGAGAATTATGATTTAAATGTTATGAGAAAAGGGTAAGATTCAATGATATTAATGGCCTCCATCCAAGCACAATCTGATCTCATTCAACAAATTAAAGAAGGACAACTACGAGATCGACGCTTTATCTGCTTAAGAAATGAAGCAGAAAAGGGATTGAAACTGAATTTTCAAGTTTCAGAGGATAGCCTATTGAGATTTGGGGATAGAATATGTGTTCCAAATGACCCAGATATCAAAAATTAAATCCTGAGAGAAGGTCATAATTCAAAGTACACCATGCATCCTGGTAGCACTAAAATGTATAGAGATCTCCAAAGTCATTATTGGTGGGAAGGTATGAAGAAGGATATTGCAATATATGTTTCAAAGTGTTTGACTTGTCAGCAAATCAAAGCAGAACACCAAAGACTTGGAGATTTGTTGCAATCTTTAGATATTCCTAAATGGAAATGGGAATATATTACTATGGACTTTGTTTCAGGACTACCCCGAACTTCTAGAAAGTATGATCTATTTGGGTTATCATTGATAGGTTAACGAAATCTGCATATTTCCTATCGATCAATATAACTTATTCTCTTGATAGGCTTGTAGATTTATATATCAATGAAATAGTAAGATTTCATGGTGTTCTAAAGAAAATCATCTCTGACAGAGACTCCAGATTTCTATCTAGATTTTGGAGAAGGTTATAGGAATCTATGGGCACAAAAGTCAAGTTTAGCACTGTTTATCACCCTCAAACTGATAGTCAATTAGAAAAAACCATTCAAACAATTGAGGATTTGCTTCAAGCCTATGTTATAGATTGGAAAGGTGAATGGGATAAAGATATAACTCTTATTGAGTTCACTTATAATAATAGTTATCATTCAAGTATTCAGATGGCTCCTTATGAAGCTTTATATGGGCAAAAATGTAGGACGCCTATATGTTGGGAAGAAATTGGTGATAGAAAATTATTAACACTAGACAAAGTACAAGAGACTGTTGAGAAAATTCAACTTATAAGAAAAAGGTTAAAGATTGCTCAGAGTCATCAAAGGAGTTATGTTGATAACAGAAGACGAAATATTGAGTTTTAAATAGGGGATTTTGTATTCCTAAAGGTCTCCCCTTCTAAACGTGTTATAAGATTTGGGAAGAAAGGAAACTTAAGTCCAAGATTTATTGAACCTTTTGAGATTCTTGGGAGGGTTGGTTATGTCGTTTACAGGATTGCCTTACCACCATCATTATGCCATATCCATGATATATTTCATGTTTCAATGATCAGAAAGTATATATCTGATCCCTCTCATATTATTAAGTATGAGTCGATAGTGTTTGATAAAGACTTGTCTTATGTGGAAGAGCCCACTCAGATTGTTAATAAGAAAGAAAATATCCTTAGGAATCGGGTCATCCCTCTAGTTAAAGTGATTTGGAGATATCATTCTGGAGAGGAAACAACCTGGGAGCTAGAGGAAGAAATAAAGAAAGCTTATCATCATCTTTTCATATAATGAGGTATAATAAATTTAGAAGATTAAAATTTTCTTTTAAGGAGGGGAGAGTATAACATCCCCCATTTTTTAAAATTTAGTAAATGTCTATTTGTAAATATGAGGATTATTTAATATTTTTTATTAAATATTGTTATATTAAAAGTTTATGGCTATGGACCTAAGAGTGAATATTAAAATTTTGATATGATTTATAAAAAATTCATATTTAAGTTTTAAAAAAAAATGATGGACATGTGCCACTAGCTAACCTAAGGTTGATGCCACTGTTTGCTCTAAAGATGACACCTAGCCCCTTTCATGCATGGATGACACCTTGCAACCAACGTAAGTAATTAGAGTAATTAGATGAGAGATTAAAGAAAGAAAACTTAAGTTTCTACAACCAACATTAGTTTGAGAAAAGAAGAGAAGAAGAAGAAGAAGAAGAAGAAGAAGAAGAAGAAGAAGATGATGATGATGATGATGATGATGATGATGATGATGATGATGATGATGATGATGATGATGATGATGATGATGGAGAAGAAGAGGAAGCTTTGCTTGAGGTTTTGCATCAACTCCCCACATTTGCGAATCAAACTCTTATAAGGCAAGTGTTCTAACCCCTTCCTATAGAAATTCTAATCTCTATTTTCATTTCAATTCTTCATAATTTCAAATGATTTCACACCAAACCTTTCTTTCATTTTGATACAAAGTCATAATCTGTAATTTTTTAATAATCTGACCTCTATGCACTTTTTTGGACCTAACTTTTAGTACTAAACTCTAACTTAGGCAAAGTCTAATCCATTTGAAAGTAAACTCAAATATCTTTATTTTGACACCAAGATTGAATAATTTGGAGTTTAAATGCCTATTAAAACTTTTGTTTCAATTAACCCTATAGATTCTGCAAGCTAGGGATTGTAATTTCTGATCTCTTATTGCTTAACTACTTATAACTTTATGCTGATAACTCAAATTCATGCAAAGTATAATTTACTCTAAACTAGACTCAAAATTCTTTTTGTGCTTACCTGATTTGAAATTTTTGGAGTAAAATTGTAAATTGAAACATTTATTTTCATCGACCCTATGGATTTAGTAAAACAGAGCTGACGTTTTCGGACCTTCCACTACGAAATTATTTGTAACTCCCTGTTGTAAACTCCAATTCTTATAAAACTTATTTACCTAAAACTATATTAACACATATTTCGAATGACACCTATTTTGTATAAATTGGAGCATAATTGGTTATCCAAATAATTTATACAATCTGCCTCTCAAATTCTGTCAGAATCGAGCTTTGGTCAATTTCGCCTCTTATTGTTTCTTCTCTTTGGAAAATGATTTTGGAAAAAACCCTTACTTCAGTTGAGCTTTACATTATTGCCTTGAATTTCTATATACTTTTGTCCTTCAATTATTTGTACACATGCAACTATCATGTAAAGTTCATGTTTGCATCGCAATAATTCGTATAGGCACATGCATTCCGTTGTTCCGCATGTGTTTCCGATATGTACCAACCTTATTGTTCACAATGCCCTTTTGCACTCCAATGTTTGTGGGATTGTCTGGACCTTTGCCAAAAATGGTAAAGGGATTATTTAGGCCTTTGCTAGAAATAGTAAAGGGATTGTCTAGACCTTTGCTAGAAATGATAAAAGGTATGTGCTTAGAGCCCGCGATGCTCTAAATTATGTTTGAGATCCCACTTTACCATCTATCTGTTTGACATGATATCTAAAGCTTTGGTTATATGCTTCCATGTGTGCTTTGGATAAGAATAAAATGTATGCAATGTCAAATGCGATGTTTAAATTATTGGATCCGATGATATCCAATAAGGGCCAATGAGAGATTATTGGATAGAAATCCACTAATCTAAAAGACTTGGGTAGTTGGATGAAGATATAATACCCAATAGGACAGGATCCATTAGGGTTAAGTTAATAGGGGACCTCTAGAAATAGGAGAGAACCAAAGATTCATAGGCTAGAGCCTCTTTGGGTTGCCATCTCCTATTCTCCTCCCCTTCTCCTCCTCCGATAGTAGGCCTGGAGATTTGAGGAGCATCGTCGAAGCCCTGTTATGTAAATTACTACTAGAGAGGAGGACACTTGACCTCATTCACCCTCTCCTAGAGATCTGTAGGGATTCATGGATATATGATCTTCATAGGTAACACAATCTATCTCACATGTGGCTTTTAAGTTTTGCGGATTTTGTACACCAATCTTCGCACAACGATGAATACATCTTTAGAAAATTTGAGGATTTTATTTTATGTTCTTCTGCTGTGCATGTTATGTCGCCCCCAGATTTCCCAATAGTACTGCTCGGTGTTAGTCTAGCAAGCGATGGTATCTCCAGTACCCCAAAAACTTGATATGAGACCTTTTTTGGCTCTATTTTTTAAGTCATTTGTGGCCTACAAATACCCACTCTTTCTTGCTTGAGGAAGCACAAAAAAAGAACAAAAAAGCCTAGTGATTTTGTGTTGTAAAGTTTTGAAAAGTTAGTGTGTCCCCCTCCTCCTCTTTATGTTTTGGGATTATTCTAAGAGAGGTATGAGATTTGTAAAGGTTCTCTCCTAAATTTATGAAAATAATAAAAGAGTTGTTCGAGGATAGTTGGTTTTCGCCCATTAAAAGAAGATCGTTAGTGAACGCTAGTGGCTTCGATAGAAAATGAATCGGAAGTAGATGAATGTCACAATGATTAAACCACTATAAACTCAGTTTGCATTTATGTTTATGCTTTTTATTCTCCTTACTGATTTACTTACTACTTTTATGCATGTTGTAAGTTAAACATCTTTCCGATATAGGTTTGATTAAACAAAATTTTCAAATCAACGTTTTTATGAAAGCATTAATTCACCCCCCCACCCCTCCCCTTATTGTCAAAACAGTCCTAACATGATAATCTACACATATTTGCCAAGAACCATCCTTCTTCCTTACTAATAAGACGGGAGAGGAGTATCGACTAACACTAGCCCTTATGACTCTTGTTTCAAACATCTCCTTAATGATTTTCTCTATCATTATCTTTTGAAAGTGTGGGTATCGATAGGGTCAAACATTAGTTGGTGCACTCCCAAGTAGTAAAGAATTCGATGATCATATAATCAAAGAGGTAGAAGTCCTTATGGTCCTACAAATACATCCATAAATTCTCTATATGACATTATCATCTTGTTTAGATACTATAACTTCCACTTTAATGCACCGTAATTATATCAAAAATCCATAGTATGTCATTCAAAGAACCATCTTCATTCTATGGCTAGTAATAGTTATGACCTTACTACCACGCCTTCTCTTTAGGATCACTTGCTTTTTATTGATAAAAAAATTTATAATTAATTTAAAAAATTTTCAAGAGATATCTCTTAGATTTAATAGCTACTCAGTTCTAAGCTCAACCTCATAGTTCATCAATGGTAGTAAGAAAAAATCCATGAGTAATTCTTGGCCTTGCATAATAAGTTTTACTTTGGAACACTTACTATCACAAGTTAAAATTTACCCATCAGCAACCTTTACCTCGAACTTATTATAACGTTTAATACGATAGGTCAATCATGCAATAACCTTATAATCTATAACATTGTTGGTGTTACCAATTGTTAGGATCAAGAGTGGCACTAAGAAGGGGGGTGAATTAGTGTAGCGGTAAAATTACGTTGAGTTGAAAATCTTCGTATGATAAAAGCTTGTACTGATAAAGAGTTTTAACTTAAAAGTATATGGAAACGTAGTTAAAGTAAGAATTCAGTTTGTAGTAAAGGTAAATTGCATAAATAGAAATGCAAACTGAGTTTTATAGTGGTTCGATCGTCGTGACCTACATCCACTCCCGATTCCTCTTCCGTCAAGGCCATCGGCATCCACTAATGATCTTCCTTCAATGGATGAAGATCAACTACCCTTTTACACCCCTCTTCTCCTTTTTACAAGTTTCGAAGATAACCTTTTACAAGCACTCGCTCCTCCTTAAATAGAATTCTAAACTTAGAACTAGATGAGGGGATCTCTCAAGAAATTACTATAGCATTTTCTCACTTTTAAGCTCTCTGTGCTTATGTGTCTTAACCAGGGATGAGAGGGGTATTTATAGGCTCCAAATAGATTAAAACTTGGAGCCAAAACTAATCTCATCCTGGGTCTTTCAGGTACTAGCAGTACCACCGCTTGGGAGACTATGTATGGATAGTACCATCGCCTGATAGTCTCAGAGACTAAGTTTAGGTGATACCACTGCCTGACACAACCTCGAATATTATGCTATCGATGATTTCACTAGTTTGGGTCATTGTTTGGGCCTATCACTTAGCATAATACAGCCCAAACTTGGACCCAATTGGTCCCTAATTGAATTGGCCTTATTCTAACCCAATTATAACTAAAACCTACATCAATCTAGACAATTATTATAAAGCTTGAATCAAATATTGTTCAGCATGTCATTGATTCATCGACGCTTCATCTGTTTCTTCAGCCCATCATTCTCTCTTACGGCCCATTACCAAATCGGTCAGTTAACCTCCGCAACTATGATTTCCTTAGCGTAATTTTTGCTCTTCTTGGCTCGATGCCCGAACCCATGGCCCGAAGCCTTGATACATCGACTGATCCTCCAGCTCGACATCCAATCTTCTAACATGTTCTACTCTGTCCCAACATGATTCTTCCTGCTTTAATTATCTCTCCCTTATCAAAGCTTCCTGTGTCACTCAAAACGTAAATCAGATAAATACTATCAATTGGTTTCATCATAAAAATCTGAGATTCAACGCCAATATCAATCAAAATAGTAATAGATTGACGTTGTAAAAGTCCTTCAACTTTTATAATTTAAAGATTAAAATAGCCAGCTAATGCATAATTAGTGTGTGATAGGTTCAATAATCCCATCAGTATTAGTACCTTCATGATCAAAGCCTATTGCCTCAATCTCTAGTTTTTCCTTAATTGGTTCAATTATCAAATTTTTTTTCTTGCTTGCATCGATGCTTTGTACTCCACTTTTCATTATAATGCTATCATAAACCCTTTGATAATAGTTCTTCGGTTGGAGTAGTTGACTTGCTAATCACCTGTTTATTAACATTCTTTGTTCGATGATTTTCTATGTTAATTTTTTCTTTATGCAGTTATGCAAAAGAAATTGCACCTGTCATAGAACAAGATTGGTGAGCCTTGACTTCACAACAAATATCTGAATTAAAACTTTCAATGAATGTTCCCACTAATTATCTTTTAAACCAATCTTTAGCTTAATTTGATAGTTATTTGTATCGACTTTGATACTCTAATATAGTATAAGTTTAGTGAATCTTAGCAAGCTACCATCAACATTCTCATATTCGGATGGTCTAAGACAAACAAAAAACTCTTTCTTAAATTGCTCCCATAAGAAAGCTTCATGATAGGTTTCATATCAATCATACTATTGGGAAACATCCCTATCTAGTTTGATTGAAGTTATTTCTACTTTAGAATCTTCTAAAGTTTTATGAAAGTACAAAAATTTCTTTGCTCTAGAAATCCAACTGATTGGATCTTCATTTTCTTATCTAAGAAATTCTACTTTCATGTGAGGGTAGTCATTATCATGCTCTTGACAACCTCCTCTTGTGACTTCAGAATGGTCTAGTTATTTACCGGTAAAAGTTGAACTTCTATCTTGTTAATTTTTGTTAAACTCTCAAGCAAATTCTTTTTAAAATTATTGAGAGTTTCTTGTGGCTTACTTCCAATTTTTGCTTCTAAGACTTTAAATTGGGATTTGATAGAATTATTAGTAGTTATTGTGTATGATTATAGATTTATAATTTCTAAGTTTTATTTTTAATTTTAGGTCAAATGCATGAGCACTACTTGGCATTGAAGGTGAAGTTGCTATTACTAGTGTAGGCGTTAAGGCCTGTGGTAGTGTCAAAGAGGAGATTCAGATAATTTCAGAAAAACATCGTTAAAACTTTAACTAAGAAAATGCCACAAGAACTTTGGGAACACTACACTAATACCAAATGATAAAACCTTAAGATTTTATATAAGAAAATAGATAGAGATTTGATTACTTCGAGGGAATCAACCTCCAGTTATTTAAAGGTTTTGAGTTGTATTTGATTACTTGAAAAAAATAACTAAATACATTATATATATATATATATATATATATATATATATATATATATATATATATATATATAGAGTTATTTAATCCTTAGTCAACTACGATTAGAATTTCTAACAAAAATAAAATTAGTAATTTCTAATTTTCTATATCAAAGGACTCCTAACATAATTAGAAAAAACTAAAAAAAAATCTTATCATAACTAAAAAAACTATATAAAAAATAAAAATTAATATTAAATCCTTAAAATTAATAATCCTAATATCCTTGTTGTCACTCGGCTATTCATTTGGAATGACAGAGGATGGACTAACAACCACTAGTAATGTGATCTCATTTATCAATCCCACGTTTCTTTCTATATAGAGTGAAGAGATTTGTGTAAAGAAGAATTTCTATGTGGTCTTTTTATCTTTTCCTTCTCTTTGGCAAAGAACAACAGATGGAAATTAGTCTCTTTCCTCCCCTCACACTAACATTTTCTCATATGAATCATGAGCTGTAGGAGAGATGTGGATGGAAATAGAGAATCATTCTCTTGTGAAAACTTCCATCTCTATAGAATGGAGAAGTTTGGAAAGAAAGTAAGAATTTTATGTGATCTTTTCTTCCCTCTCCGCTCCATCCAAACAAATGAGGAAAAGTGTTAATCTCTTTTGTCTTCTCTAGTTAACTTTTGGCTTTTTTGTTTTTGGTTTCGGACAAAGAAACACATGCATATATATATATATATATATATATATATATATATATTCTTGTTCTCAGAGTATATTGTTTGGGAATGAGAGATGAAAAATAAAAAATATTAAAAATAAATTAGAGATTAATAAATAAATAATACATTAGAAAATAATTTAAGATTTAATGTGGTTCAGTACCTCTCTCTTATATTTATGGAAAAAAATAAATTCTTCAATATATGAGTTTATAAATCCTTGAGTTATTTTTACTCAAGCATAAACTATGAAGAACTCTCCTCTTAATCCTTTTTATAGATATTTCTTACATAAAAAAGAATTTTTTTCTCAATCCTTTTTATAAACCTTAAAGAGAAACCATCGATAACACCTAAATTGTCTTTCTTTATACCTCTCCTTCTCACCAAAACTTTAAGATTCAAAGATATATTTACAGGAATAAATCATAATTCACTAAAGAGTTTCAATTTAATTAGAACTCTCCCAATTTGAATATAATTAGGAACTTTTAGAAATGCTTATCAATCATTACAATCTCCACATTTATGAGTATTTTTTTCATTTTATACCTCCTACAGAAATTGAAACATTGGCTTACCACAATTATAAAAATCAAATCAATTCATGGTTAAAAATTTGATTCCATTAAGCTTGTCAATGCATCCTATGTAGTTAGAATCAAATCAATGTGTTACATGATTCTTGAAAGAGATATCAATCCTATTGAGAAATCTAATCAGAGCATCACATGCACAGCGGAAGATTAGAAAATAAAAAATATAGATTTCTTTTAAAATGTATCTCGTCGCCATGCGAAGATTGGTGCATAAAATAATTTTATGAAATCGAAAAATCGTATGTATAACGTGAGATTTGTTACTTAGGAAGATCATATATATCTGAACAATCATAGATATATAGGAGTGGATGAAGGAGGTCAATTGTACTCCACTCTAACAGTAATCAACATAGTAAATATGATGAAGGTGCTCCTCAAATCACTATACGATCTTTCTCTCCACGCGTATCACATGATAAGAAGGGGCCAACCCTTCTTATTATCCTCATGCCCCAAACTTGGGCTATCTATTGAGGGGGAAAGGAAGGAAGGAGTATCAGAGGGGCGGCTAAGGGGTGATTAGCCTATGTCACCTTTTGGCCCCTCCTATTTATAGAGGTTCCTATCAATTAACCCTAATAGATCCTATCCTATTGGGTACTGAATCCTTATCTAATTACCTAAGCCTCTTAGATTAGTGGATCTCTATCCAATAATCTCTATTTAGTCTTATTGGGTCTCAAGCACAAAATCTAATAATTCAGGGGCTTATTAAATGTCCAATAAGATAAGGGCTCCAATGGATATCTTATATTCGAACCTCTACTCATCGCAACATCTGTCATATGTGTGTGACCCTCTAGGCCCAATATCGAGCTAGCCATAAATCATACTTGTTAGAACTTCTTTTGACAAAGTGAATTATTATCTCAATAATATTTCACTTGACTCATCAAACGTATTATGCCACTACGCCATAGTCCCTAGACGATATAGGGGATCCAATCCTTAGACTTGTTTGTCCTCTAAGTACCATGTATCTATATTCCATCATTAATCTAATATCCTAGATATCATATATCGAGCATAGTGCTATTAAGCCCATATAGAATCTACTCTAAGTCTTACTCTAATAAGATTCACCTAGAGAACTCATTCTCTCTCAATCCGAATGACCTTGGCTAGGGATTTGCCTAATCAAGAATATATAAGATATTCTTCTCATAACACTGAGAGCAGATGATCCTCTATCGATACACAATTACTCTCATAATATTGGTTGTCACTCTTGATGACCGACTATGTTAGATCTGGAACTTTCAAACCTACAAGTCTGTTATCAAAAAGTGAAATATTCATATAGAATTAGGACCATAGAAGGAATATTCAAACCTACAAGTTTGAAAATTGTGAAGGCATCTCCATCACCACCCATCACAAGAGAGTATTTATTGATATTTCTTTCCATTTCTTTTTCTTCAGATAATTTTACTTGATATGTCTATAGTTTTTACATCTATAGTACTTACTGAATATCATCTAGAGACATAACTTAATTGATTTTGACCTACTTTACTAATATTCATCCCTATTAGAAAATCCTCCTCATTGACGTCTATCTTGAGCAGCTAATGGTTTATCATTCATATTCTTATATTTATTTTTTTCTAATAATATGAGACATTAACCTTTTCAACTTATTCTAGAGTTACTATATCTTTCTTATATAGTATTATTTCCATAAAGTTATTATAGGAGTAAAAAGTCATATCAATTTTCTTAATCAATCTTCATATCAATTTTCTTTAGTTGATCAAATATTATTTTAAATATCTCCACTAAGTCATTGTTTTCCTCTATCATTAATTTATATAATTTCTTAACTTACTAGTTAAGCTATTATGCAAAAAAAAATTTTCTAACAATCCCAAATAATCATAGCCAAGTCATCATTAATAATATTATCAGTGATGCTAAGACGAATAATAGTCATACACTTTACCTTCAGTTCCATTTAATACATGTCATACACGTAATAATTTCTTGTTAGGCCATTTTGAACAAAAAGATCTTTCACTCTCCTCTATCATGAGATGAAATTATTACATCCATCAAATTTCTCCATAGTAAGACTAACAGAAACAACCAATGATATCCCTACCGAATTGTCGATCATCAGATCTTTTTTATTCTAATATCACTTGTTGGGAATAGAGAGAAGAAAAACTAAAAATCAAAAGAGAAACCTTTCAGAGATCAATAAATAAATAACATAGTAGAAAGTCAACATAAGATTTAATATGGTTTAACAACTGGCACCTATATCCACAGAAAAAATTAAATTCTTTAATATCTAAGATTAATTATAAAGCATATCCCCACTCAAGCAAAAATTTCCTTAAACACTTCAAAAAAACCTCAAGAATACTCAAATTGTTTTCCTTTATGTCTCTCTCATAAAATATTAAACTCAAGATATGTTTATAAAAATAAATAGTAATTTATTAAAAAATTTATTTTAATTTAAAATTTTTCAACTAATATTAATAAAATAAAGACTCTTAGAAACACTTTCCAGCTCTTATACATATGTAATATACACATGAACATCATTTAAGACGGACAAAACCGGTTGGTGGATGCTTCTGTACTCAAAACTCATTAGTCCTCCGATGTATACCTGCAGTCACCGGTAACCCTTACATGCGTACGAACACTCTTGATTTGCGACTGACAATACCGGTTGGTGGATGCTTCCGTACCCGAAACTCATCAGTCCTCCATCAATGATGAATACCAGGTCACCTGCATGGAATTACAAGGCATAGCAGACACTGACCTGCACAAATGGTTAGGGAAGCCAATTCTGTAGATGTCTTTTAGATCTATGCTTTGCAATAATAGTTGATGTCTTTTAGATCTCCTTAGTATAAGAAATATAGTTGGATGGAGATGGTTGGGTGGGCAAACCTATAGACGTGAGAAGGAATGGGAAAGTTGCGAGACAGAGGTCTTGGAAAAGAAGCAAATAATGGGATAGACATGAGAGAGATTTAGACAAGCAATTGGAAATGCTAAATCTTGAAAGTAATTTGTTCCTCAAGATGCAAATGGAAGTAGAAAGCTTATCCTCATAGTTCAACTTGCTCAAAGCAAGTTCTTGTTCATAGTTTCTTCCAAAGCAAAAGCTGTCCCTTACCTTCTCTAGCATATCGAGTTGGAGCAACATGAGAAAGCAGATTGAGTCGTCGAAGATGATAGCGTACAGAATGAGAGTTTCTGCAGTCCCTACCGTCCTAGAGTTCAAAAAAAAAATTAAACCTTCATCTGGCAAACAAATGCTGCAAAAGTCACTTTTAGTTGGGTTCAATTACTTCTACATTTGCATATTTGTAATGAAATAAAGTAGGTATATATCTTGAATAACTTGACTAAGATTTGATCTCTGATTCCCATCACTTGTATGGAGTAGTTAATGGGTGGAGAATATACATGTGAATTGTTAGTAGTGCAAGAGAAAGCATGTCTACATGCATGTGTACCATTTTCAATAGTGTTTAGGTCAGTATTTTATGAAGAAAAACTTTCTCCTCAAATCACATAACCATTGGGAGGTGATAGATGAGGAGTGATATATAATACTTTTAGAAGATTGAATTGTCAGATGAGGATGAAGGAACAGCTGAAATGTGATAACTGTGAGCTTCCAGTACGTGTATGGAATGGAGAAGAATCTAAATCTTTGGTGGGATATCTGTGATATGATGTCCTAACAATTAAGAACAGCATATGTTTCCTCGAAAAAAGATCAGTAACAGCAGTCACTTACACCTGGCTCTATTCTTAGAACCTTTGCTTTCACTAAAGAAAGGAGTACATGTGACGCTGACATTAAACACATATTTTAGAGATTCTAGTGCTCAAGAGTACACTTATGATCTAATTCTTGGCTTCACCAGTGTTCCAAGGAGCCACCATGATGTTCTGCATCTCTTATGCCAGTTGACAATAAAAATAATGTCTGGATATCTTGAAGATGATGTCTTGTGTGTGTATATGAGAGAGAGAGAGAGAGAGAGAGAGAGAGAGAGATAATATCTGCATGAATAGTTCCTCAAAATTGAATGATAAGCTTGACATGAAAGCCTTATTAGAGGGCATAGCACATTGTTTTCCTTCTCTTCCTCCACAATTCTGCAACTTTGTGACATTGTTCCTTTGATTAACGCAACCTATTACTGAAATGACAGGATTCCTTGGTAAATAGGCGCATCAATGTCTGTACCATGAGAAACCTTTGTTTTCCTTATGTTGTGCCATGAAAGAAGTATTCCTCCAGGAAAAGTATAAAGCAGATGCTTCACTTGTACTCACCACAGGGATCTCATTCACAAACTCAGGAAACCACCTGTTACTCTCCAATCAACAATGCCTCAGCTGGGATGGTGTATCCTTTCTTCAACTGTGGCCTTTGCCTTTCCCATCTTAGTGCAGTCTAATCAATGGCTTCAGCATCTTTGTACGCAGTTCTGGAAGTTCCACTTCAGCTCCTACCACCTGACTATGAATGGAAAAGGATGCCTAATTATCTTTCTAAGTTTGCCAAAACGAAGCTGTCTTAAGCCTCAAAGGATCTTACTTTTCTTCTGTTAGGGACCCCTCCATTGAAGACAGTGGGTCCTGAAACCCTAACAAGTACACCCTCGCTTCAGTATAAAAGGAAGGGGAAAATGCAGATATAGCTGTAACTCATTCCACCTCTCCTCCTCCTGTCTGCAGCTGATCGGAACCCTAATCCATGACTCCAGCAGCAAAGGTGATAATTTCCATCCTCCTCGTGCAGCTTGTTCTCATGGCTGAAGCAAGAACCCAAGAAGGCCATGCACCGGCCGGCGAGATCTTTGAAGAGAGCCATGGCATCAGACATCTGATGGCATGGCAGCCGCCCACCTTGGAAGGACACAGCCCGGGCGTCGGCCATGCCACCCCTCCCAAGGCATCTGAGAGCCATAACAGCCCTCTCACAGCACATGAAACTGAGTCCCTTCTACGTTAGCAGCGGCTGTAACGTTGCATGAAGTACCCTGTCTTTCGTGTCCATGAACTGAAACCGAGTGTCTTCTACCGTAGTTGTGTTGTGTGGTTCCATTTCCTTGTGAGGATGATGTTTCTACTGCGTGCAGATGATAACTGTGAGGTTGCTGGTGATCGAGTCGTGTCGGTCTAACGAGGCATTCCCATATGCTGTTACCTACTGTAATATTATATGCTACTATATGTTCTTCATCTTTTCTTCACTGATTTTTGTATGCATGATTTTTTTTAGCTGTTTTTTACCATCAATAATTAGCTTATTAATTTATTAATCCTAAATCTTTAGCCTAATAAGCTTAGGTATAAACTAATGAGTTTGATGTTTTTGTCAAGATCTGAATATAACCTAGAATAAAGAGTGCATATGAGACCTATCTTAGTAGCTCCACACCACTATGTGTCTCTAGCTTAATCAATCATCCTTTTTCTATTTGGAACTCTCATGATCGTAAATGTTAGATTAGTAGTAGACATAAAATGTTTAAGATCATTTAATCATAATAGATTTATTTGCCACTTCTCTCATTCAGTGGAGGAATATATAATCGTATGCTTGGATAATTCATTCAATCATATACTTACATGAAGAGGTAAATTCCACTCTCGGTTGCAATAGATGCTCTCATGTCTCAAGATACATATCATCTCTTCCCGGAAACATCTCATGCTGATTGCTTTAGAACAACTCACTCCATTTCCAAACCTGGACCGACAATTGTGTGTATATGTCACCCACCACAACCTGTCTTCACCAGAGATGTCCAATCCTTCCATTTCTTTTACGTGGACGAATGCAAACATCCCTGCATGCAGCCACCACAAGCCCAAAGCCTGATGACAGAGACATGCATTCATGATCCAAAGTTTAAGCTTAGGTGCTCTTGACCCTCTGTTGGATCGTATAATAGGTTTTTTTTTTTTTTTTTTTACATATTCATCCTCAACAATTTTAATTTATAATAAATGTCCCTCTACACATTGACCTCACGTTCCTCTAGGTTAATTACTTATATCGAGGATTAATATTAGCTAATATGATACTCCTTTGTCCATCATGTGGATTAGGTTAAGGATCAAGATCCACTCCCGAATCTCTCTTATGCTTGAGATGTGGAGAAGCCAAAAATTCAGATCAAAACACTATTATATACTATATACAAAACTCCTTTGATAGTTAAGAAGGGATTCAAAGGGTTAGGTAAATAAACTTAAGTCAAAAAGTGAGCAAAAGCCTTATGTGAATGCACCGGGGACAGTGTATATCATCAAAATCTGAAATCAAATAATAATATTCTCTAAATTTACAATGTGTACCTTTCAAAGTTATTCAGAAAATATTTTTTATGATCTACGAGTACATCGTCATTAGATCTGAGATCTATAGTGATGCTGATCTACAAAAAAAAATTAGACTCGCATTATTCTCTCTTCATGTCCTTCATAGGATCACTATGATCGATAGATTTAAAGACAAAGAAAATATAAGAGAAGATATGTAATTACTCATTAAATAATTCATATGACTAAAATGAGATAAGAGAATATCTATAATCTCTCAATCATATCATATATCCAGGTGTCCACACATTATGTATATATGATGTATATAGCTCCTAGGAGATTTTATCTTTTTATAGGTGAGAGCAAAGGGTTTAGAATAAGTAATTAGGAGAGTCTCAACACAGATTATGATCGGTAGGCTATCTAAACCCACTTTCATCGCACCTACCGAGTAGAGTATAGTATCCTTTCCCGAAGAAGACTCATATTTAGTACTTATCGGTGTTACTTATCAACCCCTAGCCTAGATCTCATTGACAAGGAGAGTAAGGAAGCAACAGAAGGTGCAGTTAGGTATCAACATGTTAGCGCAAGGAAAGGACTAAACTCTCGATCAGATGTGAAGGTCTATAACTCAAACGAAGGTGTTCAAGCAAAATCAGATAAAGCAGCAAGTAGTTTTGCAAGTGAAAACTACTTGCTTTCGACGAGCAACTACTGTAAAAACAAAAATATGAGACAAGCAACTACTAACTAACAGACAAGTCACTGCTAATGTGACGTGTCAGCCAGTAATAAAGAGTTATAATAAGTTATTATAATTCTTGCTTTCGGTGTCAGTAGCTACATAACGAGTTATGAGTAAGTCCTGTTTTTTCCTAATAAATACTAATAATAATTATTACCGAGTCCTATCTTCATGGCGTCAGTGAGTTAGGAGTTAGTACGAGCTATAAACGAGTCGTGTTTTCTTTTGTTGATATTGGTCCAACCCTAGCTAGAGATCGAATACCAACCTGCCCATGCATGTCCTCGCTGCTTGTTAAAGTGAGTTGTACTAACTCTTTTAGTGGAGCAGGTGCCTATGTGGCAGCAGAAGCAACAAGGGAAGAAAGTCATACAGGTACTCGTATATATTAATATTTGAGTACTCAGATAGCACATTTAGATCAAGCAATAGAATGAAATGCTGAAGGATCAAAAGATGGAGCAGTTTCAGTTTCAAGATCATCAGTCGAGTAATGAGCAACAAGTGGGGACTGGCTCACGTAAGCGCAACAATATGAGTTTCTTGTTGGGTCTTCGAGTGTTGTTATAGGTCCATAAGTCCTTGCACTACGAAGAGAGCGTTTTGTTAGCATAAAATATATAATCATGCTATATGCAATATAAAAAAATTTTATGTCAAGATTAAAATTAAATAAATTGGATCTAACAATATTACGATGTGTACTTTTCTTGTTGTTCAGAAGAATAAACCTTATTTGATCTACAAGTGCTTCATCTTCGGATCTGAAATATCAATCTGCAAGGATCTGTAAGGAGAACTAGATCCTTCTTCTCTCTTCTTATCTTTTCACAGGACCACCTAGATTGATGGATTAGGAGATTAGCGGAGAGGGAGATTGAGATTGAGAGAAAAATATTAATCTCTCAATTGCTGAGATGCTACTCAGATGCCCTCATATACACTCAGATGCACACTTAGCCCCTAGAGGTCCTGTTTATTTATAAACGAGAGCAGACAGTCTAGGATAAATTATTAGGAGAGTTCCTCCCATCAAAGTTATCTCCTAAGGAATTCTATTTTAACATGGACTTCTTTTCTATTGGCTAATAACCATAATCAGAATCCAATCATATCTATAATATATCTTACCTAATTAAATAGGGACACATAGTCTAACATTCTCCACAATATGAGTCATAGCGGTTGTATGCCATCAGTGTCACACTTCCTTCTATGTACCATAATACTGTTAGCCTTTCCTGATGCAGTCCAAAATGACTCCTATAATTTGTCTTGTCAAGACAATCCTACCATCACATTCAACCATAATATGTATATACATAATTATGAACAGGATATCAGAAACAAATAACTTCAAGTACATAAGCAAGAATGTCAATTATAGTATTCACTCAAACATGCATCACCATATCCTTTATGAGTTACTCACAAACTCAATCATAAGTCCTAAGTGAATGGATCAGTAATCAATATAGTGGAACTCAAGTAATTAATTGACATTATATGTTTCTGGACTTATCTTCTCTAACCATAAGTACTTTATACCATAATACATATAGATGCAATAGTACTTATCATTCTTAGAAAAGAAAACTATTATTGTTACGGTAAGTAACTTTTTAAGCCGTGGCCTTGGGGCCGACGCGGCTGGTTCTGGGGTCCAGATGTCGTGGATCTCAGGCGACGTCCCTCGGGGTCTCTCTGCGGTCGGCGCCGTGGTTCGGGATCGGTCGTTCGGGTCGGTAGGTCGGCGGCTCGGGTCGGGGAGAAGCTCCGGGAAGAGGCGACGCCGTCTTCGCACCTGCACACAGATCGGGTCGGGGTGTTCGACCCGATCCCTCCGACGATCAAGTTAGAAAGATGTGGAGGGGATTTTGGAGGAATAGAAGAGGAAGTCCTTTCTAGTGTCTGTCCCCATTTTGTTTGGGACTTGGGGGTATTTATAGACGAGTTCGGGTGTTACCTGATGTGCCCGTTTGCAGGGCAGGACTGTACCTTCGGTGGCGTCTGACATTGCCACTGGGGCTGCATGGGAGGCCGAGCGGCTGCAGGGTATGGCGAGCCTCGGTCGGTGTGCTCCTGTGCCTCGACCGAGCGCACGAGGTCAAAGCTGAAGTGGTTGGCTGAGGGCTGGTGACGTCGGCAAATGTCGAGTCTGCATCAGTGCTTGCCTCCTCGGGCAGTGTGTCTACCTGGCGTGCTGATGTGGCGCGTTTGCCATTTTTACCCCTATCAATTATAATATCATAAAATATTTTCAACGGCTTGGTAATTGAGTTTGACTACAACAAGTCCTGAGATAAAAATTTTACAGTAAAAAATTTGATTAGTGGCCTCAAAGCATGCCACAAAATCAACTTCTATTATTAATAATAATAAATTACACCTCTAATTGACATATATTAACCGTAAGGTGGACTTCCTATTATCGAGGTAATTTATATAATCAACATATGAAAAATATCATTATTTCAAGCTGATATAATTTCATACATATGAGTATATAATCTTTTGTCCCTTCTGGATATCTTATTACTTTCTCTGTAGTCCTTTAGTGTTTTTACTTCTGGGTAACTCTAATATATATCCAATATTTTAACTATAAAAACTGATATATTTTCTAACAGAGGCTTGAGCATACACTTTTAACTATGCATATATAAAGAATAACTTCTTTATTTGATTCTTTTCAAGTCATTTTCAAGCATTTACTATTGACTAAAATTTTGCTTTTATGATTTACTAAACAAAGCTATATATTAAAATCTTTTCAAGACTCGATTGATATATCCTTTCTAAGACAGTCTTCATAATCATTGAGGTCTATCCTTGAATTACTCAATATTAATAATATAAGATGTCTTATTCATATCAACCATCTTAAAACTCTTAATGACAAATTCTTGATTTATTATAATAAATCAAGATCACTATTGATAAGGAAAAATATTATCCATATATAAGACCAATATAATAAACTTGCTCCCACTGATATAAATACTAATTAATATTATTTATCTTAAATATGAAAATAATGATATCAAGAACCTTTATATATCATTATCTTGAAGGTCATAAATGGATCCCTAAATTTGCATACCAAACTTTATATTTCTTTCATTTTTTTTGTAAATCATTTAGAGTAACCCATATAAAGGTAGATCTTTTAAAAATATTTTCATATCGTTATGATATAACTCAAACTCATAATGTCTCGTTATGATCGATACATTCTTTATGAGTAAAATTTTTAACCACAAGTCTGACCATTATATCATTTGACATTGTTCTTTGAGTCACATTTATATAATAGACTCTTTTACAATTATTGGACAATTCGATAAATTTATCAGACACCATTTTGGTTATTAATTTTAACTTTTCTTTTATTGCATTACATTACTTTTCAGAATTATTGCTTTTCATGACCCGTGACAACAATAAGGGATCCATTCTGATTCCTATATCATAATATAATTCTTATAGATATATAATATAATAATCATAAATGACATGATTCCTTTACCTTTAAGATATTCTCAAAGTTGTTAATTATGGTTGTTCTACAAGACTATTAATAATGATATCAATATAATGTGAGAGTTTAGTAATGTTATTTTATTGTTTACTTTTATCAAATCATTTAATGATTTGAGTAACAACAATCTCTCGAATAATAAAAGAGTATTAACTTGTATCTCAAATAATTTACTTATTAGGAACATCATTCAAGATATACATAGTTGTCGTTAGAGCTTCTTCTCACATTGATTTGGGTACAAAAGAATAACTTATTATTGCTCTTAACCATATCTATAAGGTATGATGTTATATTTCAGCAATAATATTCTATTGTAACACATCTAGTAAATCATATACCTTATTTTTCTAAGAATCTAGTAAAAGAATTATAATTTGGTTCATCATAAATACTATAAAATTTATCACCATTATCAGATATGATGATCTTGACTTTTCTATCTAATTATCTATCTACTTCATTTATATATACTTCAAGAGTGTAAACGATCATAAACTTTACATGAATTAGATATGTATAATCATATCTCAATAGATTATTTATATGGTGATAAAATATCTCTCCTTAACGAGACAAAAGCATAGAGTGATAAACATAACTTCAATGAGTTTATAAAACTACATTTCACTTCAATATTTAATTGTAGGATCATTATAAACTTATTATTCATATTAATTATGTATAGACTATTATATAGAATTCAAAGGTCAATTTTATTGAATCATAGCAAGTTTACAACTATCAAAAGAGAAATAATATTTTAATAATTTTAGGTAAAAAACTCAAATTCCTAGAATTATAAGAAGCATGGATCCTCAAAATTTATCAAATTGAATCATCTTTGGATATAAGCGATAAATACAAACTAATATCGCTTTCACTTTAAGACGATTCCCTATAATGATAAATATCTCATTCTCTTTTGGTTTTATCTCTCTTCATTTTATTATTTTAATGAATATCTATTATTGGTAACATATGATGAAGCATCAAATTAATCCATCAATAATATCTGTAATATTTGATTTGAACCATATAAAGATTATATTTATACCTTTTTCATTTCAAATCAAATCTTATAGTATATTTCTTCTTCACATAACTTTATTTGCTGCAAAAGTAATACTTTATTGTGAAGATATTCTTTTATGAGTTTATATAGTAATTACCTACTCTTATAGTATATAAACTCAGGTGAACTTATACTTCATTCTTATTTTAGGTAATACTTAAAATATTGTGAGTCTTGAGCTTATAGTTGTATCATTTGTTTTGAGAATATAATCTTGAATTCCTCAAATACTATCACAGTAAGGTGTCAACTAATGACTTATTAGATAATTTAAATTGATCCTTAAATATTCTCATACGTTAGTTGTAAACTATACTGAAGTCTAAGTATCATAAAATTGAGTATTTCATACTTTTCTTAATCAGTCACCTCAATTATTTATTTCATAGAACTTTCAGTAATTAATATTATGTTCTGTTCAATTAATCTGATTAAGGTCTCACTCACTCAATACAACTTGTATATGCTCAAGCTATTTATTTTAGAAAGTATAGGGACATTTACAGAAACATAATAGAGGAAGTGCCATAGTAATAATATAACATTAATGCTTTGAGTTTTCAAAATACGATGAACTATTAATATCATCTATATTTCACCTTTGGGTGAAATATTGACATATCTAGTGTTCACTTATGGAATAGTGTTGTTACCTTTGGATATATAACCCTAAACTATAAGAATATCCAAAACAGTATCATCCTACCCCATCACATAATTATTTGAAATAAATTCTCTTTTAGGATTATCTAAATCTCATAATTATATGTGTCATCGTGAATATTATTTTATTTAATATCATTTAGGATGAATTTCATAATGTATTTTATAGATTATTGGTCCAAGTCACTTTGGTGGCTGCAAGACCAATATAAAAAGATAAATATAATCTAAAATATTCCATGAATGACATAAACTTTATTATAATTCATATCCCATAAGCCTATCATCCCAAGCTACTTTGGTAGCTATCGGTCAGATAAAACTTAGGAAGATAAATTACAAATAATATTAATCAAATTTCTTTAATTTATGCTAAGCAGTTCAATAATAGAATAACAACCATAATAATTATTGAACATTAATGCTAAACAGTTTAATAATAAAATAATAATAATAATTATTATTAAATATTAATACTAAGCAGTTCAATAATAAAATAATAACCATAATAATTATTGAACATTAATGCTAATTAATTTAATAATAGAATAATAACCATAATAATTATTGAACATTAATCAGCAAAAAAAAACTCATATGATAATCATGATAACATATAAATCATGCCTTCATGTGAAAGGTAAACATTATTTCATAATTTTAAATATATACATGTGAATAACTAAATAAATATCCAAGAACAATAATTGAATTTTATTTATCACATGTATAATCAATAATTCATATGAGAAAACTATAAAGTAAACCATAATTTATTTTTTTAATCAAAAATTAAATTTAATCAAACTATAATTTGATAGAAATTAGACCCGAGGGTAAAATTATAAATATGTTAGACAGAACATAATATGGAATTACGAAATTTACAAAGGGCAGAATTGTAATTTTGTAAAACCCTAGCCTCGAGGTCAAAACCATAAGTATGCCAAAAACTGCCTTGTCGCCGTCGCTTGGGCGTGCGACGCTGCCGCTGCTCGTGCTCGCGCGCAGTCGCTGTGGCGCTGAAGGGCTGGCCGCGGCTGTTGCCAGTGCGCGTTCGCTGCGGCGGCACTTGCCTGCGCGCGGCCGCTACCGCCGCGGGGGCTGCCTCTGCCCATGAGCGGCCGCTGCGGCGATTCCTGCCCACGCGTGGCTACTGCCAGCGCGAGGCCGCCGCCGGTGCGCGGTTGCCACACCGCGGCGCTGCCTGTGCCGCTCGTGCCCGCGTGCGGCTGCCGCGGTTCCTGCTCGCGCTTGGCCACCGCCTTGGCGCGATCGCTACCGCTGCCCACTGTCCACGGGGGCAGTGGCTGTCGCCATATGCGGCCACCGCCCTTCCGCAGGCGCCTTCTGCGGGTGCCACCATTATGCGTGAGGGCGGCCGTCACCTTCACACGGGGTGTAGCCGCCGCCTTCCGCGATCACCGCGTTCACAGGCGGTGCGGGATGCCCGTGGTGCCGCCACTACTTGCAAGCGGACCGCTGCCCGCACACGATCATGATGCACTGCTGCGGGGTGGTACACGACCCTTCGTCGATTACGATCAACAGAGATAATCGTCTCAATAACATCGATGATAGTAAATAGTAAATTCATCGATGAAACATAAAATTATACTTTTTCATAATCAATAATAGAGCAAATCATATAGAAAAAACATATCAATAATATCCGACGAATCATTCAGGCATCGAAACAAAAATAATAGATCAAATATATCTGATCTCAAGAACTTAGCTCTGATACAAATTATTAATATAAAATCTATAATCATACTATTTGTAATGCGAAAAAACTTTTATGCCAAGATTGAAATCAAATAAATTGGATCTAACAACCATAATCAAAATTATCTCATAAGGAATCCTACTTTAATATGAACTTTTTTACCAATAATCGAATCTAATCATATCTATAATATATCTTACCTAATTAAATATAACCATATTCATCTTATATAATTGATTAAAAGCGGAGCATTGCTTCAAAACTAACTAATAGCTCTGACTCGTTACTCGGGACAAAGGCAAAGGCAACACACCTACTCATATAGGACATATAGGATAGAGGCAGAGGCAACACATCTGATTAAAAGATCGTTTTCGAGTTGACATATGAGAGTAAGCGCAGTTTGACATTAGCATAGTGGAACAAAGGCATAGGTGAGGTGTTACCACCAGAATGGCCTTATTGTCGTATATAGAGTCTATTGGCTTAACCGAGATTCTATCGTTCTGAAGCCCCAACCCAAGTAGTGGAACTAATTAAAACACACCTATCCCTATGGGCTGGAAATGGTTGAAAGGGAATTCCTCTCGTATCTTAAACAAGTAAGACCATCCCTCTTTATTCAAAAAAAGGAATTTCACGGTTACCACCTCTCTGTCCGCTCGATTCAGTGGTGTCAAAAGTTCAAAAGTAAGCTACAATAAGGTATAGATCTCAGTAAGATTACTCCTTTTATATACGATCTCGTTCATGTGGGTAATCTTCAATTCAATGATTCACTTCAAGTATCGTTCAGGGCAGAATCCAACCTCATTATAACCAAGTCCTTTGTTCGACTGGCATTGTAGTGGGGTCTACTTCAGTTTATTGTTCCGTGGCTTGCTTACATGTTTCATCGAGTGTTTCATCTGTTGAATCGAGTTTTATTCCTAACGCAAACTCATCTAACGTTGCTTGTTTGAGTTGAATAATGGATAACTGCACCTCTTCTACTTCTATAAATCTAGTAGCAAACCACTCTCTTGCTTGTTGAATGGAGTGCACCATTGTTTTCAGGTACAGGTTCGTTGGATAGGACTATTAGCAGAGTAAGACAGAGCAGAGCTTAAAGGAATCCTTATAGGTAGGGGTTCTGAAGCATGTAGACAAAGAAAATAAGTAAGAAAAGAATTGAACTAACACGATAACTTTATATAGAATGAGGTAAACGAGAAGAGATAGGTGGGTTCTCCAAAGAGATAGGTGGGTTTCATCATTGAATAAAGTAAAGTACACAACTGATACAAGTGGAGAACCTAACATAACTCCAAAGCTTGAAAGGAACCGTAGTGCTAAGTCTCCAACAAAAGAATTTGTTCTAAAGTAAAGTTCAAGAAAAGAATTAAGTTCGAGGAAAATCGACTAGTGAAGATTCAATTTGAGAATATGCAATTTGGGTTTCATCCCTAGTTTCATTTGTCAGTGTTGGTGCAAGTAAGAGGTAAGCATCAAGCGGTTCATCAAGGAGAGTTCTTGGCGCAAGTTCAAGAGCAAATGCAGGAGAAGACTAAGGATTTGAAACAGTAGTTGGATTTGTCTATGTTAAAATGCACTAGAAGAGCCCTTACAGAGGCAAAAGGTGATTTTCCCTAGAATATGAGTTTGCCCTAGCTTAAACGATGCAAAATGGTATACTTTTTGTGCCCTTACTTTATAGCCTTCAGGAAGTCCTTGTGTGTTCGAAAGATGAGTTGACAGGAAAGTAGTCAAGAGAATAAGAATCATCTGTTTGAGTTAAGTATCTTGGTGTCGGCGAAAGAAGCTTTTTGATAGTTATTCCATATAAATAGGTGATCAACAGAGATTCAATGATTTTTTCAGGTGTATTGGTCCGGCCCATATGCGGGCTTAGATAATTGGGCTATTGAGCCCAAATCACTAATTGAATGCAGAAAACAAGACGAAGGGTTCTGCAACGAGGGTGCGGTGCTGCAACGTGCGGAGAAAAAGAAAGAGAGAGATTTTTGAGATTTTTATTTGACGATCGGTGGCCAAACATTGTTAATTTTTGTTTAAATTTTATACGAAAAATCCTTTTAGTAAGTTCTACAATCCTAACAGTGTTGATCTATATTTTACCCTCAGGTACTTTCCTATTATACCTACTTTGTGAGACCTAAAATTCTCTTACGAGGAGATTCACGATGATGATTTACTATTCTTGAGTCAAGATTTATGATCTTTTTATTATTGTGATCCTCTAGTTATTCTATAGAAGATCTATTGTAAACCTGTTATTATTAGTATTGATAGTGGAAGTTTGAGGTAGACTACGATTTTGTGGTTTTTTTCATATTGGATTTTTCATGTTAAAATATTTGGTCTCACTGTGTGATTGATTATTTGCTCTATTATTTATGCTGTGCTAGTTGATATTTATATTTGGATATTAAGTTGGTATTTTAACGAGAAACCCATTTTGATAGGAAAATAATATTCCGTTTTAACATGTTTTTTCCCAACAAAATAAAGTTGCAGGGTGCGGATACCTCTCTTCAATGGTTGCGAGAAAGAAAGAAGGGTTTTCGAACCTAATGCAACAGAAGTCAAGTATCCAATTCCCGTTCTAGGATCTGAAACAGGATCTAAGGTAGAAGATAGTTCTAGGATCTGAAACAGGATCTAAGGTAGAAGATAGAGATCATAAGAAGAAGGTGCAGTTATTGAAGAAGAGGTTAGGGCTGACTACACGGTTGTAGGCTTCTAGATCTAAGTATGTGAGAGAAGAAGCGGTTAAGCAATTATTAAGGTAAGAATCAATTACTGGTGTATCTACGAGAGGTTCCTGGCCAAAGTTGACTAGAGAATGAATCTGCTATGCCAAAGTCAGCAACGGAATTACCAGTTTCAGTTGAGTTAGCTGGAGAAGGTGAGGAAAAAATATATGAAGCGAGAAGGTAAGTGGAGGTCGACAAAAAATCTCTTCCCTCTATAAGCGCTAAGTCCTTCTTGTCTTCCCGCAAGATCCAGATTTGAAGCGCTACTAAGTGGTCCAACCCCAAGCATTTAAAAGGCATGATGTTTGAATTGTTGGCTCTTTAAATACATTTTAGCTTAGAAAGATAGACCTATTCCCCGTCACTTTTATTCAATCTCACTCATCTATTCTATAAGTGCTTCATCTAACTTCACTACGAAACTCTTTTGACTGCTTCCTGCTGGCTCTAATGAATTGAATGAAACTGACAAAGGGTGAACTGCCGTTAGCTTAATTCTTTGGGCAATCTTCTTTTATCTTATATTATATTCTGCGCACTTGAGGGTATTTGTGCCTGACTTATTGTAATGGCGGATAATTGGATACAGCGCTCGAGATAGATGAAATTCAATGGTGTAATGTGTTGACATTCATTCCTACTACTTTATATGCACAAGAGAGAGATTCCATTCATTCTTTGAAACTAGGACTTAAAACTCACTTTAGCACTGTTGATTCTTGAGTGGACAAGGAGGCGGGGCAATTAGTGTTATTTCCTACCCTGCTCATAGGTTATATAGTGACTTGTTTAAGTAAAACTCGCTGATGCGTCAGTAAATACAGGACTTGCTCATGGCAACGTACTAACATACTATATGAGTTCCTTCCTATTCTTGCTTTTATAGTAGTGACTTGTTTGCTTGTTGAGTAAGGATAAGGATCGAGGTTAGGGAAAGCAGAGAGTGAGCAGTTAGATTCATTTATTATATGTAGGGTGCACTCTAATTCTTTAAGCAAGTGAACAAGCAACATAAGAAGTCTACGTGAGAAGAAGCCATTGAAATAGAATAATAGCGAACAAGATCAGAATGTAGCTTCACACCAACTGTCTTTACTGCGTTTATAGAGTTGACAATTTCTAATCCTATTTTATTCAATATAATATCTTTCACTTTTGAAATTTATGTAAAGACCTATTTGTAAATTGGATGACCTATTTATAAATATAAAAATTTCAAGGATTAAATTATTAAAATAAAAATAAAAAATAGTAATTTTATCCCATCGCCTCCCATGCACCTCTGTTTCCTACAAGAGGAAACAAAGGAGAGGAGGTGCAGTGCATCGGGGAGGAAAAGGGAAGAAGAGGAGAAGAAGAGAAAAGAAGCAGAAGAAAGGGAAGAAGAAGAAGGGAGGAAGGAATCTACGGCACCTCTGTTTCCCTCATGAGGAAATAGAGGAGGTGTAGTGCATCGGGGAGGAGAAGGGAACAAGAGGAGAAGAAGAGAAGAAGGGAAGAAAAGGAGAAAAAGAGAAGAAGAAGAAGAAGAAGAAGAAGAAGAAGAAGAAGAAGAAGAAGAAGAAGAAGAAGAAGAGGGGGAAGAGAGGGAAGAAGAAGTAGGGAGAGAAGAGAGGGAAGAAGAAAGAAGAGAGGAAGGAGGCTGCAGCTAGGGTTGCACACCTCTGTTTCCTGCATGAGGAAACAAAGGAGGTGTGGTGCATCGAGGAGGAGAAGGGAAGAAGAGGAGAATAAGAGAAAGAAGAAGAGGAAGGAAGAAGAGAAAGAAGAAGGGGCTGTGGCTGTGGCTGCGGTTGTGGCAGTTGCGGCTGGGAAAGAAGAAGAGGAAAGAAGAAGAGAAGGAAAATAAGAAGGAGCTGCAGCTGTGGCTATGGCAACTGCGGCAGGGAGAGAAGGAGAGGAAAAAGAGCAGGGAAGGAAGTGATGGGGATATTAGACAGGAATAACCTTTTTATAGGAACAAATACTAGAAGACCAAAATACGTAACGGAATAAAATGGAAACACAATCAAACAGAACACCAAGATATACGTGGAAAACCCCTTCAATGTGAAGGGTAAAAACCACGGGGCAAACTAGAAATAATTCACTATGAGAATAATGAATATACAAATCTCAATCTCTTGCCCAAAACCCAAGCAACAACCACAAGAGAATAACTGGGATACAAGGATCACGTTCTCGCCCACAATATCTAAAACCTCCCAAGTAATCACAGCAAAGAGACTACTCAGAGATTTGATCTAACCTAAGATGAGAACACTGCTAGATGATTGTGAACAGTCTCTCTGCGTTGTCCTTGTCTTCTTCCTTTCTTTCTCTTCCTTTTACTGCCTTGTTCTTCTTCTTCTCTTTGGAATCTCGTGGGTACAAAGATCTGCCTCGTTGTTGCCTTTTTATAGCTTTAATCTGCCTCTAAAACGCAGCCACCACACCCCCCTAATCTTAATTAGGGTTAGGTTAAGGGGGGGTGTGAGCTGTGGGCTGATAAAGCCCACATGGGCTGAATATGGGCCATCAGCCCAACAACCTCCCCCTTCAGCCCATAAGGGAGGCTGTCCCATGACTCCTCAATGTGAAGCCATACCGACCAACTGTCAAGATATCTCCTGTCTTTTCTTTTGTTAAGGTCTTCAACATGTCCGCTCCGTTGTCATCTCAGATGAATTTTCTGAAAGCTGCAGAACTTCTCTTCAAATACATTTCGAATCCAAAGTGGTATCGACATCTATATGCTTTGACTTGGAATGAAACATTGGGTTCTTACACAAATGGATGGCACTCACAGGCATCACAATGCACCACATAATTTTTTTTTTTTACCCCAATTCTTGTAAGAATTCTTTCATCCATAACATTTCTTTGCATACCTCTCAGCAGCAAATATATTCTGCTTACGTGGTGGAGAGAGCAATACACCTTTGTAACTGGATTGCCATGACCGCAGCTCCCCTGCAAAAGTAAGTACATAACCTGAAGTAGACTTCCTCGTATCTCTATATCTCTTGCCATATCTCAGCATCACATGTAACACATTAACGCAGTGGTCCACCTCAAAGCTTAAACAAACCTTAGAGCTCCCTTTGAGATATCTAAAAATCCACTTCACTGCTGCCCGATTGCTCTTTGCTGGATTTGCAAGAAATCTGCTAGTAACACCCATGCATATCGATGTCCGGGCCTCGTACATACCATTGCATACATTAAACTTCCAACTTTGAAGCATAAGGAACCTTTTGCATTTTCTCCTTCTCCTCATCACTTGACGGGACTCTGTTACGAGCACAACTTGAAGTGACCTGCAAGAGGAGAACCAACCGGCTTAGCATTGCTCATACTAAATCTTTCCAATACCTTCTCGATGTATTTCTCCTGTGACAACCAAATCTTCTTGTTTTTCTCCTGTCACGAGAAATCAGTATGTCTAGTATTTGCTTTTCTTTGCCCCATGTCCTTCATTGCAAAAAGACTCACTCAGTTCCTTCTTCAACTGTCAATTTTAGACATATCTTTTCCAAGAATAAGCATGTCATCAACATAAAGTAAGAGAATAATAAAATTCTCACCAAACCATTTGATGTACACAATGATGATCTGAAAAGCCGTTCTTTTGTATCCATTTTACGTCATAAATGAATCAAACTTTCTGTACCACTGTCTTGGAGCTTGCTTTAGCCCATACAAGCTCTTCTTCAACTTCTTGGACAAAATTATCTTTACCTTTGACTTTGAAGCCTTCGGTTTGCTCCATATAAATTTCCTCCTCCAAATCACCATGAAGGAAAGTCATCTTCACATCTAACGCTCAACCTCCAAGTCCCGGCTAGCAGCAATACCAAGAGCAACACGAATAGAAGACATTTTAACAACAGGAGAAAATATCTCTTCAAAGTCAATACCTTTCTTTTGACCAAAGCCTTTCACAACCAATCTAGCTTTGTACTTTGGTTGAGAACAATATTCTTGAGTCTTCAACCTAAAACCCACTTGTTCTTCAAGGCCTTCATTCCATTTGGTAGCAGCACCAAATCATAAGTGTGGTTCTTCTTAAGAGCATCCATCTCTTCCTGCATAGCAACTAACCACTTCTCTTTTTCGCTCACTCTCAACTGCTTCCTGGTAACTCTCTGGTTCACCTGCATCAGTAAGCATCACATACTCATCTGTAGAGTATCTTCTGGAAGGTTGACGTTGTCTAGAAGATCTTCTCAACTGAGGTTCTGCGGGAACTTGCTCTCCTACTTCTTCTTGCTCAACATGTCCTGCAGGTAAATCAACATCAGGCTCTACACTATTTTCCTGCACATCTCCCCCATCACCCTGATATATTGGAGGAATAACTGGGTCACAATCTGCTAATCCTTCTGCAGAAGTCTTGGCTGGTGCCTTCTTCTTCAAATCCTCAAAGGTTTGATCCTCAAAGAAGACCACATCTCTGCTCCTGAACACCTTCTGCTTTTCTGTATCCCAAAGCCAGTAACCAAACTAATCATGTGAGTAACCAAGAAAAATACATTCTTTAGACTTACCATCTAGCTTGGACCTCTCATTATCACGGAACATGTGCAAATGCACGACAACCAAACACTCTCAAATGCACATAGGAAACATCTTTCCCCTAACCATACATGCTTTCTCTGCAACATCACCATCTAGGGCTGTACATGGTGATAAGTTGATCACATCAACTGCAGTCCTCAAAAGCCTCATCCCAAAACCTTTTGGGTAGTTTGGCCAATGAAAGCATACATCTGATCTTTTCCATGATGGTGCGGTTCATCCTCTCTAAATTGCATTATCTTTGAGGTGTACCGAACTGTCATCTCATGTTGGATCCCATCGACCTACAATAGTCATTAAACAATCCCATATACTCACCACCATTATCGATCTTATGCATTTCAATTTCTTTTCTCCTCCCTTTCAACCCGGCATGAAACTCTTTGAAGACATTAATAACCTGATCTTTGGTCTTCAAAGCATAAGCCCAAACTTTTCTGGAAAAATCATCTATAAAAGTGACAAAATAAAGTGCACCACTTATACCAAGAACATCAACAGATCCACCGGAGTTTTTTTGTCCTCAAAGGACCACATACATCTGTATATAAACACGGTCTAAGGCATGCATTTTTCTAGACAAAGCAGCACTAGCAAATGAAACTCTATGTTGTTTACCAGCCAAACAATCAATACAAGGGTTCAGATGTATACCTCTGAGATCTGGTAATACCTCTCTCTTGGAAAGAGCTTGCAGCCCCTTCTCGCTCATGTGTCCCAATCGCCTATGCCACAACTCCATACTGAAGTCTTTCTCTGTAGCATTTAACTGCTCACCATAAGCTTTAGCCTGCAACATGTACAAAGTATGACATTTCTTTCCATTAGCTATAACAAGAGAACCCTTATTGAGCTTCCATTGCCCTCTGTGAAATCTACTTTCATACTCTTCATCATCTAGTCTTCCAACTGAAATTAAATTTAGCCTCAAGTCAACCACATGCCTCACATCCTTAAGTACCAACTTACAGCCAAGGTTGGTCTTTAAATGGATATCACCCATGCCAATGATGTCTGCTGTGCCATAGTTGCCCATCTTGACAACACCAAAGTTTCCGGACACATGTATGTAGCAAAAAAACTCCCTCCGTGGTGTAGCATGATAAGAAGCACCTGTGTCAATCACCCACTCAAGATCCTCGACACACACAAAGAAAAAATATCATCGAAGGAGACAAAATCAAATAATCACCACCCCAAGACTTTAATGTAGTATTATCCTTTGACTCTGTAGACTCCACTTCTTTTCCTTTTTCTTGTTCTTCTTAGGTTGCTTACATTGGTTCTTGTAATGTCCTTTCTCACCACAGTTATAGCAAACAATATCTTTTCTTGATCTTGACTTGCTCCTACCCATCCATGAACTCTTCTTCTAGACTTTGACCTTCCTCTCGTTCTCTCGAGATAAGTGCACGTGAATCATTCCGAGATGTTGCTTGAACTCTTTCTTCTCAACTCCTAATTCAACAAACTGCTTGTTACTTGACTCATAGTGACAATACCATCCATGCAGAATTACTAAGGGAAACCACCGGTGTCTCTCAACTTTCGGTAATGAACCGAGAAGTAACAATGCACGCAACTCATCATCAAGAGACATTCTCATAGAGGATAACTGGTTAGTAATACTCGCATTTCATTCAAATGCTTCAGCAATAGAAGCACCCTCTCTATATTTTAGGTTCACAAGTTTTCTGATCAAAAAAAGCTTTGTTGCCACTTGTTTTTCTTTTCATAGAGACTTTCCAATTTTTCCAAAGAGAATATGCAGAAATTTCAGTAGAAACATGGTGAAATACACTATCATCAAACCACTGTCTAATAAATCCAATTGTTTTTCGATCTAACCTCTTCCACTCATCATCTATCATAGTTGTAGGTTTTTGCACTATCCCCTTGCAAAGGTCCATACAAATCTTTGCAATACAAGAGATCTTCCATTCTTGGTTTCCATATCATCCAATTATTTCCATTCAAACTAATCATGCGAAAATATTATTGGCCTCCATATTCAAATACAAAAATTAAATCACCAAAACCCCGCTCGATACCAGGTTGATGGGGATATAGACAGAATAACCTTTGTATAGGAACAAATACTAGAAGACCAAAATACTAAAGCGGAATAAAATGGAAACACAATCAAACAGAACACCAAGATATACGTGGAAAAACCCCTTCAATGTGAAGGGTAAAAACCACGGGGCAAACTAGAGATAATTCACTATGAGAATAATGAATATACAAATCTCAATCTCTTGCCCAAAACCCAAGCAACAACCACAAGAGAATAACTGGGATACAAGGATCACGTTACTGCCCACAATATCTAAAACCTCCCAAGTAATCACAGCAAGAGACTACTGTAGATTTGATCTAACCTGAGATGAGAACACTGCTAGATGATTGTGAACAGTCTCTCTGCGTTGTCCTTGTCTTCTTCCCTTTCTTTCTCTTCCTTTTCTGCCTTGTTCTCCTTCTTCTCTTTGGAATCTCGTGGCTACAAAGATCTGCCTCGTTGTTGCCTTTTTATAGCTTTAATCTGCCTCTAAAACGCAGCCACCACACCCCCCTAATCTTAATTAGGGTTAGGTTAAGGGGGGGTGTGAGCTGTGGGCTGATAAAGCCCACATGGGCTGAATATGGGCCATCAGCCCAACAGGAAGAAGAGACTATGGCTCGGAGAAGAAGGGAAGGAAGAAAGGAAGGGAGAAAGGAATTAGCACACTGGAAGGGGCCTACGGCTAATGCTGTGGCCGGGAGAGAAGAAGGAGAGGAAGAAGAGTAGGGGAGGAAGAAGAGGCTATAGCTGAGAGAAGAAGAAGAGAAAGGAGGAAGAGGAGGGGAGGAAGGAAGGAAGCAGAGGAGGGGGCTGCACTGCAGTTGTGAGAGAAAAGAGGAGAGGAAGAAGAGACGGGCCTGTGGCTATGGCTGTGGCTGCGGTTGTGGAAGCTATGGCTAGGAAAGAAAAAAAAGGAAGGAAGAAGAGAAGGGGAGAGCAAGCAAGTGTACCTCATAAGATGTGGAGGACGAAAGAAGATAGGAAAACAAGGAGAAGAGGAGGAAGAGTAGAAGAAGGATTTTGGCTTAAAATTTCTTTCGATCGAAATCTTTAGAAGGTAAATATCCTATGTTGAATCTCGTATTTTGATGATGAAACCAATTGATAATTGTGTTTATGTTTTAATCTGCGTTTTGAGTGACGCAAGATGCTTCGATCAGGATGAGACAATTAAAACAGGAAAAATCATGTTGTGTCGGAGGAACATATAAGAAGATTAGACGTCGGGCCGGTGGTGCTAGTCATAGGTGCCCAGCAAGCCAATCATGCGAGTGATGGCACGTGTGACTTAATATAGAATCTTTTTGCTTATTATATTTTGGTATATATCACTTTATAACTATTGCATAAATGCATACATATATTGTGATGTCCTTGGATTTGTGCAATGGGAATCGGATCGTGATGAGATCACGATAGTGAGATCGATTCACCTTTAAACACATATCCTAAATAATCCCGATCATAGGTTACTCAAGAGGGATATCGTGATAACCGGACAGACTGGTGTGTTGTATACCCGTCCATATGATGGATGCAGCTAGTCTCATAGCTGCTTGTGTAGGGACACTAGGGATACAGTACAGGTGCTCATTGGAGAATGAGTTCACTGATTGATCCGCTTACGGAATGTTGGATGGTTGATGATGCCTTATTGTCAGACAATAATTCCGTAGTCCTAGTGGTGTATCTGGTCCTTAGACTTGAGACACCAAGGATGTCCTGTATGAGTGCTCCACTCTTTGATACCAAACTTATAGGTTTGGCTGTCCCAGATCTAGTACAACTGGTCATTGGGAGTGGTAGTCGACTTTACGAGGGCTATTGAGTGTCGATAGAGGATCATCCACTCTCGGCGTCATGAGAGGAATATCCCATGTGTTCTTGCTCAGACAAATCCCTGGCCAGGGTCATTCGGGTTGAGAGAGAAAGAGTTCTCCGGAGAATCCGATTAGAGAGAGACTTCGAGAAGGAACCATATGGATCCGACAACACCATGCTCGATATCACGGTCCTCCGGTATATTAGATGGATGAGGGACTATAGGTACACTCAGAATCGAGGACAAACAGGTCCAATGGATTGGATTCCCCTCAGATCGTGCGGGGACTACTGGCGTAGTGGCCTAGTACGTCCGTAGTTGATGAGTCGAGTGAATTATTACAGAGATAATAATTCACTGAGTTAGAAGGAGTTCTGATAAGTATGACTCACGGCTAGCTCGATATTGAGCCTAGAGGGTCACACACATATGGTAGGCATTGCGATGAATAGAGGTTCGGATATGAGATATCCGACGGAGCCCTTGTCTTATTGGATGCAGATCCAATACCCACTAGGGGAGGACCCATTAGGGTTTGACAGGGGACCTCTATAAATAGGAGGGATTGAGCCCCATGGGCTAGAGAGCTTTTGTTTGCCTTTTCCTATTCTCCTCTCCATCTCCACCTCGTGAGTAGGTCTAGAGTTTTGAGGAGCGTCGTCGCAACCCTGCTGTGTGGATCACCGCTAGAGAGGCGGACGCTTGACCTCCTTCACCCTCTCCTAAGGATCTGCAAGGAAATAGGGATATACGATCTCCCTAGGTAACACAATCTACTCTATACGTAGTTTCATGTTTCACGGATTTTTGCGTACCAATCTTCGCATTACGACGAACATCTCTTTGGGAATCGGGGATTTTATTTTTCTTGCTCTTCCGCTGCGCATATGATGTCGCCCCCAAGGATTTCCCAACAGTGGTATCAGAGCCAAGTTGTTTGTACGAATGATTGGTTTTGAACTGCGTGTGTTGTGTTTAGGAAGAATTTTGACGTCAAAATTGTTGACGCAAAAACAAGGAAGGGCAGCAACAGTTGCTGCCCTCGATCTGCGTGCGTGCAGCGTAGCCAAAGGCGGGCAGCACAGGGGCTGCGTCTGCTGCAGCCGGTCGGGGGCCTGCTTGCAGCAGGCTTGCTGTCGGCGGGGCTGGCAGCCCATGAGCAAAGGCGTCGCCGTTGCTCCCGCGGGCGAAACCCCCCCTAAGGGGCGGTCGCCCGGCGGGACAGCACCGCCTGCGGAGGCGGCGGCGCCCGAAAGGGGCGCCCACCCGCAGCGGCAGCGCTGCCAGCGGGCGTGCCGCCTGCAGGTGAGGGTAGTGCCCTCGCCCCGCCGCACAAGCCGCCGCCGGCAGGGTGGCGGCGGCGGCAATAGCGAAAAGGGGAAAGGGCATTAGGGTTTTCTGGGAAAAAAATAGTTTTGCCCCTCGAAATTTGAGAAATTCCAGTTTGTGTCTTTTATCCAAATTACGAAAATACCCCTATGAATTTAGAAATTCCCTATAATGTCCCTGATTTCAGAAAATATTAATTAATTAAAAGGTTTAGTTGATTATTATTTATTATTATTATTATTATTATTATCTAGTAGTCCTACATGATGATGATTATTTATACATGTGATGTATGATGTGTGGACGGATGATCATGGACCGTGTGATGTGTGTACCTGTGATTATTATTATTGAGGTATGCGAACCTCAATTATATTTCTCGTTTATTGTCGGGCCTACGTGCCTATGATTAAGTTGTAATCACATGAGGAGGCACAGCGGGAGCGTGGATGCGATAGCGGGACCCACGAGACGGACGATCGTGATGCATGAAGATGCATCAAGATGTCGACGGAACCGACAATGACGAAATGGACGATCACAGGGCATGGAGATGCACCGTTGCACACATAGATCTTGATGTGAGTGATTAGGCCTACTGGCTCGGGCCTAATCATATTAGGTTGTGGTCCATGATCATCTGGTGTAATTGCTTATACACATACTAGATATGTATATATATTTGCATGCGATGTAGATATATATTAAATATGTATATGTGTGACATGTCGTATTAGGAGACCAAATCATAGAAACATCTCTCGATAATATTAAGTCGGTAAACGTGAGGCAATTAGATTGACCCACGTGGCCTTCCATCGTTATATGTAGGAACCGATTCCCGGTGTAGGTTGAGTTGGTCAAGTCCCTCGAGACTCACCTATATCGCGATTCGCTATCTTGCTTACGACATAGAGATGTCACCGGTGACCTGAGGGCATGGTATACTTGGTCGAGTCACTCGAGGGTATATCATCAAATCAGACTCATCTTGTAACGAAGGTGTTGACTTAACTGAGCATAATGGTTGGTCGAGTCCCTCGAGGCCATGGTGATTCGGAGGCCGAACAGGACGAGAATCACAAGGAGTTGTGATCGACAAGAGTTGCCTACCTTTTAGGCTTAGTGTGATTGGTCGAGTCCCTCGAGGTTACACTAAGACGCTGATTGGATCCTGATCCCCACTAGAAGTCTGCTGGAGACTTCCGTTTCACATGCTGAGGGTGTTGCGTGACTCGTTAGTAAAATAGTGGGAGCGTATTAAGATAGAAGTCCATATCTTGATAGTTTATTTCTTGCAAAATCTACATGTTATTCATTTCTGCTGCATCTTTATTTTCAGAAAATGTCGCTTTCAAATCCCTTACGTGGCATACTTGATGTCAACCGCCTCATTGGTCCAAATTATACGGATTGACTCCGTATCTTGAGAATTGTTCTCACAGTGGAGAAAATCGTGTACATCCTTGATACAGTGATGCCTGCGCCCGAAGAAGGGGCAAACGAGGATGAGATCACTCGCTAGGTGAAGTACATTGATGACTCCACTCTTGCTCAGTGCTATATGTTGGGCTCTATGACTCCTGAGTTACAGAGACAACATGAAAAGATGGATGCCAGATCCATTCTCCTACATGTCCGCAAATTGTTTGAGGAACAGGGAAGGACTCAGCGATATGAGATATCTAAGAGCCTCTTCCGCGCTAGGATGACTGAGGGGACACCGGTTCAGAACCATGTCCTAAAGATGATTGAGTGGATAGAGAAACTCACAGGTCTAGGAATGGTCATAGAGGATAATTTGTGTGTGGACATTGTGCTTCAGTCCCTACCAAATTCTTTTTCACAGTTCATAATCAATTTTAATATGAACAAGCTTGAAGTGACTCTCCCAGAGCTTCTCAATATATTGAGGGAGGCAGAGAGTACTATCAAGAAAGAGAAGCCAGTTCTCTACACTGGTGAGACCAAAAGGAAAAGGAAAGCAGAAAGGTCCCTTAAGAAGGGAAATGGCAAGGTCAAACCAGGTAAAGCAAAGGTTGCTAAGAAAGACCCAGCAAAAGACAATGGCCAGTGCTTCCATTGTGGTAAAGATGGGCACTGGAAGAGAAACTGCAAAGAGTACCTTACAGAAAGGGTGAAACAAAAGCTTGATGAAGCTTCAGGTACATTCATGATCAGTCTCCATTTGTCAAACTCTTATGATAATATATGGGTATTGGATACCAGTAGTGCTTATCATATATGCAATTCGTTGCAGGTTCTAGCAAGGCCTAGGAGACTAGAGAGAGGCGAGATGGACCTCAAGATGGGTAATGGAGCAAAAGTTGCTATAGTAGCTATTGGCGAGGTCGCCCTACATTTGCCTAGTGGAGCTTTTATTGCATTAGATGCATGTTATTTTGTTCATTCTATTATCAAAAACATTATCTCCATTTCATGTTTAATAGTTAGTGGATATAAATTTGTTTTTGAGAACAATGGTTGTTCGATATTATTAGATGATAAGATCATCATGAAAAGGAACATTGCATAATGGTTTATTTATATTAGACACCACTCCACATATCATGAATGTAAATGTGTCCAAAAGGAAACGAGATGAGTTGAACAGTGCAAACCTGTGGCATTGTTGGCTAGGTCACATCCATGAAAGAAGGATTCAAAAGTTGTTAAATGATGAATATCTAGATCCATTCGACTATGTGTCATATGCAACTTGTGAGCCTTGCATTCGTGGAAAACTGACCAACTCTCCATTTAGTGGAACTGGAGAGAGAGCCACTGAGTTGTTGGAACTCATACATAGTGATGTATGTGGACCCATGTCAACTCATGCCATTGGAGATTACTCCTACTTCATTACATTTACTGATGATTTCTCAAGGTATGGATATGTGTACTTAATGAAGTACAAGTCCGAGGCCTTTGAGAAATTCAGAGAGTATAAGAATGAGGTGGAAAACCAGACTAGAAAGAGTATCAAAATTCTTCGATCAGATCGAGGAGGTGAGTACTTAAGTACAGAGTTCACTCAGTTCCTCAAGGACCATGGGATATTATCCCAATGGACACCTCCTTATACACCTCAGCTCAATGGTGTCTCTGAAAGGAGAAATCGTACATTATTAGATATGGTATGGTCCATGATGAGTTTCGCTGACCTACCCATCTCATTATGGGGATATGTCCTAGAAACTGCAGCTTACCTTCTGAACAGAGTTCCAACTAAGTCGGTAGTGTCTACACCATATGGGATATAGAAAGGGAAGAAGGCTGATCTTAAAGTTGTTAAGATTTGGGGCTACCCTACACATGTTAAAAGACACAACCCCGATAAGTTAGAATCAAGGACAGAGCGATGCAAATTTGTGGGATACCCCAAGGAAACTTGTGGGTATTATTTCTATCATCTCGAGGACCAAAAGGTCTTTGTAGCTAAGAGAGCAGTGTTCCTTGAGAAGAAACACATTCTTGGCGGAGATAGTGGCAGAATGATAGAATTGAGCGAGGTTGGAGAACCAAGCTCAAGCACCACTCTACAGCCCGAGTATGTTCAGGTACTTAATACACAAGTTTCAACTTTACGCAGATCTGATAGAGTATCCCATCCTCCTGAGAGATATGTGGGACATATTAGAGGAGAGGATGCAGAGGATATTGATCCTCAGACCTACGAGGAGGCTATTATGAGTATAGACTCCGGGAAGTGGCAAGAAGCCATGAATTCTGAGATGGATTCTATGTACTCCAATAAGGTTTGGAACCTAGTTGATGCTTGAAAGGTATTGTACCCATCGGTTTGCAAGTGGATCTTTAAGAAAAAGATCGGAGTAGATGGAAAGGTAGAGACCTATAAAGCAAGGCTAGTGGCTAAGGGGTATCGTCAAAGGCAAGGTGTTGACTATGACGAAACCTTCTCATTAAAAATGCTAAAATCCATCAAATTCTATTGGCTATTGCAGCACACTATGATTATGAGATCCTGCAGATGGATGGATGAAAACCGCATTCCTCAATGGGAACCTCGAGGAGGAGGTGTATATGATGCAACCTAAGGGATACGTGTCCAAGAACTGTCCAGATAATGTGTGTAGGTTGCTTAGATCCATTTATGGATTAAAGCAAGCTTCCCGAATTTGGAACATAAGATTTGATTAGGCAATCAGATCTTATGACTTCGTTAAGAACGAAGATGAGCCTTGTGTATACAGAAAGGTAAGTGGGAGCGCTATCACCTTTTGGTGTTATATGTGGATGACATCCCCGATCATTGGGAATGACGTGGGAATGCTATCCACATAAAAGGCTTGGTTATCTAGACACTTCTCCATGAAGGACTTAGGGAAGCATCCTATATTTTGGGGATTATAATCTATAGAGATAGATCCAAGAGGATGCTTGGCTTTGTCCCAATCCAGTACATAGAAACCATTGTCAAAAAGGTTTGGCATAGAAAATTCAAAGAGAGGTCTCATCTTGATGAGACATGGGATATCACTTTCTCTGAGTATGTCCCCAAAGACTCCAAAAGAAAGGGCTAACATGGATATGATACCTTATGCCTCAAAGAATAGGGTCTATCATGTATGCCATGCTATGTACTAGGCCCCGATATAGCGCATGCTCACGAAAGTGTCACGAAAGCGGTATCAAAGCGGATCCGCTTGGAGCATCGAAAGCAATAAAGTGTATCCTTAAGTACTTGAGTAGGATTAAGGATCTTTTACTAGTATATAGAGGTAATAGCCTTAAGGTTGAAGGCTACACCGACTCAAGTTTTCAGTCGATGTCGATGATAGCAAGTCAATTCGTGGTATGTGTAAACCTTGAATGGAGGAGCAAAGTGTCTTTGGAAGAGTTCCAAGCAAGATATCATCACGACTTCGACCACAGAGGCGGAGTACATTGTTGCATCAGATGCAGCAAAGGAGGGAGTTTGGGTGAAGAAGTTCATCACAGATTTGGGAGTCGTGCCGGGTAGCGAAGAGCCGATCTCCCTATATTGCGACAACAATGGGGCGATTGCTCAAGTAAAGGAACCTAGGTCTAATCAGAAATCTAAACATGTTTTGAGGAGGTTCCACCTTATCATAGAGATCGTGACCCGAGGAGATGTAGTAGTGGAAAGAGTTCCATCTGAAGATAACATTGCAGATCCACTAAAAAAGCCGTTGTCTCAGATTTGTTTTAAGCGTCACAGGGGTCTGATGGGGATCAGACACATAGGTGATTGGCTTTAGGTCAAGTGGGAGATTGCTAGTCATAGGTGCCTAGCAAGCCAATCACGTGAGTGATGGCACGTGTGACTTAATATAGAATCTTTTTGCTTATTATATTTTGGCATATATCACTTTATAACTATTGCATAAATGCATACATATATTGTGATGTCCTTGGATTTGTGCAATGGGAATCAGATCGTGATGAGATCACGATAGTGAGATCGATTCACCTTTAAACACATATCCTAAATAATCCCGGTCATAGGTTAATCGGAGCCCTTGTCTTATTGGATGCAGATCCAATACCCACTAGGGGAGGACCCATTAGGGTTTGACAGGGGACCTCTATAAATAGGAGGGATTCAGAGCCCCATGGGCTAGAGAGCTTTTGTTTGCCTTTTCATATTCTCCTCTCCATCTCCACCTCAGAGTAGGTCTGGAGTTTTGAGGAGCGTCATCGCAACCCTGCTGTGTGGATCACCGCTAGAGAGGAGGACGCTTGACCTCCTTCACCCTCTCCGAAGGATCTGCAAGGAAATAGGGATATACGATCTCCCTTGGTAACACAATCTACTCTATACGCAATTTCATGTTTCGCGGATTTTTGCGTACCAATCTTCGTACGACGACGAACATCTCTTTGGAAATCGGGGATTTTGTTTTTCTTGTTCTTCCGCTGCGCATATGATGTCGCCCCCAAGGATTTCCCAACAGGTGGATTGGTCGACGTATCAACAGAAGGCTTCAGGTCGTGGACTCGGGCATCGGGCCAAGAAGAGCGGGTATTGTGCCAAGGATATCGGAGTTGCTGGGCAATAGGCCGTAGGAGAGGACGATGCGCCGAATAATCGGACGAAGTGTCGAGGGATCAATGACATGCCGGACAACTTGGTTAATTGCTTAGGATTAATTATATCGATCAAAGTTTTATTTTACATGTGTAGGATTAACTACGATGGAAGTAAGACATGCAGTAGGAGTTACACCAGAGTCAAGACTATGATCACGTTGGGAGTTCGAGAGTTTGACAGAAGTCCAGATGGTCATTGGAGGTTCTGCGGGAACAAATCCGAGAGGTCCAGGAGCTTGCCAAAGAAGCTCGTTAGAACTCGCCAAGTGGATCGTCACAAGTCCAGGAGTTTGCCGGAAGTCCGTTGGAGCATCGCCGAAGGTTCGTCGGATGTTCGCCGGAAGATCGCCGGAAGAAGCGATTGACACACCAAAGCAAGTTCCAGTAAATGTCTTAATAAATATCGTAGTTAGCATGTAGATTAAGTTAGGAATGGAAGGTGATCCCATTAACTTAATCTGGGAGAAATTGGGCCCTTGATAGACCCAAATTGGGCCGAATGGATCAACCCATTCGGACCAGAATTTCTGCCAAGCGATGGCACCACCAGGGTCGGCGGTGGCACCGCCCAAGAGATGGTCTCCCAAGAAAGCTGGGTGGTGCAATCGCCCCAGTCAGGCGGTGGCATCGCTTGGGCTCAGTCTCCGAGCGAGACTGGGTGGTGCA
The DNA here is from genome assembly GCA_900464855.2 of Musa schizocarpa. NCBI lineage: Eukaryota > Viridiplantae > Streptophyta > Magnoliopsida > Zingiberales > Musaceae > Musa > Musa schizocarpa. Next base: position 31,012,144 of record LS990920.1, on the reverse strand, counting down.
ACCGCCCCTGACAAGCGGTGGAACCGCCTGAGCTCGGTCTCCGAGCTCTGCCAAGCGGTGCAACCGCCCCTGACAGGAGGTGGCACCACCTAGAGGCTCAGTCTCCGAGCTCTACCAAGTGGTGTAACCGCCTAGAGGCTTAGTCTCCGAGCTCTGCCAGGCGGTGCAACCGCCCCAGTCATGCGGTGCAACCACCAGACCCCGGAATTCCGGGAGATGACAGTTTTGAGCTCGGATTTCAAACTGGTTTGGGGCCTATAAATACCCCACCCTTTCCTGCATAAAAGGGCACCGAAAGCTTGATCTTACTCTATGATTTTAGAGCTCAAAAGTGTTGTAAAGGCTAGAAGTTTTCCTCCCTCTTTTCTTCCAAGTTTTGAGCTTTCAAGAGAGGAGAGAAATTCTATAAGGGTTGTCTCCTAAGCCCGTCAAAAGGAGTGAAATTGTAAAAGGGTGGTTGGCCTTCGCCTATTGAAGGAAGGCCTCTAGTGGACGTCGGTGACCTCATCGGAGGAAGAAGCCAAAAGTGGATGTACGTCAAGATTGACCGAACCACTCTAAATCTCGATTTGCATTTACTTTGAGCATCTTATCTTTACTATAAATCTCCTTAGTAGCTTACTGCCTTCTGCTTATTTACGAATGTGTTTCATTGTTAAGTATTTTCCGAATCGATGTTAAGATGGAAATCAGTTTTATCATACGAACATCATATTTTAGTTTGCGCTTACATTCTGATTTCCATCATAACTGTAAACTACCTTTATATCTTTACTTTAATTGCATCTCACTTGATCACAAGTTAAAGTGATTTACGAATCGACTTTCTTACTAAAATCACTTTTATCGTACGAATCTAGTTTTAATCGTCGAAAGTTTTCCGCTGCACTAATTCACCCCCCCTTCTTAGTGCTCTTGATCCTAACATCCTAATCCTTTTCTTTTGCAACTTTATCTCTGCTTTTACCTTAAATATGAAAATTTTGAATAGTTCTAGCCTTACAATATGATATCTCTCTTGTTTGGATGTAAAGACTTGAATCTAAAAAATTATTGAGATTTTGACCCTTTTACATTATTTTAGCTGTAAATCCATTTTTTTTATTTGGACAAGCCTTATTTGATTTGAATATAGACTCGTAAAATTTTCTTTTGATAGCTTATTTGAAGATTTAGAGTAACTTTGCCTATCTAAACTTTTATTTCAATTAATCCTATAGATTTTATAAAATAGGGATTGCAACTTCTGACCTTTTAATACTAAATTACTTATAAGTCATTGATGAAAACTCTAATTTATGCAAAACTAAACTAGACACATAGATCTTTCTTTTAATATCTAGATTGAATTATTTGAAGTACAAATATTTGCCCAGTTATCTTTTAAAGTTCACCCTATGAATTTTGCAAAATAGAGATTTTGTTCTCTAACCTTTGGTTACCAAATCATTTGCAACTCTACGTTAGAAACTTCAATTCATATGAAACTTATTTTATCTTAAAGTATATAAACCTTATTTGATTTTATTTTAGCTATAAATACTTGGACTGATTTTTTAATTTGGACAAACCATATTTGATTTGAATATAGACTAGTAAAATTTTCTTTTGATAGCTTTTTTGAAGATTTAGAGTAAATTCGCCTATCTAAACTTCTATTTCAATTAACCCTATAGATTCTATAAAATAAGGATCGTAACTTCTGACCTTTTAATACTAAATTACTTATAAGTCCTTGCTGAAAACTCTAATTTATGCAAAACTTACTTTATTAGAAACTAGATTCATAGATCTTTCTTTTAATATCTGGATTGAATGATTTGGTGTATAAATATTTGCCTAGTTATCTATTGAAAATGACCCTATGAATTTTACAAAATAGAGATTTTGTTCTCTAACCTTTGGTTACTAAATCATTTGCAACTCTTTGTTAGAAACTTCAATTCATATGAAACTTATTTTATTTTAAAGTATATAAACCTTATTTGATTTTATTTTAGCTATAAATCCCGACACTGATTTTTTAATTTGGACAAACCTTTTTTGATTTGAATATAGACTCATAAATCTTTCTTTTGATAGCTTTTTTGAAGATTTAGAGTAAATTTGCCTATCTAAACTTTTATTTCAATTAACCTTGTAGATTCTATAAAATAGGGATCGTTACTTCTGACCTTTTAATACTAAACTACTTATAAGTCCTTGTTGAAAACTCTAATTTATGCAAAACTTACTTTGTTAGAAACTAGACTCATAGATCTTTCTTTTAATATTTGGATTGAATGATTTAGAGTACAAATATTTGCCCAGTTATCTATTAAAATCGACCCTATAAATTTTACAAAATAGAGATTTTGTTCTCTAACCTTTGGTTACCAAATCATTTGCAACTCTTCGTTAGAAACTTCAATTCATATGAAATTTATTTTATCTTAAATTAGATTGAAATATCTTTCAATAATACCTTTCTTGAGTAAATTGTAGTGTAATTGATAGTTCAAATTATTTGTTCAATATCCTTCACAAAATCTGCCAGAAAAAAACTTTCATCAAATGTGCCTATTCCAGCTTCATCTCTTTGGACATTGAATTCATCTAGCATTCTTTCTTCAATTGAGTTATATATGATTACTTGGAATCCTTCTATACTCTTGCTTTTATTTTCTTTCAAATTTCAATGTATTTATGAAAGATTATGTTTGCATTGTATTGACTCCTAAAGGCACATGTATGTTTCATTGTTCTACATATACTTCTGATATGTGCCAATTTTATTATTCACAACATCTTTTTGTACTCTAGTATTTGTAGGATAATATGAATCTTCACCAGAAATGACAAAGGGAGTTATGCTTAGAGCCCGCGATGCTTTGCCAACCCTCTATGACTTTACTCAAACATGGGTGGATGAAGCTCCCAAATATATGAGACTTATGTTTAGTGGTCATTCAGAAATGGACATACCATATTATGTTATAATCTCACTTCACATTTTATGTGTTTGATATGATATCCAAAGCTTTGGTTATGTGTTTCTATGTGTACTTTGGATAAGAATGAAACAAATACAACGTAATTATGTCATTTGAGCTTCTATTTCATATTTGTTTTTTTGATATGCTCCGAAACATTTCATATGTCATTGATAAGCTTCAAAATATTTCATTTGATATTGATATTCTTTGAAACATTTTAGTTGCATTGATTAGTTTTGAAATATTTCAATTGTTATTGATATGCTCAGAAACATTTCATACGCTATTGATATGCTCCGAAATATTTCATATGCCATTGATATACTCCAAAACATTTCATATGTCATTAATATGCTCTAAAATATTTCTTTTGTTATTGATATGCTCCGAAACATTTTATACGCCGTTGATATGCTTCGAAATATTTTATATGCCATTGATACACTCCAAAATATTTCATATGCTATTGATATGCTCTAAAATATTTCATATGCTATTAATATGCTCTGAAACATTTCATACGCCATTAATATGCCCCGAAATACTTCTTACGTTATTGATATACTTCCAATTACTCTTTACTCCATTTGTTATAAACCAAATATGTTTTGATTGAAATGACATTTGTGATTTTATATCTAATGAGATGATATCTATGAAATCTTGTATCTACCTTACATTTTGATACCTTATTTGTTTGAAACTATCTCTTTTTACCATAGATATATTTATCACTTGCTGAGCTTTATAGCTCACTCCATTATTATATTAATCTTTCAAGTTTGCTTGTCACTTACTGAGATATTTGAATTTGGCTAAGGTAGTGGAAAGCTATTCAAAATTGAAGGCAAGTCTTATTGGTTATTATATGGTTGTTGTATAAGTACATTTTATATATAATGAAATATTGTCGATGAATCTGAATTGATATATTATGTAAAAGTTTTGAAAATCTCTCATGTTTGAAATTTTGGAATGTTTAGTTTATGATGATATGAACTTGCCATAAATGGTTGGAGTTCTAATTGTATAATTTGTTTAGCTTATGGATTTATAAGTATTGTTAATATTTTGTTAAGTTTGCTTGGGTTTTCATAAATATGAATTATTGAGTGATGTGGTATACAATTATAAACTGCATAGGTTTATGGATATGAAATCTATCTTGAATATTTCTCAATGTCCTCAAATGTTAGTTTGGATCCTAGATTTTGGATTGTTGAGAAATTTTAAAATTATCAATTTAAAACAGGGTCATGCCTCTTGAATGTGATAATTTGAGGGGGTGTGACACTCAGCTCAACAAGTCCTACTTCTAGGAGTTTATCTTTTGCTTGAGTATACTTTTTGAATTCAAGTAAGCAGCAAGACGTTTTGTTCTGGCTTATCTGTGTTTGCGGTAAGAGAAAGAAGCGAGCTAAAGCAGTGAGGTTTCATGCCAAGTCAACTGTAAGTGAGAAGTCGGCTGCAATTCTGGTTTTTATCCTAGAGAGAAGTTCTATGCTAACAGGAGTAATTGACGGGAAGGGTGATTACATTCCAACTTTTTTTAAATATGCGCACAAGGGAGAGAGATTCCATTATGAACTTAAGTGGGAGGAAGAAAAAAGAAAGGGAAGTTGTTGGGTTACTCATTTTTCTCAATGGTGGAAGAGAAGAATAAGGAATCGAGAGAAGAAGATTGAGCTTTTGGGTGAAAGTAAGCTATGTCAATACTGGGATCTATACCAACCTAGTGTTCAACAATTCTATTCTTCAATTTAAGTTATTGTTTAATCCTATATAGAATAAGTTCTCAAGTAAAGTGTTCAAGTAAAGTGTTGAGGCATAATCTAGTACTTGTTATTGTTAGGATTGAGTCGACATTAAGAGGGGGGGTGAATTAGTTTTTATAATAAAAATATCAGTTTTGAAAACTTCGTTCAATGAAATCATATCAGAAAGATGTTTAAACTTAGAATATTTGCAAGAGTAGTAATGAGTAGGTAAAGCAGTTACAAAATAAGTAAACAAGCAGAGAAAGGGAGGCACACCAAGTTTATAGTGATTCGGTTATCGTGACTAACATCTACTACTGATTCCTCTTCCGTCGAGGCCACCAGCATCCACTAATAGTCTTCCTTCAATAGGTGAGGACCAACAACCCTTACAACTTTATTCTCCTTTTGACAGGCTCAGGAGAGAACCTTTACAACCCCACTCACTCCTCCCTTAAATAGAAATTAACATTTAGACTAGAGGAAGAGAACTCTCATAAGATTATAATATAGTTTTTCCTTATTTTTATTCTTAGGTCTTATGTTTGCTGAGCAAGATAAGAGGAGTATTTATAGGCCCTAAATGGATTCAAACTTATAGCCAAAACTAATCTCATCCCGGGTTTTCGTGGTACTAGTGGTACCATCGCTAGTACTAGACGGTACTATCGCCTGACAAAACCTCGGAGACTGGGTTTGGACGATACCACCACCTAATCTAGTGGTACCATCACCTGACATAGTCTTAAAGACTATATTTGGGTGGTGCCACCACAAAGTTTGGGTAATGCCATCGCCAAACCCTACTACAAGACACTGAATGGGCCAAACAACAAGCCAAACTCAGCCCTGATTCAATCCCAATTGACCCCTAATTGAGTTGATATTATTTCACTCTAATACTAACTCAATTAGATCTAAAACTACTTCGATCTAGATAATTATTATAAAGCATTAATTATATGTTGTCTAAAATATCATTAGTTCATCCGGCGCTTCGTCTGACCCTTCGATGCATTATCCTCTCCTTTGGCATATTGCCTAATCGACATGTTGTCTTCCCGCAACATCCGATTTCCTTAGCGAAATGTCTGATCTTCTTGGCTCGATGCCTGAACTCATGACACGAAGACTTCTGCCGATAGATCGACTGATCCTTTGGCTCGACGTCCAATATTTTGACACGTTCTATTTTGGCCCAACATTGATTCTTCTTGCTTTAATCAAAATTATCTCTTCATGATCGAAGCTAGTCTTGCGTCATTCAAAACGCATGTTAGATCACAAACTTATCAATTGATTTCATCATTAAAATTTGAGATTCAATAATCTCCCCTTTTTTTATGATGACAACCAATTGATGACGAAGATTTACTAAACTCCCCCTATCAATATGCTATATTAATAGAACCTTTAATTTAGAAAATCATGCAATGTTTTAAAACATAAAAGTACATCCTACAATGCATGATTCAACTCATCATCATATCTTCTCCTCCTTTGTGATCAACAAAAAGGAGAAGTTCAACTAACAAGTTTTTGAGTTATAATTTCAAATCATTCCATTATAAATATAATTTCAAGTTTTTGAAACATTATTGCATATATTATCATGCAAGCTAGCAAGTTTCTCAGATATAAAAGTTAACAAAATTTTTTATCTTTTGATATGCGCAAGATAGCATGATTTTTGCATCTTTTCGAAATGTGCAAGCTAGTAAACTTTGCTTCTCTTTTGATATGAGCAAGCTGGCAATTTTAACAAGTTTTACATCATGCAAGCTAGCAAATTTCACATCATTTTAGAACATGCAAGCTAGCAAGTTTTCTTCTCTTTGTAATGTGCACGCTAGCAAGTTTTCTCCTTAAAATGTATAAACTAGCAAGTTTTTGAAAAAGAATGCAAGATAGTAAATAGTAAGTTTTACATATTTTAGAACATGCATGCTAGCAAGTTTTAGAGATGTGCAAGTTTAGCAATGCTTTGTTTCCTGAGGTGGGCAAATCTAAAGATACACAAGATAGTACTTTTTGCTTCTCTTTGGATATATACAAGCTAGCAAGTTTTGCCTTTCTTTGAAATGTGCAAGCTAACAAGTTTTAGCTTCTTCTTAAATTATGTAAGCTAACAAATCTTTCTCCCTCTTTATCATTGTCATAAAAAAAGAAGAAGAGGGGAATAATACAATGATGCAATTCATTTCCATTTACATCAATTATTAAATCATCACATGAGGTATATAACCATACATACAAAAAAATTGTACATAATGAAAATCATGTCAAAGAAGATATAATATCAAAGATCATGTGAATATCAAAAGACATGATTTATTTTGATCTCCTTTTAAAAGAAAAAAAAAAATAGGAGACCAAATAATAATGGACATCTTAAGTCACAAATTCCAAAAAAGATATACTCTTATATCAGTAAGCAACATAAGAGAATAAAAAATCATGATTCATGTATAAGAAATCTCAAGTTGTCAAGATCATGATTTATATATTAAAAATTTCAAGTTTTAAATATCGAGAATTCAAGATCATGATATAGATAAAGACTTTCCTATAGCAAAAAGAGTCATGGGAGAACACATAAAGATCTCGATTCATATATAATATATCTCAATTCATTATGAATCATAAAAAAATTAAGTTGTAATACCGAGAAATCATGATTCATTTGGATAATTCTCTTTAATAAAACGAAAGAATCATAGTGAATGATCTTGATTTATATAAAAATATCAAATTATAATTATCAAGATATCAAGATCATGATTTGGATAATAACTTATTCAAATTCATATCATCAAAATCACTTTCATAGTTCAAGAGATTCAAATAATAATATACATGGATTGAAAAACTTGATAAGTTTTAAAAATAAAGAAATTTTCAAAAGAGTTACATTCCCCTTTTTGTGTTTCATAATTTATTTCATACAAGCATGCCTTTATCTTTTATGCCAAATAAAAACATGCATCAATATTTAAAAAATAAAAAAAGAAGCTTTATCATGAAAAACATCATGATAAACATTTAAGCAATCATAGAATTATTCTTATTTGGTACGTAAGCATTAGATTCAAATTTAAATCACTTATTACACAAATACTTAATGAGTTATGTCAACTAACAAAGCATCTTCAAACAAAAGATTTGATTTGTTAATAATCATTTTAATTCCAAAGATCTTTCTTTTATTATTGTTTGTTGTAGTAATACAGTTTCCTTCTTTAGTAAATCTAGCTCATTGCATTTAGTGTAAGGAGTTAACATACAATTTGTCATGCTCAATTTTTTATTTTTCAAAGTTACTAAAAAGAGAAGCATAATTTTTTTAATATTTTTTATTTCTTACTAACTAATTTATAAACAACTCATGAAATACATCAAGTAATTTCATAGTAAGGTAAAGGAGTTTTGGTTAAGTCACTTACCTCATTGTCGAAAGCCACCAAGGCATAGTTCACCACTTTATCTTTGTTGGTTTGCTCCTCGTCTTCGGATATTCTCGATTCATCCCAAGTCACCTTGAGTGTCTTCTTCTTTGGTAACTTCTTCAATTTTGTGTCCTCATCTTTGGAGTACCCTGGCTTCTTCCGTCCATAGCAAGTGGTTGTATCATTTTTTAGTTCATTTTTGTTCTTAGTTTCTTGTTTTATAAATTTTTTGAATTTTCTCATCAAAAGTTATATCATCACTTTAGTTATCACTCAAGTGGTATTCTTTGGTTTCCAATGTCATATCCTTCTTGTTCTTTAGAAGGTTGTTCTCATGTTCATCTTGTGACATATAACTCATTTCATAGGTCGTTAAAGACCCGATAAGTTCTTTAAGAGAAAAATTATTTAGGTCCTTTGCTTCTTGAATAACAGTTATTTTTAATCCCAGTTTTTAGGAAGAGAAGGTAAAATTTTTATGCACAAGTTCAAGATTTGAAAAACTTTTACTAAGTGCTTTTAAACCATTGACGACATCCGTAAAATGGGTGTACATGTCTCCAATGGTTTCACTTGGTTTCATATGAAATAATTCAAAATCATGCATCAAAATATTAACTTTAGAATCTTTAACCTTACTTGTGCCTTTGTGTGTAACTTCAAGAGTGTGACAAATGTCATGTCCAGTTTTACAAGTTGAAATACGATTAAACTCATTTTTATCTAAAGCACAAAATAAAGCATTCATAGCTTTCACATTTAAAGAAAATGATTTTTTCTCAAAGTTACTCCATTTATTCATAGGTTTAGAGGGGGTTTGAAAACCAAGTTAAATGATATTCCATAAATTGAAATCTAAAGAAAATAAGAAAACTCTCATTCGAGTTTTTCAATATGTGTAGTCCATCCCATTAAACATAGGAGGATGAATGAAAGAGTGACCCTCTTGAAAGCAAAAAAAAATCATCTCTCTTAAGTGTTAAATCAAATAGAGAAAAACCTACTCTGATACCAACTGTTAGGATCAAATCGGCACTAAGAGGGGGTGAATTAGTGCTTATGATAAAAACATCGGTTTTGAAAACTTTGTTCGATGAAATCGTATCGGAAAGATATTTGAACTTAGAATATTTTCAAGAGTAGTAATGAGTAGGTAAAGTAGTTACAAAATAAGTAAACAAGCAGAGAAAGGGAGGCACACTAAGTTTATAGTGGTTCAGTCGTCGTGACCTACATCCACTATCGATTTCTCTTCCGTTGAGGCCACTGACATCCACTAACGGTATTCCTTCAATGAGCGAGGACCAACTACCCTTACAACTCTATTATCCTTTTGATAGACTCAGGAGAGAACCTTTACAACCCTACTCACTCCTCTCTTAAATAGAAATCAACACTTAGACTAGAGGAGAACTCTCATAAGATTATAATAGAGTTTTCCCTTATTTTTGTTCTCAGTTCTTATGTTTGCTGAGCAGGGATGAGAGGGGTATTCATAGGCCCCAAATGGATTCAAATTTGGAGCCAAAACCAGTCTCATCCCAAGTGTTTAGGGTATTGGCGGTACCACTGCTAGTATTGGATGGTACTACCACCTAACACTCTGACATTGGGTGGTACCATCGCCTAGTCTAATGGTACTATCGCTTGATAGAGCCTTGGAGACTGGGTTTGGGTAGTACCACCGCCTGACATAGTCTTGAAGACTGTGTCTAGGCGGTGCCACCGCTAGACCCTACTATAGGACATTGAATGAGCTAAACAATAAGCCAATTTATCCCTGATTCAGGCCCAACTGGCCTATAATTGAGTTGACATTACTTCACTCCAATACCGACTCAATTAGATCTAAAAATACTTCAATCCAGACAATTATTACAAATCTTTAATCATATATTATCCAACAAGTCATTGGTTCATCTAGCGCTTTATCCGACCCTTCGACATATCGTCCTCTCCTTCAGTATATTTCCCAATCGGGAAGTTATCTTTCTGCAACATCCGATCTCCTTAGCATAATACCCAATCTTCTTAGCTTAATGCCCGAACTCAGGACACGAAGTCTTTTGTCGATACATTGACCGATCCTTCGGCTTAACATCCAATCTTTTGACATGTTCTATTTCAGTCCAATATTGATTCTTCCTACTTTAATCAAAATTGTCTCTCCATGATTGAAGCTAGTCCTGTGTCACTCAAAATGCATGTTAGATCACAAACTTATCAATTGATTTTATTATCAAAATATGATATTTGACTTTTTTTTTTATTTCGGTGTGAGTGCCAATGCTTATGTTCTTTTTAGTGGAGTAGGGTTCGCTTGAGTCAAGTAGAAAGTTCCATTATTGTTGTTGGCAACCCGAATCTTAGTTATTTGAATAGAGGCACCCCGAAACCCTAGAAGTAGTATAAGTTAGTATGGAACCTTGACTTCGCTACACCGAACCTTGATTTCACTACTTCACCCCTTACCTTTGCTTTGCTTACCTTCACTATACCGAACTAGTACCGGTAACGATACAGAAAGAGTTGGATCAAGAGTCAGGTATCATGGTGTTGGCTTAGAAGCGGCTAATCCACAATTGAATTCTTCACTTCAAGTCCTATTTTCATCGGCTTATGTTAGTTTTGAAGTTGAGTATGAAAGCAGTCAGGAGGTAGGTTCTGTTCCAGTTATCGTATAATCCCGAGTTGAATCGTACATATTAAGAAGAAGATCTCTTTTTGAATGCCCACACCATGCTTAAGTAGTGTTGTTTCTGTCTGTTCTTGCATTGTCCCCACGAGAGAGAGGTTACTGTTGAATCTTATCTACCTTGTTGAATCACTTTCCTGAGTCGGTAGAGAGAGGTTTGGTGCGAGTGTAATCTATACTAGAAAGAAAAGAAGCTCTCCTCCGACGGTAAAGTCTAAAGGGTGAGTTACCTGTTACGTGAGAAACTAGTGTTGTTTGTTGTCAGTGAAGAATCAGAAAGTGAAGTATGGTTTACAGTTGACAGTTAAGTTGGTGAAGAAAGTGGAGTCCAGAAAGAGAGAAATATGCACAAGATCAAGATAGAGATGAAATAAATGATCTGTTACTGCAGTAACAGAATCAGTTGTGTTAGTGTCAGCAGTGGAATTGATTGTGGTTGTAGTTCGAGGTCTAGTATCGAGTGTAGTTTCAGTTGAAAGAGAACAGATATATGTGTTATTATATGATTTTATTGAATCTCGAATTTTGATTATGAAATTAATTAATGAGTTTATGATCTAATTTACGTTTTGAGTGATACTGGACTAACTTCAAATAAGGAGAGATAAATTGATTAAAATAAAAAAAAATAATTATTAGGCTAGAATGGAATATGTCAGAAGATTGGTCGACCTACCGGCAAAAGGTTTCGTGCCATGAGTTCGAGCTTTAGGCCAGAAGGATCGGATATTACACCAAGAAGATCGGATGTTATGGAAGGTCAACATGTCGATTAAGCAATACATCGAAGGAGAGGACGATGAGCTGAAGGGTCGGACAAAGCGTCGGATGAACCAATGACATGCTGGACAACATGTGATTCATGCTTTGTAAAAATTTGTCTAAATCAAAGTAGTTTAGGTTGTAATTGAGTGGGTTTTGAATGTAACTAGGCCAACTCAATTAGGGGCCAATTGGGCCTAAGATAATGCTATTTTGGGCCAAGAGAAAGGCTCATTTAGTGACCCAAAATTTGGGTCAAGCGGTAGCACCACCGATCCAAGCAGTAGAACCGTTAGCAGCTCAGTCTCCAAGATAGTCTTCGAGACTGGGTCAAGCGGTGGCACCACCCAGTGTCAAGCGGTGGTACCACCCAGTGTCAAGCGGTGGTACCGCCCAGTGTTAGAGAGTACTGTTGGGAAAATCTTTGGGGGTGACATCACATGTGCAGTGGAAAAACAAGAAAACAAAATCCCCAATTCCCGAAAAGATATTAATCATCGTGCGAAGATTGATGCGTAAAATTCGCAAAACTGAAAAACTGTGTATAGAGTAGATTGTGTTACCTAGGGAAATCGTATATCTCTGTTTCCTTGCAGATCCTTAGGAGAGGGTGAAGGAGGTCAAGCGTCCTCCTCTCTAGCGGTGATCCACACAACAGGGCTGCGACGACGCTCCTCAAAACTCCTGGCCTGCTGTGAGGTGGAGAGAGGAAGGAGAATAGGAGAGGAAAGTAAAGGCTATAGCCTATGAGGCTCTGAATCACTCCTATTTATATAGGTCCCCTGTCAAACCCTAATGGATCCTCGCCTAGTGGGTATTGGATGTACATCAAATAACCCAAGCCTTTTAGATTAGTGGATCTCAATCCAATAATCTCTCATAGCTCTTATTGGATCTCGTCCATTGGATCCAATAATTCAGGGGTTTATTGGACATCCAATAAGATAAGGGCTCCGTCGGATATCTCATATCCAAACCTCTACTCATCGCAATGCCTACCATATGTGTGTGACCCTTTAAGCCCAATATCGAGCTGACCGTGAGTCATACCTGTCAGAACTCCTTCTAACTCAGTGAATTATTATCTCTATAATAATTCACTTGACTCATCGACTACGGACGTACTAGGCCACTACGCCGTAGTCCCCAAACGATACAGGGGAATACAATCCATTGGACCGTCTGTCCTCAGTTATACCTATAGTCCCTCATCCATCTAATATCCCAGAGACTATATATCAAGCATGGTGCTGTCAAACCCATACGGTTTCTACTCGAGTCTCGCTCTAATCGGATTCTCCCGGAGAACTCTTTCTCTCTTAACCCGAATGACCCTGGCTAGGGATTTGTCTGAGCAAGAACACATGGGATATTTCTCTCATGACGTCGAGAGTGGATGATCTTCTATTGACACTCAATAGCCCTCGTAAGGTTGACTACCACTCCCAATGACCAACTGTACTAGATCTGGGATAGCCAAACCTATAAGTCTGGTATCAAAGAGTGGAGCACTCATATAGGACATCTTTGGTGTCTCAAGTCTAAGGACCAGATATACCACTAGGACTACGAAATCGCTGTTTGACAATAAGGCATCATCAACATCCAGCATTCCGTAAACGGATCAATCAATGAACTCATTCTCTAATGAGCACCTGTACTGTATCCCTAGTGTCCCTACATGAGTAGCTATGAGACCAGCTGCATCCATCATATGGACTGGTATACAGCACACCAATCTGTCCGGTTATCACGATGTCCCTCTCGAGTAACCTATGACCGAGATTATTTAGGATATGTGTTTAAAGGTGAATCAATCTCATTTTTGTGATCTCATCACGATCCTATTTTCATTGCACAAATCCAAGGACATCATAATATATATATGCATATATGCAATAGTTATAAATTGATATATGCCAAAATACAATAAGCAAAAAGATTATGTATCAAGTCACACGTTCCATCACTCACGTGATTGGCTTACCGGACACCTATGACTAGCAATCTCCCACTTGACCAAAAGCCAATCACCTATGTGTGTGATCCCCATCAGACCCTTGTGACACTCAAAGACAATTTGAGATAGTGGCTTTGTTAGTGGATCTATAATGTTATCTTCGGATGAAACTCTTTCCACTGCTACATATCCTCGGGTTACGACCTCTTTGATAAGGTGGAACCTCCTCAGAACATGCTTAGATTTCTGATGAGACATAGGTTCCTTCGCTTGAGCAATCGCCCCATTGTTGTCATAATATAAGGAGATCGGCTCCTCGCTACGCGGCACGACTCCCAAATCTGTGATGAACTTCTTCAACCAGACTCCCTCCTTTGCTGCATCTGATGCAGCAATGTACTCCGCCTCTGTGGTCGAGTCAGTAGTAGTATCTTGCTTGGAACTCTTCCAGCACACTGCTCCTCTATTCAAGGTATACACGTATCCCGAATTCGACTTGCTATCATCGACGTCAGACTGAAAACTTAAGTCTATGTAGCATTCAACCTTAAGGCTACTACCTCCAAGTACTTAAGGATACATATTACAACTTTCCAATGCTCCAAGCTTGGATCCGCCCGATACCTGCTCGTGACACTCAGAACATGGGCTATATCAGGCCTAGTACATAGCATGACATACATGATATACCCTATTGCTGAGGCATAAGGTATCATATCCATGTTCGTCCTTTCTTCTAGAGTATTTGGGGATATACTCGTAGAAAACGATATCCTATGTCTCATCGGTATGAGACCTCTCTTGGAATTTTTCATGCCAAACCTTTTGACAATGGTTTCTATGTACCTAGATTGGAATAAGCCAAGCATCCTCTTAGATCTATCTCTATAGATTCGAATCCCCAAGATATAGGATGCTTCCCCTAAGTCCTTCATGGAGAAGTGTCTATATAACCAAGCCTTTACTGTGGATAGCATTCCTATGTCATTCCCAATGATCAGGATGTCATCCACATATAACACTAAAAATGTGATAGCACTCCCACTTACCTTCCTATACACACAAGGTTTATCTTCGTTCCTAACGAAGTCATAAGATCTGATTGCATCATCAAATCAACCTACACCTCCTCAGGTTGCATCATATACACCTCCTCAGCGAGGTTCCCATTGAGGAATGTGATTTTCACATCAATCCGCCAGATCTCATAATCATAGTGTGCTGCAATAGCTAATAGAATTCTAATGGATTTTAGTATTTCTATGGGTGAGAAGGTTTCGTCGTAGTCAACACCTTGCCTTTGACGATACCCCTTAGCCACTAGCCTTGCTTTATAGGTCTCTACCTTTCCATCTACTCCGATCTTTTTCTTAAAGATCCACTTGCAACCGATGGGTACAATACCTTTGGGTATATCAACTAAGTTCCAAACTTTATTGGAGTACATAGAATCCATCTCAGAATTCATGGCTTCTTGCCACTTCCCGGAGTCTATACTCATAATAGTCTCCTCGTAGGTCTGAGGATCAATATCCTCAACATCCTCTCCTCTAATATGTCTCACATATCTCTCAAGAGGATGGGATACTCTATCAGACCTATGTAAAGTTGAAACTTTTGTATTATATACCAGAACAGACTCGGGCTGTAGAGTGGTGCTTGAGCTTGGTTCTCCAACCTCGCTCAACTCTATTATTCTCCCACTATCTCCGCCAAGAATGTGTTCCTTCTCAAGGAACACTGCTCTCTTAGCTACAAAGACCTTTTGGTCCTCGAGATGATAGAAATAATACCCACAAGTTTCCTTGGGGTATCCCACAAATTTGCATCGCTCTTTCCTTGATTCTACCTTATCGGGGTTATATCTTTTAATGTGGGCAGGGTAGCCCCAAATCTTAACAACCTTAAGATCAGGTTTCTTCCCTTTCCATATCTCATATGGTGTAGACAATACCGACTTAGTTGGAACTCTATTCAGAAGGTAAGCGGTTTCTAGGGCATATCCCCAGAATGAGATGGTTAGGTCAGCAAAACTCATCATGGATCGTATCATGTCTAATAGCGTACAATTTCTCCTTTCAGAGACACCATTGAGCTGAGATGTATAAGGAGGTATCCATTGGGATAATATCCCATGGTCCTTGAGGAACTGAGTAAACTCTATACTTAAGTACTCACCTCTTCAATCTGATCGAAGAGTTTTGATACTCTTTCCAGTCTGGTTCTCTACCTTATTCTTATACTCTATGAATTTCTCAAAGGCCTCGAACTTGTACTTCATTAAGTATATATATCCATACCTTGAGAAATCATCAGTAAAGGTAATGAAGTAGGAGTAACCACCAATGGCATGAGTTGACATGGGTCCACATACATCATTATGTATGAGTTCCAACAACTCAGTGGCTCTCTCTCCAGTTCCACTAAATAGAGAGTTGGTCAGTTTTCCACTAAGGCAAGGCTCGCAAGTTACATATGACACATAGTTGAATGGATTTAGATATTCATCATTTAGCAACTTTTGAATCATTCTTTTATTAATATGACATAGCCTACAATGCCACAGGTATGCATTGTTCATCTCATCTCGTTTCCTCTTAGACACATTTACATTCATGATATGTATCTAAAGCTTCATCAAACTTTTGTTTTGCCTTTTCTGCAAGGTACTCTTTGCAGTTCCACTTCTAGTGCCTATCTTTATCACAGTGGAAGCACTGGCCTTTATCCTTTGGTGGGTCTTTCTTAGCAACCTTTGCTTTACCTGGTCTACCCTTACCCTTTCCCTTCTTAAGGGACCTTTCTACTTTTCTTTTCTTTCTGATCTCACTAGTGTAGAGAACTGGCTTCTCTTTCTTAATAGTACTCTCTACCTCCCTCAACATATTGAGGAACTTTGGGAGAGTCACCTTAAGCTTGTTCATATTAAAATTCATTATGAACTTTGAAAAGGAATCTTGTAGGGACTGAAGCACAATATCCACACACAAGTTATTCTCTAAGACCATTTCTAGACTTGTGAGTTTCTCTATCCACTCAATCATCTTTAGGGCATGGTTTTGAACCAGTGTCCCCTTAGTCATCCTAGCGCGGAAGAGGCTCTTGGATATCTCATATTGCTGAGTCCTTCCCTGTTCCTCAAACAATTTGCAGACATGTAGGAGAATGGATCTGGCATCCATCTTTTCATGTTGTCTCTATAACTCAAGAGTCATAGAGCCTAACATATAGCATTGAGCAAGAGTGGAGTCATCAATGTACTTCATGTAGCAAGCGATCTCATCCTCGCTTGCCCCTTCGTCGGGCGTAGGCATCACTGTATCAAGGACGTACACAATTTTCTCCGCTGTGAGAACAATTCTCAAGTTACGGAGCCAATCCATATAATTTGGACCAGTGAGGTGATTGACATCAAGTATGCCACGTAAGAGATTTGAAAATAACATTTTCTGAAAATAAAGATGTAGTAGAAATAAATAACATGCGGATTTTGCATGAAATAAACTATCAAGATATGAACTTCTATATTAATATGCTCCCACTATTTTACTAACGAGTCATGTGACACCCTCAGCACGTGAAACAGAAGTCTCCGGTAGACTTCTAGTGAGGATCAGGATCCAATCAGCGTCTTAGTGTAACCTTGAAGGACTCGACCAATCACACTAAGCCTAAAAGGTAGGCAACTCTTGCCGATCACAACTCCTTGTAATTCCCATCCTGTTTAGCCTCCTAATCACCATGGTCCCGAGGGACTCGACCAACCATGATGCTCGGTTAAGTCAATACCTTTGTTACAAGATGAGTCTGATTTGATGATATACCCTCGAGGGACTCGACCAAGCATACCATGTCCTTAAGTCACCGGTGACATCTCTATGTCGTAAGCAAGATAGCGAATCACGATATAGGTAAGTCTCGAGGGACTCGACCAACTCAATCTACACCGGGAATCGGTTCTTACTTATAACGATGGAAGGCCATGTGGGTCAATCTAATTGCCTCACGTTTACCGACTTAATATTATCAAGAGAGATGTTTCTATGATTTGGTCTCCTAATATGATATGTCACACATATACATATTTAATATATATCTATATCGTATGTAAATATATATATATATATATCTAGTATGTGTATAAGCAATCACACCAGATGATCATGGACCACAACCTAATGTGATTAGGCCCGAGCCAGTAGACCTAATCACTCACATCAAGATCTATGTATGCAACGGTGCATCTCCATGCCCTGTGATCGTCTATCTCATCCTCGTCGGTTCCGTCGACATCTCGATTCATCTTCATGCATTGTGATCGTCCTTCTCATGGGTCCCATTATCGCATCCACGCTCCCGCTGCACCTCCTCATATGATTACAACTTAATCATAGGCATGCAGGCTTGACAATAAACGAGAAATATAATGGAGGCTCGCAGACCCCAATAATAATAATCACTAGTACACACATCACACAGTCCATGATCATCCGTCCACACATCATACATCACATGTATAAATAATCATCATCATGTAGGACTACTAGATAATAATAAAAATAATAAGCAACTAAAATTTTTAATTAATTAGTATTTTATGAAATCAGGGACATATAGGGAATTTCTTAATTCCTAGGGGTATTTTCATAATTTAGACAAAAGATAGAAACTGGAATTTCTCAAATTCTAAGGGGCAAAATTGACTTTTGCTCAGAAAACCCTAATGCCCTCATCCTCTCCTACTGCTGCTGCTGCCGCCGCCTTCGCCACCCTACCGATGGCGGGCTGTGCGGCGGAGGGCGAGGTCACTGCCTTCGCCTGCTGGTGACACGCCCGCTAGCGATGCTGCCCTTGCAGTTGGGCGCCCCTGCGGGTGCCGCCGCTTCCGCGGGCAGGCGCTCCTGTAGGTGCCGTCCCCTCCGCGGGCGATTTTTGTCCGCGGGAGCAATGACCACAATCGTCGCTGCCCTGCGGCGCGTCACCACGCGAGAGCAGC
Organism: Musa schizocarpa; assembly: GCA_900464855.2. Taxonomy (NCBI): domain Eukaryota; kingdom Viridiplantae; phylum Streptophyta; class Magnoliopsida; order Zingiberales; family Musaceae; genus Musa; species Musa schizocarpa. The sequence continues at coordinate 30,993,553 of LS990920.1, read as the reverse complement.
GGCCGTAGGTGCCGCTGCCCTTGCGGCTGCTACTATAGGCTACTTGCCTGCACGCAGATGGCAGTGCTACCTTCTGCGATGGCAGCGAGGGTAGTATCAGTTACGGCCCTTTTTCGCTTTTGTGTCAATAATTTTGACGTCAAAAGCTTCTCCAAAACACAACACACGCAGTTTAAAACCAATCTATTGTACAAACAACCTGGCTCTGATACCACTGTTGGGAAAATCTTTGGGGGCGACATCACATGCGCAGTAGAAGAACAAGAAACCAAAATCCCCGATTCCCAAAGAGATGTTCGTCGTCGTGTGAAGATTGGTGCACAAAATCCGCAAAATTGAAAAACTACGTATGAAGTAGATTATGTTACCTAGGGAGATCGTATATCCTTGTTTCCTTACAAATCCTTAGGAGAGGGTGAAGGAGGTCAAGCGTCCTCCTCTCTAGTGGTGATCCATACAGTAGGGCTACGACGACGCTCCTCAAAACTCCTGGCCTACTCTGAGGTGGAGAGGGGAAGGAGAATAGGAGAGGCAAGTAAAGGCTCTAGCATATGAGGCTCTGAATCCCTCATATTTATAGAGGTCCCCTGTCAAACCCTAATGGATCCTCGCCTAATGGGTATTGATTTGCATCCAATAACCCAAGCCTTTTAGATTAGTGGATCTCTATCCAATAATCTCTCATGGGCACTTATTGGATCTTGTCTATGTGATCCAATAATTCAGGGCTTATTGGATATCCAATAAGACAAGGGCTCCGTCGGATATCTCATATTCGAACCTCTACTCATCGTAAGTAGAGCTAGCCATGAGTCATACCTGTCAGAACTCCTTCTAACTCGGTGAATTATTATCTTTGTAATAATTCACTTAACTCATCGACTACGGACGTACTAGGCCACTACGTCGTAGTCCCCAGACGATACAGGGGAACCCAATCCATTGGACTTGTCTATCCTCAGTTACCGTGTACCTATAGTCCCTCATCCATATAATATCCCAGAGACTGTATATCGAGTATGGTGCTGTCAGACCCATACGGTTTCTACTCGAGTCTCGCTCTAATCGGATTCAATCGGAGAACTCTTTCTCTCTCAACCCGAATGATCCTGGCTAGGGATTTGTCAGAGCAAGAACACATGGGATATTCCTCTCATGACGTCGAGATAGATGATCCTCTATCGACACTTAATATCCCTCGTAAGGTCGACTACCACTCCCAATGACTAGCTGTACTAGATCTGGGACAGCCAAACCTATAAGTCTGGTATCAAAGAATGGAGCACTCATACAAGACATCCTTGGTGTCTCAAGTTTGAGAACCAGATATACCACTAGGACTACGGAATCGCTGTCTGACAATAAGGCATCATCAACATCCAGCATTCCGTAAACGGATCAATTAGTGAACTCATTCTCCAATGAGCACCTGTACTGTATCCCTAGTGTCCCTACACGAGCATCTATGAGACCCACTGCATCCATCATATGGACGGGTATACAGCACACCTGTCTGTCGGGCTATCACGATGTTCCTCTCGAGGAACCTATGATCGGGATTATTTAGGATATGTGTTTAAAGGATAATCGATCTCATTTTCGTGATCTCATCACGATCTGATTTCCATTGCACAAATCCAAGGACATCACAATATAGATATGCATATATGCAATAGTTATAAATTGATATATGCCAAAATATAATAAGCAAAAAGATTCTGTATCAAGTCACACGTGTCATCACTCACGTGATTGGCTTACTAGGCACCTATGACTAACAATCTCTCACTTGACCTAAAGCCAATCACCTATATGTGTGATCCCCATCAGACCCCTGTGACGCTCAAAGACAATCTGAGATAGTGGCTTTGTCGGTGGATCTGCAATGTTATCTTCGGATGGAACTCTTTCTACTGCTACATCTCCTTGGGTTATGTTCTCTCTGATAAGGTGGAACCTCCTCAGAACATGCTTAGATTTCTGATGAGACCTAGGTTCCTTCACTTGAGCAATCGCCTCATTGTTGTCGTAATATAAGGAGATCGGCTCCTCACTACCTAGCACGACTCCCAAATCTGTGATGAATTTCTTCAACCAGACTCCCCCATTTGCTGCATCTGATGCAGCAATGTAATCTGCCTATGTGGTCGAGTCAGTAGTAGTATCTTGCTTGGAACTCTTCTAGCACATTGCTCCTCCATTCAAGGTGTACACGTACCCCGAATTCGACTTGCTATCATCAACATTAGACTGAATACTTGAGTCTGTGTAGCCTTCAACCTTAAGGCTACTACCTCCGTATACTAGTAAAAGATCCTTAGTCATTCTCAAGTACTTAAGGATACACTTACTACTTTCCAATGCTCCAAGCGTGGATCCGCTTGATACCTGCTCGTGACACTCAGAGCATGCGCTATATCAACCTAGTACATAGCATGGCATACATAATAGACCCTATTGCTGAGGCATAAAATATCATATCCATGTTCGCCCTTTCTTCTGGAGTCTTTGGGGACATACTCGTAGAAAGCGATATCCCATGTCTCATCGATATGAGACATTTCTTGAAATTTTCTATGTCAAACCTTTTGACAATAGTTTCTATGTACCTTGACTGTAACAAGCCGAGCATCATCTTGGATCTATCTCTATAGATTTGAATCCCCAAGATATAGGATGCTTCCCCTAAGTCCTTCATGGAGAAGTGTCCAGATAACCAAGCCTTTACTATGGATAGCATTCCTACATCATTCCCAATGATCAAGATGTCATCCACATATAATACCAAAAATGTGATAGCGCTCCCACTTACCTTCTTGTATACACAAGGCTCATCTTCGTTCTTAACGAAGTCTTAAGATCTGATTGCCTTATCAAATCTTATGTTCCAACTTTGGGAAGCTTGCTTTAGTTCATAAATAGATCTAAGTAACCTACACACCATATCTGAGCAGTTCTTGGACACGAATCCCTTAGGTTGCATCATATACACCTCCTCTGCGAGGTTCCTATTGAGGAATGTGATTTTCACATCCATTTGCCAGATCTCATAATCATAGTGTGCTGCAATAGTCAATAGAATTCTGATGGGTTTTAGCATTGCTATGGGTAAGAAGGTTTCATCGTAGTCAACACCTTTCCTTTGACGATACCCCTTAGCCACTAGCTTTGCTTTATAGGTCTTTACCTTTCCATCTACTCCGATCTTTTTCTTAAAGATCCACTTGCAACCGATGGGTACAATACCTTCGGGCGTATCAACTAGGTTTCAAACCTTATTGGAGTAAATAGAATCCATCTCATAATTCATGGCTTCTTGCCACTTCCCGGAGTCTATACTCATAATAGCCTCCTCGTAGGTCTATGGATCAATATCCTCAACATCCTCTCCTCTAATATGTCCCACATATTTCTAAGGAGGATGGAATACTCTATCAGACCTACGTAAATTTAAAACTAGTGTATTAGGTACCTGAACAGACTCGGGCTGTAGAGTGGTGTTTAAGCTTGGTTCTCCAACCTCGCTCAACTCTATCATTCTCCCACTATCTCCGCCAAGAATGTGTTCCTTCTCAAGGAACATTGCTCTCTTAGCTACAAAGACCTTTTAGTCCTTGAGATAATAGAAATAATACCCACAAGTTTCCTTGGGGTATCCCATAAATTTGCATCGCTCTTTCCTTGATTCTAATTTATCGGGGTTATGTCTTTTAACGTGGGCAGGGCAGCCCCAAATCTTAACAACCTTAAGATCAGGCTTCTTCCCTTTCCATATCTTATATGGTGTAGACAATACCGACTTAGTTGGAACTCTGTTTAGAAGGTAAGCGGTTTCTAGGGCATATCCTCATAATGAGATGGGTAGGTCAGCGAAACTCATCATGAACCGTACCATGTCTAATAGCGAACGATTTCTCCTTTCAAAGACACCATTGAGCTTGTTGAATCTCATATTTTGAGGATGAAACCACTTGATATGTGTTTATAATTTAAACTGCATTTTGAGTGATGCAGGTCTACTCGATCAGGATTAGACAGTTAACGCAGGAGGAATTGACGTTGCGCCGGAGGATATCACGTCAGGATATTGGACGGCAGAAGGCTTTGGACGTCGGGCAAGCCGCAAGAGAGGATGATGCGCTGAAGAATCGGACGAAGCGCCAACCAATGACGTGCCGAGCAACGGAATGTCGATTCGCGTTGTAATAATTGTCTAGATCGGAGTAGAGTTTTAGTTTGTGTGTGCAGGAATAACTATGATAATGAGAAAGACATAAAGCGAAACAAAGTGCGGAGTCAAGCGTGCAGGATTCATTGGGAGTTCGAGAGTTCGACGGAAGTACGAAGGTTTGTTGGGAATGCTGCCGGAACTAGCCGAGCATGAGTAGGGAGCTTGTCGAACGGTTTTTTGGAAGCTCACCGAAAGGTTCGTGGGAAGTTCGCGGAGCTCGCAGAGAGAGATCGGAGCTTGCCGAAGAAGCTCGTTGGAACTCGCCAAGATCAAATCATGAAGTTTAAGAGCTTGCCAGGAGTCCGCAGAATGGTTTCCGAGAGTTTATCCAAAGAACGCCGAAAGTTCGCCGGAAGCTCGCCGGAAGAAGTCTTGACTTATGGACTTTGTAATAGCTTATAAAATGTCTTTAAATTCGTAGTTAGCATGTTAATTAGGGTTAGGATTAGGTATTAATCCTATAACCCAAGTAAGGGCCAATTGGGCCCGAGTTCGGACTAGTTTGGGCCAAGATTGAAGCCCAACTAGTGGGCTGACAACACTGTAGGCGGTGGCACCGCCTGGGCTGGGCGGTGGCACGGCCCAGTGCCCGAGAGTTGGGTGGTGGCACCGCCCAGCACTGTCAGCGCCTGACACTGACAGGCGGTGGCACCGCCAGCATCGGGAACTCCAAGAGAATTCAAATTTTGGAGCCCAAATTTGAATTCTCTTGAGGCCTATAAATACCCCTCAAATCTCAGCTTAGATTACAACTTTTTGAGCAGCAATTGTTTAAGAGAAAGGCCTTAGAAAAGTCTTAGCTAGTCTTGTTTTCAATTTGCAAGTGTTCACCTCCTTCTTTCTTGCTGAAAATCTGTAAGAGAGTGAACCGCTTGTAAAAGAGTTATAAGAGGGGTATTCACCCTTCCCCTTCAATAGATTTGCTAGTGGAAGGTGGGAGCCTCATCGAAGAGGGGCCTCGCAAGTGGATGTAGGTGACTTGACCGAACCACTTCAAAAACGGTGTAATCTCTGGTTTGCATTTCATTACTGCAAACCTTCTTACTTGCTTTATTTCATCATTACCTTTGCTGCACAACTTTGCGAATACGCTTTCAAGTTAAGCACTTCCGATTCTGATTTTTATCGTACGAAAGATTTGTTGAAACCAACGTTTTAATCCGCTGCACTAATTCACCCCCCCTTTTAGTGCCGCTCCGATCCTAACAATTGGTATCAGAGCCCGGTATTTCTCTTTTCGGATTTACACCCGAGAGAAATGGCTCTTCATGGCGTTCAAGATGGCTTATCGGTTTTTCGTCCACTGTTATTTAACAGATTGGACTACACTTATTAAAAAACTCGAATGAGAGTTTTCTTGATTTCTATGAATTTGGATTTATGGAATATTGTTGAAAACAATTTTCAACTTCCCTCTAAACCGATGAACGAATGGTCGGATTTGGAAAAGAAGTATTTTTCTTCAAACGCAAAGGCTATGAATGCCTTATTTTGCGCTTTGGACAAAAATGAGTTCAATCGGATTTCTACGTGCGAAACGACTTTTGATATTTGGCGAACACTTAAAATCACACACGAGGGAACTAGTAGAGTCAAAGACTCGAAAGTTAACATTTTATTACATGATTTTGAGCTTTTTCGAATGCAACCAAGCGAGACTATTGGCGACATGTACACCCGGTCCACGGATGTCATCAATAATCTAAGAGTTCTTGGTAAATCTTTTTCGAATTTTGATCTCGTAAGCAAGATCTTAAGATCCCGTCCAAAAAGGTGGGATCCTAAAATAACCGCAATACAAGAAACAAAAGATTTAAATATTTTTCCACTTGAAGAACTTATCGGCTCATTGATGACATATGAAATGGTGTGCAATGCACATGATGAACACGATGAACACTTGAACCGCCTTCCAAAGAATATGAAGGATTTGGAACTCCGGAGATTTGGAACCGCCTTCCAAGCGGTGACTCAAGTGATGAGGACAATGATGAACTTGAACTTTGAACACTAACTCTTAATAAGTTCATTAAACAAAAATCTATAATGAACAATGAACTTGAACAGAGGAAGAGGCCAAAGAAAAGGAAGGCACCCAAGGATGAATCAAAAACTTCCAAAGGTGAAACGGCGAATTAGGCTTTGACGGGCTTCGACTACAAGGTAAGTGACTCAACTCTCTTGAATTATTTTGAAATTACTTGAAGTTTTTCATGAGTACTTAATTTAGATATTAAGAATAGAAAATAAAAAATTATTTTTCAAAAATTATATCATGTTTCTCTTTTTAGCATCTTTGAAAAATTAAAAAATTGATAATGAAAAGTATATTGCTAAGGTTCTTGTATGTTATGTTTTGAAATGTTGAATGATATATGCAACATTAGGGATGATAATTATATGATATGTGATAATGCTTAGGATTAATCCATACATGTGTATCTTGATGATTTTATGACATACATGAGTTTTTTTGATGTAAATGTTGATTTGAAACTTTAATTTTAGATGAACTTGTTTTTAGACTAATCATTTTTTATGACATATTAAGATGACATAGTGCATGTACATCTATTTATGAATTTCTTGATAGTCTTTTGATGATAGATATCATATCATGATGTGTTTGGTCTTAACGGCTTCATGACGAAACTTATGTTTCGATGATGATACATGTTTTCACAAAAGACTTGAATACACTCACATGAAATTAATTGTATGAAATGGAAATAAATTTTCTATCCTATTGAAATTAATGAATTTATTTTACTAATTTTGTGAATCTCGAAATTGATTTTGATGGCTTGATTATGAATTTCAAGTTAACGATTTGATTTAAATGAGTTTTATCTAAATCATAATCTTGATCTTGCAAAATTGGAATCCCGAATAATGTCTTTTAGTATTCATGAATTGATACTCACAATATGAAAGTATTGTTATTCATGACTTGAATTTGATTGAAACATTGCATGCTTAAATTAATCATTCTCTTAAGTTTCAAAATTTTTTTAAATGCCTTATGTGGTGATTGAAAATTAATTTACTTTATGATAAATCTACGTATATCATTTTGAATCTCTTGAAAGTAATATTAAGATTTTGATGATTTGGATGATTTGAATTTGAATGAGTTTTATCCAAAATTGTGATCTTGATTCCGTGATATTTATAAATTAAGATTTATTATGAATCAAGATTTTTTTTCATTTATCGATCTCCCAAGATTTTCTTTTGATTATTTATGAGTAGTTTTTCAAAAAATTATGCATTTTGGTATTCACATATTTTAATATTTCATGATATGATTTTTATATTCCTTGTATTCATGAAATGTTTATCTCATCACCCAACTACTTTCTTCTTGATATTCCTTATGTGGTGATATAAAATTATGCATGAAATACTCTTGATATTATTTTGATACATACAAATGAAAAGTTATGATCATGAATGGTCGGATAAAATTTGACAAGTTAATACCATCATGAATTGAAACATTTATGATTTAAAATTATGTACGTAATTACTTTTTATTGTGATGATATATGCATATAATGTGCATCATAAATTCTCTAAATAATGAATGCTGGGTATCATAATCAAAATATTGATAAATGCTATGATTTATTACCAAAATGATGTATCATGTATGATATGCTCATAATGTTGATTGATTTATTCAATATCGTGCATGAATGAAATATAAGGTTTTTGAAATAGTGCATGTTTCAATTTGAAAATATAATGATGCACAAATGAGATTGATACTTACCTTTGTCATAATTGATGTAAAGGGGCTTTCCTTCTTTTTGACAATGACAAAAGGGGAGAAATATTGCTCGCTCAAGATGCAAAATTTGAAAACTTGCACATTACAAAAGAAACAAAACTTGCAACTTGCACATTGCAATAGGAAGCAAGAATCGTGAGCTTACACAAGAAAGCTATCTTGTATTTGCTTTCGTAATTTTTTGCTAGCTTGTATGTAGTAAAACTGGCATATCGTAAAAATTGCTAGCTTATAGTCTAAAGAGAAGTAATCAATAGCTATCTCAAGAAGACCAAACATTCTAAACTTACACATCTTTAATCATTAGATTGCATGATGAAAAAACTTGATAGTATGTTTTTCATGCAATGAGTTGAACCCATATAACAAATACTTGATTGTGGTACTTCTCCTTTTTGTTGACGACAAAGGGGGAGAAGTATGTTGATGACATGACATGTGATGCATAAGTTTTATGCTTATGTTCATGATGATGTGTTGCAAGTATTCATGATGAATATTGCGATAACTTGAATTCTGCTTGAATTCAAGGTTCTATCAATATGGCATATTGATAGGGGGAGTTTGTTTAAACTCCGGGAGTTAAGGATAACTCCGTCATCAAGTGGTTGTCATCATAAAAAAGGGGGAGATTGTTGAATCTCGTATTTTGATGATGAAACCACTTGATATGTGTTTATAATTTAAACTACATTTTGAGTGATGTAGGTCTACTCGATCAGGATTAGACAGTTAACGCAGGAGGAATTGACGTTGCGCCGGAGGAGATCACGTCAGGATATTGGACGGTAGAAGGCTTCGGACGTCGGGCATCGGGCCAAGGAGAGTGGAATTGCGCCAAGGATATCAGGGTTGTGGAGGTCAACCGCCGATTGGGCAACAAGCCACAAGAGAGGATGATGCACTGAAGAATCGGACGAAGCGCCAACCAATGACGTGCCAGGCAACGGAATGTCGATTCGCATTGTAATAATTGTCTAGATCGGAGTAGAGTTTTAGTTTGTGTGTGCAGGAATAACTATGATAATGAGAAAGACATAAAGCGAAACAAAGTGCGGAGTCAAGCGTGAAGGATTCATTGGGAGTTCGAGAGTTCGACGAAAGTCCGAAGGTTCGTCGGGAATGCTGCCCGAACTAGCCGAGAATGAGTAGGGAGCTTGTCGAAAGGTTTTTTGGAAGCTCACCGAAAGGTTCGTGGGAAGTTCGCGGAGCTCGCCGAGAGAGATCGGAGCTTGCCGAAGAAGCTCGTTGGAACTCACCAAGATCAAATCGCGAAGTTTAAGAGCTTGCCGGGAGCCCGTAGAATGGTTTCCGAGAGTTTATCGGAAGACCACCGAAAGTTCGCCGGAAGCTCGCCGGAAGAAGTCTTGACTTATGGACTTTGTAATAGCTTATAAAATGTCTTTAAATTCGTAGATAGCATGTTAATTAGGGTTAGGATTAGGTATTAATCCTATAACCCAAGTAGGGGCCAATTGGGCCCGAGTTCGGACTAGTTTAGGCCAAGATTGAAGCCCAACTAGTGGGCTGAAAACACTGTAGGCGGTGGCACCGCCCAGTACCCGAGAGCTGGGCGGTGGCACTGCCCAGCACTATCAGCGCCTGACACTGATAGGCGGTGGCACCGCCAGCATCGGGAACTCCAAGAGAATTCAAATTTTGCAGCCTAAATTTGAATCCTCTTGAGGCTTATAAATACCCCTCAAATCTCAACTAAGATTACAATCTTTTGAGCAGCAATTGTTGAAGAGAATGGCCTTAGAAAAGTATTAGCTAGTCTTGTTTTCAATTTGCTAGTGTTCACCTCCTTCTTTCTTGTTGAATATCTGTAAGAGAGTGAATCGCTTGTAAAAGAGTTGTAAGAGGGGTATTCACCCTTCCCCTTCAAGAGATTTGTTAGTGGAAGGTGGGAGCCTCATCGAAGAGGGGCCTCGCAAGTGGATATAGGTCACTTGACCGAACCACTTCAAAAACGGCGTAATCTCTAGTTTGCATTTCATTACTACTATTTACATTACTGCAAACCTTCTTACTTGCTTTATTTCATCATTACCTTTGCTGCAAAACTTTGCGAATACGCTTTCAAGTTAAGCACTTCCGATTCCGATTTTTATCGTACGAAAGATTTGTTGAAACCAACGTTTTAATCTGCTGCATTAATTCACCCCCCCCCTCTTAGTACCGCTCCGATCCCAACAATTGGTATCAGAGCCCTGTATTTCTCATTTCAGATTTACACCCGAGAGAAATGACTCTTCATGGCTTTCAAGAGGGTTTATCGGTTTTTCGTCCACCGTTGTTTAACGGATTGGACTATACTTATTGGAAAACTCGAATGAGAGTTTTCTTGATTTCTATGAATTTGGATTTATGGAATATTGGTGAAAACGATTTTAAACTTTCCTCTAAACCGATGAACGAATGGTCGGATTTGGAAAAGAAGTATTTTTCTTTAAACGCAAAGGCTATGAATGCCTTATTTTGCGCTTTGGACAAAAATGAGTTCAATCGGATTTCTACGTGCGAAACGACTTTTGATATTTGGCGAACACTTGAAATCATGCACGAAGGAACTAGTAGAGTCAAAGACTCGAAAGTTAACATTTTATTACATGATTTTGAGCTTTTTCGAATGCAACCAAGCGAGACTATTGGCGACATGTACACCCGGTCCACGGATGTCGTCAATAATCTAAGAGTTCTTCGTAAATCTTTTTTGAATTTTGATCTCGTAAGCAAGATCTTAAGTTCCCTTCCAAAAAGGTGGGATCCTAAAATAACCACAATACAAGAAACAAAAGATTTAAATATTTTTCCACTTGAAGAACTTATCGGCTCATTGATGACATATAAAATGGTGTGCAATGCACATGATGAACACGATGAACACTTGAACCACCTTCCAAAGAATAGGAAGGATTTGGAACTCCGGACAAATGAATACCACTTGAGCGATGACTCAAGTGATGAGGACAATGATGAACATAAACTTCGAACACTAACTCTTAATAAGTTCATTAAACAAAAATCTAAAATGAACAATGAACTTGAACGGAGGAAGAGACCAAAGAAAAGGAAGGCAAAGGATGAATCAAGAACTTCCAAAGGTGAAACGGCGAATTGGGCTTTGACGGGCTTCGACTACAAGGTAAGTGACTCAACTCTCTTGAATTATTTTGAAATTACTTGAAGTTTTTCATGAGTGCTTAATTTAGATAGTAGGAATAGAAAAAAAAATTATTTTTCAAAAATTATATGATGTTTCTCTTTTTAGCATCTTTGTAAAATTAAAAAATTGATAATGAAAAGTATATTGCTAAGGTTCTTGTATGTTATGTTTTGAAATGATGAATGATATATGCAACATTAGGGATGATAATTATATGATATGTGACAATGCTTAGGATTAATCCATACATGTGTATCTTGATGATTTTATAACATACATGAGTTTTTTTGATGTAAATGTTGATTTGAAACTCTCATTTTAGATTAACATGTTTTTAGACAAATTATTTTTTATGACATATTAAGATGACATAGTGCATGTACATATATATATGAATTTCTTGATAGTCTTTTAATGATAGATGTCATATCATGATGTGTTTGGTCTTAACGGCTTCATGACGAAACTTATGTTTCGATGATAATACATGTTTTCACAAAAGACTTGAATACACTCACATGAAATTAATTATATGAAATGGAAATAAATTTTCTATTCTACTGAAATTAATGAATTTATTTTACTAATTTTGTGAATCTCGAAATTGATTTCGATGACTTGATTATGAATTTCAAGTTAACGATTTGATTTAAATGAGTTTTATCTAAATCATAATCTTGATCTTGCAAAATTGGAATACCAAATAATTTTTTTTAGTATTCATGAATTGATACTCACAATATGAAAGTATTGTTATCGATGACATGAATTTGATTGAAACATTGCATGCTTAAATTAATCATTCTTCTATGTTTCAAAAATTCTTTAAATGCCTTATGTGATGATTGAAAATTAATTTACTTTATGATAAATCTATGTATATCATTTTGAATCTCTTGAAAGTAATATTAAGATTTTGATGATTTGGACGATTTGAATTTGAATGAGTTTTATCCATAATCGTGATCTTGATTCCGTGATATTTATAAATTAAGATTTATTATGAATTAAGATTTTTTTTTCATTTATCGATCTCCCAAGATTTTCTTTTGATTATTTATGAGTAGGTTTTTCAAAAAATTATGCATTTTGGTATTCACATATTCTAATATTTCATGATATGATTTTTATATTCCTTGTATTCATGAAATGTTTATCGCATCACCAAACTACTTTCTTCTTGATATTCCTTATGTGGTGATATAAAATTATGCATGAAATACTCTTGATATTATTTTGATACATACAAATGAAAAGTTATGATCGTGAAAGGTTGGATGAAATTTGACAAGTTAATACCATCATGATTTGAAACATTTATGATTTGAAATTATGTACGCAATTACTTTTTATTGTGATGATATATGCATATAATGTGCATCATAAATTCTCTAAATAATGAATGCTTGGTATCATAATCAAAATATTGATAAATGCTATGATTTATTACCAAAATGATGTATCATGTATGATATGCTCATAATGTTGATTGATTTATTCAATATCGTGCATGAATGAAATATAAGGTTTTTGAAATAGTGCATGTTTCAATTTGAAAATATAATGATGCACAAATGAGATTGATACTTACCTTTGTCATAATTGATGTAAAGGGGCTTTCCTTCTTTTTGACAATGACAAAAGGGGAGAAATATTGCTCGCTCAAGATGTAAAATTTGAAAACTTGCACATTGCAAAAGAAGCAAAACTTGCAACTTGCACATTGCAATAGGAAGCAAGAATCGTGAGCTTACACAAGAGAGCTATCTTGCATTTGCTTTCATAATTTTTTGCTAGCTTGTATGTAGTAAAACTTACATATCGTAAAAATTGCTAGCTTATAGTCTAAAGAGAAGCAATCAATAGCTAATCTCAAGAAGACCAAACATGCTAAACTTACACATCTTTAATCATTAGATTACATGATGATAAAACTTGATATTATGTTTTTCATACAATGAGTTGAACCCATATAACAAATACTTGATTGTGGTACTTCTCCTTTTTGTTGATGACAAAGGGGGAGAAGTTTGTTGATGACATGACATGTGATGCATAAGTTTTATGCATATGTTCATGATGATGTTTTGCAAGTATTCTTGATGAATATTGCGATGACTTGAATTCTGCTTGAATTCAAGGTTCTATCAATATGGCATATTGATAGGGGGAGTTTGTTTAAACTCCGGGAGTTAAGGTTAACTCCGTCATCAAGTGGTTGTCATCATCAAAAAGGGGGAGATTGTTGAATCTCGTATTTTGATGATGAAACCACTTGATATGTGTTTATAATTTAAACTGCATTTTGAGTGATGCAGGTCTACTCGATCAGGATTAGATAGTTAACGTAGGAGGAATTGACGTTGCGCCGGAGGAGATCACGTCAGGATATTGGACGGCAGAAGGCTTCAGATGTCATGCATCGGGCCAAAGAGAGCGGAATTGCGCCAAGGATATCGGGGTTGCGGAGGTCAACCGCCGATTGGGCAACAAGCCGCAAGAGAGGATGATGCGCTGAGGAATCGGACGAAGCACCAACCAATGACGTGCCGGGCAACTGAATGTCGATTTGCGTTGTAGTTTTTGTGTGCAGGAATTACTATGATAATGAGAAAGACATAAAGGGAAACAAAGTGCGGAGTCAAGCGTGAAGGATTCATTGGGAGTTCGAGAGTTCGACGGATGTTCGAATGTTCGTCGGGAATGCCGCCAGAACTAGCCGAGAATAAGTAGGGAGCTTGCCAAAGGGTTTTTTGGAAGCTCACCGAAAGGTTCGTGGGAAGTTCGCGGAGCTCGCCGAGAGAGATCGGAGCTTGCCGAAGAAGCTCGTTGGAACTCGCCAAGATCAAATCGTGAAGTTTAAGAGCTTGCCGGAGTCCGCAATCATCGTTTCCGAGTTTATCGGAAGACCACCAAAGTTCGCCTGAAGCTTCATGGAAGAAGTCTTGACTTATGGACTTTGTAATAGCTTATAAAATGTCTTTAGATTCGTAGTTAGCATGTTAATTAGGGTTAGGATTAGGTATTAATCCTATAACCCAAGTAGGGGCCAATTGGGCCCGAGTTCGGACTAGTTTGGGCCAAGATTGAAGCCCAACTAGTGGGCTGAAAACACTATAGGCGATGGCACTGCCTGGGCTGGGCGGTGCCACCACCCAGTGCCCGAGAGCTGGGCGGTAGTACTGCCTGGGCTGGTCGGTGGCACCGCCCAGCACTGTCCGCGCCTGACACTGACAGGCGGTGGCACCGCCAGCATCGGGAACTCCAAGAGAATTCAAATTTTGGAGCCCAAATTTGAATCCTTTTGAGGCCTATAAATACCCCTCAAATCTCAGCTGAGATTACAACTTTTTTAGCAGCAATTATTTAAGAGAAAGGCCAAAGAAATGTCTTAGCTAGTCTTATTTTCAATTTACTAGTGTTCACCTCCTTCTTTCTTGCTGAAAATCTGTAAGAGAGTGAACCGCTTGTAAAAGAGTTATAAGAGGGGTATTCACCCTTCCCCTTCAAGAGATTTGCTAGTGGAAGGTGGGAGCCTCATCGAAGAGGGGCCTCGCAAGTGGATGTAGGTCACTTGACCAAACCACTTCAAAAACAGCGTAATCTCTGGTTTGCATTTCATTACTGCTATTTACATTACTGCAAACCTTCTTACTTGCTTTATTTCATCATTACCTTTGCTGCACAACTTTGCGAATATGCTTTCAAGTTAAGCACTTCCGATTCCGATTTTTATCGTACGAAAGATTTGTTGAAACCAACGTTTTAATCCGCTGCACTAATTCATCCCCCCCTCTTAGTGCCGCTCCAATCCTAACAATTGGTATCAGAGCCCGGTATTTCTCATTTCGGATTTACACACGAGAGATATGGCTCTTCATGGCTTTCAAGAGGGCTTATCGGTTTTTCATCCACCGTTGTTTAACGGATTGGACTACACTAATTGAAAAACTCGAATGAGAGTTTTCTTGATTTCTATGAATTTGGATTTATGGAATATTGTTGAAAACGGTTTTCAACTTTCCTCTAAACCGATGAACGAATGGTCAGATTTGGAAAAGAAGTATTTTTCTTTAAACGCAAAGGCTATTAATGCCTTATTTTGCACTTTGGACAAAAATGAGTTCAATCGGATTTCTACGTGTGAAACGGCTTTTGATATTTGGCGAACACTTGAAATCATGCACGAGGGAACTAGTAGAGTCAAAGACTCGAAAGTTAACATTTTATTACATGATTTTGAGCTTTTTCGAATGCAACCAAGCGAGACTATTGGCGACATGTACACCCGGTCCATGGATGTCGTCAATAATCTAAGAGTTCTTGGTAAATCTTTTTCGAATTTTGATCTCGTAAGCTAGATCTTAAGATCCCTTCCAAAAAGGTGGGATCCTAAAATAACCGCAATACAAGAAACAAAAGATTTAAATATTTTTCCACTTGAAGAACTTATCGGCTCATTGATGACATATGAAATGGTGCGTAATGCACATGATGAACACGATGAACACTTGAACCACCTTCCAAAGAATAGAAAGGATTTGGAACTCCGGACAAACGAATACCACTTGAGCGATGACTCAAGTGATGAGGACAATGATGAACTTGAACTTCGAACACTAACTCTTAATAAGGTCATTAATCAAAAATCTAAAATGAACAATGAACTTGAACGTAGGAAGAGGCCAAAGAAAAGGAAGGCACCCAAGGATGAATCAAGAACGTCCAAAGGTGAAACGGCGAATTGGGCTTTGACGGGCTTCGACTACAAGGTAAGTGATTCAACTCTCTTGAATTATTTTGAAATTACTTAAAGTTTTTCATGAGTGCTTAATTTAGTTAGTAGGAATAGAAAATAAAAAAATTATTTTTTAAAAATTATATCATGTTTCTCTTTTTAGCATCTTTGAAAAATTAAAAAATTGATAATGAAAAGTATATTGCTAAGGTTCTTGTATGTTATGTTTTGAAATGTTGAATGATATATGCAATATTAGGGATGATAATTATATGATATGTGATAATGCTTAGGATTAATCCATACATGTGTATCTTGATGATTTTATGACATATATGAATTTTTTGGATGTAAATGTTGATTTGAAACTCTCATTTTAGATTAACATGTTTTTAGACTAATCATTTTTTATGACATATTAAGATGACATAGTGCATGTACATCTATGTATGAATTTCTTGATAGTCTTTTGATGATAGATGTCATATCATGATGTGTTTGGTCTTAACGGCTTCATGACGAAACTTATGTTTCGATGATGATATATGTTTTCACAAAAGACTTGAATACACTCACATGAAATTAATTGTATGAAATGAAAATAAATTTTCTATCCTATTGAAATTAATGAATTTATTTTACTAATTTTGTGAATCTCGAAATTGATTTTGATGACTTGATTATGAATTTCAAGTTAACGATTTGATTTAAATGAGTTTTATCTAAATCATAATCTTGATCTTGCAAAATTGGAATCCCAAATAATGTCTTTTAGTATTCATGAATTGATACTCACAATATGAAAGTATTGTTATTCATGACTTGAATTTGATTGAAACATTGCATGCTTAAATTAATCATTCTCCTATGTTTTAAAAATTCTTTAAATGCCTTATGTGATATGTGATGATTGAAAATTAATTTAATTTATGATAAATCTATGTATATCATTTTGAATCTCTTGAAAGTAATATTAAGATTTTGATGATTTGGACGATTTGAATTTGAATGAGTTTTATCCAAAATCGTGATCTTGATTCCGTGATATTTATAAATTAAGATTTATTATGAATCAAGATTTTTTTTCATTTATCGATCTCCCAAGATTTTCTTTTGATTATTTATGAGTAGGTTTTTCAAAAAATTATGCATTTTGGTATTCACATATTCTAATATTTCATGATATGATTTTTATATTCCTTTTATTCATGAAATGTTTATCGCATCACCCAACTACTTTCTTCTTGATATTCCTTATGTGGTGATATAAAATTATGCATGAAATACTCTTGATATTATTTTGATACATACAAATGAAAAGTTATGATCATGAATGGTCGGATGAAATTTGACAAGTTAATACCATCATGATTTGAAACATTTATGATTTGAAATTTTGTACGCAATTACTTTTTATTGTGATGATATATGCATATAATGTGCATCATAAATTCTCTAAATAATGAATGATTGGTATCATAATCAAAATATTGATAAATGCTATGATTTATTACCAAAATGATATATCATGTATGATATGCTCATAATGTTGATTGATTTATTCAATATCATGGATGAATGAAATATAAGGGTTTTGAAATAGTGCATGTTTCAATTTGAAAATATAATGATGCACAAATGAGATTGATACTTACCTTTGTCATAATTGATGTAAAGGGTCTTTCCTTCTTTTTGACAATGACAAAGGGGGAGAAATATTGCTCACTCAAGATGCAAAATTTGAAAACTTGCACATAGCAAAAGAAGTAAAACTTGCAACTTGCAACTTGCACATTGCAATAGGAAGCAAGAATCGTGAGCTTACACAAGAAAGCTATCTTGTATTTGCTTTCGTAATTTTTTGCTAGCTTGTATGTAGTAAAACTTGCATATCGTAAAAATTGCTAGCTTATAGTCTAAAGAGAAGCAATCAATAGCTATCTCAAGAAGACCAAACATGCTAAACTTATACATCTTTAATCATTAGATTGCATGATAATAAAACTTGATATTATGTTTTTCATGCAATGAGTTGAACCCATATAACAAATACTTGATTGTGGTACTTCTCCTTTTTGTTGATGACAAAGGGGGAGAAGTATGTTGATGACATGACATGTTATGCATAAGTTTTATGCATATGTTCATGATGATGTGTTGCAAGTATTAATGATGAATATTGCGATGACTTGAATTCTGCTTGAATTCAAGGTTCTATCAATATGGCATATTGATAGAGGGAGTTTATTTAAACTCTGAGAGTTAAGGTTAACTCCGTCATCAAGTGGTTATCATCATCAAAAAGGGGGAGATTGTTGAATCTCGTATTTTGATGATGAAACCACTTGATATGTGTTTATAATTTAAACTGCATTTTGAGTGATGCAGGTCTACTCGATCAGGATTAGACAGTTAACGCAGGAGTAATTGATGTTGCGCCGGAGGAGACCACGTCAGGATATTGGACGGCAGAAGGCTTCGGACGTCGGGCATCGGGCCAAGGAGAGCGGAATTGTTCCAAGGATATCGGGGTTGCGTAGGTCAACCGCCGATTGGGCAACAAGCTACAAGAGAGGATGATGTGCTGAAGAATCGGACAAAGCGCCAACCAATTACGTGCCGGGCAATAGAATGTCGATTCGCGTTGTAATAATTGTCTAGATCGGAGTAGAGTTTTAGTTTGTGTGTGCAGGAATAACTATGATAATGAGAAAGATATAAAGCGAAACAAAGTGTGGAGTCAAGCGTGAAGGATTCATTGGGAGTTCGAGAGTTCGACGGAAGTCCGAAGGTTCGTCGGGAATGCTGCCGGAACTAGCCGAGAATAAGTAGGGAGCTTGCCGAAAGGTTTTTTGGAAGCTCACCGAAAGGTTCGTGGGAAGTTCGCGGAGCTCGCCGAGAGAGATCGGAGCTTGCCGAAGAAGCTCGTTGGAACTCACCAAGATCAAATCGTGAAGTTTAAGAGCTTGCCGGGAGTTCGCAGAATGGTTTCCGAGAGTTTATCGAAAGACCGCCGAAAGTTCGCCGGAAGCTCACCGGAAGAAGTCTTGACTTATGGACTTTGTAAAAGCTTATAAAATGTCTTTAAATTCGTAGTTAGCATGTTAATTAGGGTTAGGATTAGGTATTAATCCTATAACCCAAGTAGGGGCCAATTGGGCCCGAGTTCGGACTAGTTTGGGCCAAGATTGAAGCCTAACTAGTGGGCTGAAAACACTATAGGCGGTGGCACCGCTTGGGCTAGGCGGTGGCACCGCCCTGTGCCCGTGAGCTAGGCGGTAGCACCACCTGGGCTGGGCGGTGGCACCGCCCAGCACTGTCAGCGCTTGACACTGACACGCGGTGGCACCACCAGCATCGGGAACTCCAAGATAATTCAAATTTTGGAGCCCAAATTTGAATCCTCTTGAGGCCTATAAATACCCCTCAAATCTCAGCTGAGATTACAACTTTTTGAGTAGTAATTATTTAAGAGAAAGGCCTTAGAAAAGTCTTAGCTAGTCTTGTTTTCAATTTGCTAGTGTTCACCTCCTTCTTTCTTGCTGAAAATCTGTAAGAGAGTGAACCGCTTGTAAAAGATTTGTAAGAGGGGTATTCACCCTTCTCCTTCAAGAGATTTGCTAGTGGAAGGTGGGAGCCTCATCGAAGAGGGGCCTCGAAAGTGGATGTAGGTCACTTGACCGAACCACTTCAAAAACGGCGTAATCTCTGGTTTGCATTTCATTACTGCAAACCTTCTTACTTGCTTTATTTCATCATTACCTTTCCTGCACAACTTTGCAAATACGCTTTCAAGTTAAGCACTTCTGATTCTGATTTTTATCGTACGAAAGATTTGTTGAAACCAACGTTTTAATCCGCTGCACTAATTCACCCCCCCCTTTTAGTGCCGCTTCGATCCTAACAGAGTTGAGATGTATAAGGAGGTGTCCATTGGGATAATATCCCATGGTCCTTGAGGAACTGAGTAAACTCTATACTTAAGTACTCACCTCTTCGATCTGATCGAAGAGTTTTGATACTCTTTCCACTCTGGTTCTCTACCTCATTCTTATACTCTTTGAATTTCTCGAATGCTAGTCATAGGTGCCCAGCAAGCCAATCATGTAAGTGATGGCATGTGTGACTTAATATAGAATCTTTTTGTTTATTATATTTTGGCATATATCACTTTATAACTATTGCATAAATGCATACATATATTGTGATGTCCTTGAATTTGTCCAATGGGAATCGGATCGTGATGAGATCACGATAGTGAGATCGATTCACCTTTAAACACATATCCTAAATAATCCCAGTCATAGGTTACTTGAGAGGGATATCGTGATAACCGGACATACTAGTGTGCTATATACCCGTCCATATGATGGATGCAGCTGGTCTCATAGCTGCTTGTGTAGGGACACTAGGGATACAGTACAAGTGCTCATTGGAGAATGAGTTCACTGATTGATCCGCTTACGGAATGTTGGATGGTTGATGATGCCTTATTGTCAGACAGTGATTCCGTAGTCATAGTGGTGTATCTGGTCCTTAGACTTGAGACACTAAGAATGTCCTATATGAGTGCTCCACTCTTTGATACCAGACTTATAGGTTTGGCTGTCCCAGATCTAGTACAGCTGGTCATTGGGAGTGGTAGTCGACCTTACGAGGGCTATTGAGTGTCGATAGAGGATTATCAACTCTCGGCGTCATGAGAGGAATATCCCATGTATTTTTGCTTAGACAAATCCCTAGCCAGGGTCATTCGGGTTGAGAGAGAAAGAGTTCTCCGGGAGAATCCGATTAGAGCGAGACTCAAGAAGAAACCGTGTGGGTCTAACAACACCATGCTCGATATACAGTCTCTGGCATATTAGATGGATGAGGGACTATAGGTACACGATAACTGAGGACAGACAGGTCCAATGGATTGGATTGCCCTGTATCGTCTGGGGACTACGGCGTAGTGGCCAAGTACGTCCGTAGTCGATGAGTCGAGTGAATTATTACATAGATAATAATTCACTGAGTTAGAAGGAGTTCTGACAGGTATGACTCACGGCCAGCTCGATATTGGGCCTAGAGGGTCACACACATATGGTAGGCATTGCGATGAATAGTGGTTCGGATATGAGATATCCGACGGAGCCCTTGTCTTATTGGATACAAATCCAATACCCACTAGGGGAGGACCCATTAGGGTTTGACAGGGGACCTCTATAAATAGGAGGGATTCAGAGCCCCATGGGCTAGAGAGCTTTTGTTTGCCTTTTCTTATTCTCCTCTCCATCTCCACCTTAGAGTAGGTCTGGAATTTTGAGGAGCTTCGTCGCAACCCTGCTGTGTGGATCACCGCTAGAGAAGAGGACGCTTGACCTCCTTCACCCTCTCCTAAGGATCTGCAAGGAAACAGGGATATACGATCTCCCTAGGTAACACAACTTACTCTATACGCAGTTTCATGTTTCGCGAATTTTTGCGTACCAATCTTCGCACGACGATGAACATCTCTTTGGGAATCGGGGATTTTGTTTTTCTTGTTCTTCCGTTGCGCATCTGATGTCGCCCCCAAGGATTTCCCAACAGTGGTATCAGAGCTAGGTTGCTTGTGCGAATGATTGGTTTTGAACTGCGTGTGTTGTGTTTAGGAAGAATTTTGACATCAAAATTGTTGACGCAAAAACAAGGAAGGGCAGCAACAGTTGCTGCCCTCGATCTGCATGTGTGCAGCGCAGCCGAAGGCGGGCAGCACAGGGGTTGCGTTTGCTGCAGCCGGCCGGGGGCCTGCTTGCAGCAGGCTTGTTGCCGGCGGGGCTGGCAGCCCACGGGCAGAGGCGCCGCAGGGCAGCGGCGCCCGCCGCCGCTGCTCCCGCGGGCGAAACCCCCCATAGGGGCGGTCGCCCGCTGGGACAACAACGCTTGCGGAGGCGGCGGCTCCCGAAAGGGGTGCCCACCCACAACGGCAGCGCTGCTAGCGAGCGTGCTGCCTGTAGGCGAGGGCAGTGCCCTCGCCTCGCCGCATAGGCCACCTCAACCGCACAGGCGAGGGCAGCAGCGCCCGCCGCCGCTGCTCCCGCGGGCGAAACCCCCCATAGGGCCGGTCGCCCGGTGGGACAGCAACGCCTGCGGAGGCGGCGGCGCCCGAAGGGGGTGCCCACCCGCAGGCGAGGGCATTGCCCTCGCCCCGCCGCACAGGCCGTCGCCGGCAGGGTGGCGGCGGCGGCAATAGCGAAAAGGGGAAAGGGCATTAGGGTTTTCTGGGCAAAAGACAATTTTGCCCCTTGAAATTTGAGAAATTCCAGTTTCTGTCTTTTGTCCAAATTATAAAAATACCCCTATAAATTCAGAAATTCCCTATAATGTCCTTGATTTCAGAAAATATTAATTAATTAAAAGGTTTAGTTGATTATTATTTTTTATTATTATTAGCTAATAGTCCTACATGATGATGATCATGGACCGTGTAATGTGTGTACCTGTGATTATTATTATTGAGGTCTGCGAACCTCCATTATATTTCTCGTTTATTGTCAGGCATGCGTGCCTATGATTAAGTTGTAATCACATGAGGAGGCACAGCGGGAGCGTGGATGCGATAGCAGGACCCACGAGACGGACGATCGTAATGCAAGATGCATCAAGATGTTGACGGAATCGACAAGGACGAAATGGTCGATCACAAGGCATGGAGATGCACCGTTGCATACATAGATCTTGATGTGAGTGATTAGGCCTACTGGCTCGGGCCTAATCATATTAGGTTGTGGTCCATGATCATCTGGTGTAATTGCTTATACACATACTAGATATGTATATATATTTGCATGCGATGTAGATATATAATAAATATGTGTATGTGTGACATGTCATATTAGGTGACAAATTCATAGAAACATCTCTCGATAATATTAAGACGTTAAACGTGAGACAATTAGATTGACCCACGTGGCCTTCCATCATTATAAGTAGGAACCGATTCCCGGTGTAGGTTGAGTTGATCGAGTCCCTCGAGACTCACCTATATCGCGATTCGCTATCTTGCTTACGACATAGAGATGTCACCGGTGACCTGAGGGCATGGTATACTTGGTTGAGTCCCTCGAGGGTATATTATCAAATCAGACTCATCATGTAACGAAGGTTTTGACTTAACCGAGCATCATGGTTGGTCGAGTCCCTCGAGGCCATGGTGATTCGGAGGCCGAACAGGACGGGAATCACAAGGAGTTGTGATCGACAAGAGTTGCCTACCTTTTAGGCTTAGTGTGATTGGTTGAGTCCCTCGAGGTTATACTAAGACGCTGATTGGATCTTGATCCCCATTAGAAGTCTGCCGGAGACTTCCGTTTCACGTGCTGAGGGTGTCGCGTGACTCATTAGTAAAATAGTGGGAGCATATTAAGATAGAAGTCCATATCTTGATAGTTTATTTCTTGGAAAATCTGCATGTTATCCAAATCTGCATCTTTATTTTCAGAAAATGTCGCTTTCAAATCCCTTACGTGGCATACTTGATGTCAACCGCCTCACTGGTCCAAATTATACGGATTGGCTCCGTAACTTGAGAATTATTCTCACAGCGGAGAAAATCGTGTACGTCCTTGATACAGTGATGCCTGCGCCCGAAGAAGGGGCAAACGAGGATGAGATCGTTCGCTACGTGAAGTACATTGATGACTCCACTCTTGTTCAGTGCTATATGTTGGGCTCTATGACTCCTGAGTTACAGAGACAACATGAAAAGATGGATGCCAGATCCATTCTCCTACATGTCCGTAAATTGTTTGAGGAACAGGGAAGAACTCAACGATATGAGATATCGAAGTGCCTCTTCTGTGCTAGAATGACTGAGGGGACATCGGTTCAGAACCATGTCCTAAAGATGATTGAGTGGATAGAGAAACTCATAGGTCTAGGAATGGTCCTAGAGGATAACTTGTGTGTGGACATTGTGCTTCAGTCCCTACCAGATTCCTTTTCACAGTTCATAATGAATTTTAATATGAACAAGCTTGAAGTGACTCTCCCAGAGCATCTCAATATGTTGAGGGAGGCAGAGAGTACTATCAAGAAAGAGAAGCCAGTTCTCTACACAGGTGAGACCAAAAGGAAAAGGAAAGCAGAAAGGTCCCTTAAGAAGGGAAAGGGCAAGGTCAAACCAGGTAAAGCAAAGGTTGCTAAGAAAGACCCAGCCAAAGGACAAAGGCCAGTGCTTCCACTATGGTAAAGATGGGCATTGGAAGAGAAACTGCAAAGAGTACCTTGTAGAAAGGGCGAAACAAAAGCTTGATGAAGCTTCAGGTACATTCATGATCAGTCTCCATTTGTCAGACTCTTATGATAACATATGGGTATTAGATACCGGTAGTGCTTATCATATATGCAATTCGTTGCAAGTTCTGGCAAGGCCTAGGAGACTAGAGAGAGGCGAGATGGACCTCAAGATGGGTAATGGAGCAAAAGTTGTTGTAGTAGCTGTTGGCGAGGTCAACCTACATCTGCCTAGTGGAGCTTTTATTGCATTAGATGCATGTTATTTTGTTCCTTCTATTATCAAAAACATTATCTCCATTTCATGTTTAACAATTAGTGGATATAAATTTGTTTTTGAGAACATTGGTTGTTCGATATTATTAAATGATAAGATCATCATGAAAGGAAAATTGCATAATGGTTTATTTATATTAGACACCACTCCACATATCATGAATGTAAATGTGTCCAAAAGGAAACGAGATGAGTTGAACAGTGCATACCTGTGGCATTGTAGGCTAGGTCACATCCATGAAAAAGGATTCAAAAGTTGCTAAATGATGGATATCTAGATCCATTCGACTATGTGTCATATGCAACTTGTGAGCCTTGCATTCGTGGAAAACTGACCAACTCTCCATTTAGTGGAACTGAAGAGAGAGCCACTGAGTTGTTGGAACTCATATATAGTGATGTATGTGGACCCATGTCAACTCATGCCATTGGAGGTTACTCCTACTTCATTACATTTACTGATGATTTCTCAAGGTATGGATATGTGTACTTAATGAAGTACAAGTCCGAGGCCTTTGAGAAATTCAGAGAGTATAAGAATGAGGTGGAAAACCAGACTGGAAAGAGTATCAAAACTCTTCGATCAGATCGAGGAGGTGAGTACTTAAGTATAGAGTTCACTCAGTTCCTTAAGGACCATGGGATATTATCCCAATGGACACCTCCTTATACACCTCAACTCAATGGTGTCTCTGAAAGGAGAAATCATACATTATTAGATATAGTACGGTCCATGATGAGTTTCGCTGATCTACCCATCTCATTCTGGGGATATGCCCTAGAAACCGCAGCATACCTTCTGAACAAAGTTTCTACTAAGTCGGTAGTGTCTACACCATATGAGATATGGAAAGGGAAGAAGCCTGATCTTAAGGTTGTTAAGATTTGGGGCTGCCCTACACATGTTAAAAGACACAACCCTGATAAGTTAGAATCAAGGACAGAGCGATGCAAATTTGTGGGATACCCCAAGGAAACTTGTGGGTATTATTTCTATCATCTCGAGGACCAAAAGGTCTTTGCAGCTTAGAGAGCAGTGTTCCTTGAGAAGGAACACATTCTTGGCGGAGATAGTGGGAGAATGATAGAATTGAGCGAGGTTGGAGAACCTAGCTCAAGCACCACTCTACAACCCGAGTCTGTTCAGGTACCTAATACACAAGTTTCAACTTTACGCAGGTCTGATAGAGTATCCCATCCTCCTGAGAGATATGTGGGACATATTAGAGGAGAGGATGTAGAGGATTTTGATCCTCAGACCTACGAGGAGGCTATTATGAGTATAGACTCTGGGAAGTGGCAAGAAGCGATGAATTCTGAGATGGATTCTATGTACTCCAATAAGGTTTAGAACCTAGTTGATGCGCCCGAAGGTATTGTACCCATCGGTTGCAAGTGGATCTTTAAGAAAAAGATCGGAGTAGATGGAAAGGTAGAGACCTATAAAGCAAGGCTAGTGGCTAAGGGGTATCGTCAAAGGCAACGTATTGACTATGACGAAACTTTCTCTCCCGTAGCAATGCTAAAATCCATCAGAATTCTATTGTCTATTGCAGCACACTATGATTATGAGATCTGGCAGATGGATGTGAAAACCGCATTCCTCAATGGGAACCTCGAGGAGGAGGTGTATATGATGCAACCTGAGGGATAGGTGTCCAAGAACTGTCCAAATAAGGTGTGTAGGTTGCTTAGATCCATTTATGGATTAAAGCAAACTTCCCGAAGTTGGAACATAAGATTTGATGAGGCAATTAGATCTTATGACTTCGTTAAGAACGAAGATGAGCCTTGTGTATATAGAAAGGTAAGTGGGAGCGCTATCACCTTTTTGGTGTTGTATGTGGATGACATCCTGATAATTGGGAATGACGTAGGAATGCTATCCACAGTAAAGGCTTAGTTATCTAGACACTTCTCCATGAAGGACTTAGGGGAAGCATCCAATATTTTGGGGATTAGAATCTATAGAGATAGATCCAAGAGGATGCTTGGCTTGTCCCAGTCCAGGTACATAGAAACCATTGTCAAAAGGTTTGGCATGGAAAATTCCAAGAGAGGTCTCATACCGATGAGACATGAGATATCGCTTTCTACGAGTATATCCCCAAAGACTCCAGAAGAAAGGGTGAACATGGATATGATACCTTATGCCTCAGCAATAGGGTCTATCATGTATGCCATGCTATATACTAGGCCTGATATAGCGCATGCTCTGAGTGTCACGAGCAGGTATCAGGCGGATCCAGGCTTGGAGCACTGGAAAGCAGTAAAGTGTATCCTTAAGTACTTGAGAAGGACTAAGGATCTTTTACTAGTATATGGAGGTAATAGCCTTAAGGTTGAAGGCTACACTGACTCAAGTTTTTAGTCTGATGTCGATGATAGCAAGTCAAATTCAGGGTATGTGTACACCTTGAATGGAGGAGCAGTGTGCTGGAAGAGTTCCAAATAAGATACCACTGCTGACTCAACCACAGAGGCGGAGTACATTGCTGCATCAGATGCAGCAAAGGAGGGAGTTTGGGTGAAGAAGTTCATCAGAGATTTGGGAGTTGTGCCGGGTAGTGAAGAGCCGTTCTCCCTATATTGCGACAACAACGGGACGATTGCTCAAGCAAAGGAACCTAGGTCTCATCAGAAATCTAAGCATGTTCTGAGGAGGTTCCACCTTATCAGAGAGATCATGACCCGAGGAGATGTAGTAGTGGAAAGAGTTCCATCCGAAGATAACATTGTAGATCCACTAACAAAACCGTTGTCTCAGATTTTTTTTGAGCGTCACAGAGGTCTGATGGGGATCAGACACATAGGTGATTGGCTTTAGGTCAAGTGGGAGATTGCTAGTCATAGGTGCCCAGCAAGCCAATCACGTGAGTGATGGCACGTGTGACTTAATATAGAATCTTTTTGCTTATTATATTTTGGCATATATCACTTTATAACTATTGCATAAATGCATACATATATTGTGATGTCCTTGGATTTGTGCAATGGGAATCGGATCGTGATGAGATCACGATAGTGAGATCGATTTACCTTTAAACACATATCCTAAATAATCCCGGTCATAGGTTACTCGAGAGGGATATCGTGATAATCGGACAGACTAGTATGCTGTATACCCGTCCATATGATGGATGCAGCTGGTCTCATAACTGCTTGTGTAGGGACACTAGGGATACAGTATAGGTGCTCATTGGAGAATGAGTTCACTGATTGATCCGCTTACGGAATGTTGGATGGTTGATGATGCCTTATTGTCAGACAGTGATTCCGTAGTCCTAGTGGTATATCTAGTCCTTAGACTTAAGACACCAAGGATGTCCTGTATGAGTGCTCCACTCTTTGATACCAAACTTATAGGTTTGGCTGTCCCAGATCTAGTACAGTTGGTCATTGGGAGTGGTAGTCGACCTTATGATGGCTATTGAGTGTCGATAGAGGATCATCCACTCTCGGCGTCATGAGAGGAATATCCCATGTGTTCTTACTCAGATAAATCCCTGGCCAGGGTCATTCGGGTTGAGAGAGAAATAGTTCTCCGGGAGAATCCGATTAGAGCGAGACTCGAGAAGAAACCGTGTGGGTCTGACAACACCATGCTTGATATACAGTCTCTGGTATATTAGATGGATGAGGGACTATAGGTACACGGTAACTGAGGACAGACCGGTCCAATGGATTAGATTCCCCTGTATCGTCTGGGGACTACGGCGTAGTGGCCTGGTACGTCCGTAGTCGATGAGTCGAGTGAATTATTATAGAGATAATAATTCACTGAGTTAGAAGGAGTTCTGACAGGTATGACTCACAGCCAGCTTGATATTGGGCCTAGAGGGTCACACACATATGGTAGGCATTGCGATGAATAGAGGTTCGGATATGAGATATCCGACGGAGCCCTTGTCTTATTGGATGCAGATCCAATACCCACTAGGGGAGGACCCATTAGGGTTTGATAAGGGACCTCTATAAATAGGAGGGATTCCGAGCCCCATGGGCTAGAGAGCTTTTGTTTGCCTTTTCTTATTCTCCTCTCCATCTCCACCTCAGAGTAGGTTTGGAGTTTTGAGGAGCGTCGTCGCAACCCTACTGTGTGGATCACCGCTAGAGAGGAGGACGCTTGACCTCCTTCACCCTCTCCTAAGGATCTGCAAGGAAACAGGGATATACGATCTCCCTAGGTAACACAACCTACTCTATACGCAGTTTCATGTTTCGCAGATTTTTTCGTACCAATCTTCGCACGACGACGAACATCTCTTTGGGAATCGGGGATTTTGTTTTTCTTGTTCTTCCGCTGTGCATCTGATGTCGCCCCCAAGGATTTTCCAACATCAAAGGCCTCGGACTTGTACTTCATTAAGTACACATATCCATACCTTGAGAAATTATCAGTAAAGGTAATGAAGTAGGAGTAACCACCAATGGCATGAGTTGACAAGGGTCCACATACATCACTATGTATGAGTTCCAACAACTCAATGGCTCTCTCTCCAGTTCCACTAAATGGAGAGTTGGTCAGTTTTCCACGAAGGCAAGGCTCGCAAGTTGCATATGACACATAATCGAATGGATCTAGATATCCATTATTTAGCAACTTTTAAATCCTTCTTTCATGGATGTCACCTAGCCTACAATGTCATAGGTATGCACTATTCATCTTATCTTGTTTCCTCTTGGACACATTTACATTAATGATATGTACCTGAAGCTTCATGAAGTTTTTGCTTCACCCTTTTTGCAAGGTACTCTTTGCAGTTCCTTTTCCAGTGCCCATCTTTACCACAGTCGAAGCACTGGCCTTTGTCCTTCGGTGGGTCTTTCTTAGCAACCTTTGCTTTACCTGGTCTACCCTTTCCCTTCTTAAGGGACCTTTATGCTTTCCTTTTCTTTCTAGTCTCATCAGTGTAGAGAACTGACTTCTCTTTCTTAATAGTACTCTCTACCTCCCTCAACATATTGAGGAGCTCTGGGAGAGTCACCTCAAGCTTGTTCATATTAAAATTTATTATGAACTGTGAAAAGGAATCTAGTAGGGACTGAAGCACAATGTCCACACACAAGTTATCCTCTAGGACCTTTCCTAGACCTATGAGTTTCTCTATCCACTCAATCATCTTTAGGACATGGTTCTGAACCGATGTCCCCTCAGTCATTCTAGCGTAGAAGAGGCACTTGGATATCTCATATCGTTGAGTCCTTCCCTGTTCCTCAAACAATTTATGGACATGTAGGAGAATGGATCTGGCATCCATCTTTTCATGTTGTCTCTATAACTTAGGAGTCATAGAGCCCAACATATAGCACTGAGCAAGAGTAAAGTCATCAATGTACTTCACGTAGCGAGTGATCTCATCCTCGCTTGCCCCTTCTTTGGGCGTAGGCATCATTGTATCAAGGACATACACTATTTTCTCCGTCGTGAGAACAATTCTCAAGTTACGGAGCCAATCCGTATAATTTGGACCACTGAGGTGGTTGACATTAAGTATGCCACGTAAGGGATTTGAAAACGACATTTTCTGAAAATAAAGATGCAGCAGAAATGAATAACATGCATATTTTGTAAGAAATAAACTATCAAGATATGGACTTTTATCGTAATATGCTCCAACTATTTTACTAACGAGTCACGCGACACCCTCAGCACATGAAACGGAAGTCTTAGACAGACTTCTAGTGGGGATCAGGATCCAATCAGCGTCTTAGTATAACCTCGAGGGACTCGACCAATCACACTAAACCTAAAAGGTAGGCAACTCTTGCCAATCACAACTCCTTGTAATTCCCGTCCTGTTTGGCCTTCGAATCACCATGGTCTCAAGGGACTCGACCAACCATGATGCTCGGTTAAGTCAACACCTTCATTACAAGATGAGTTTGATTTGAAGATATACCCTCGAGGGACTCAACCAAGCATACTATGTCCTCAGGTCACCGGTGACGTCTCTATGTCGTAAGCAAGATAGTGAATCGCGATATAGGTGAGTTTTGAGGGACTCGACCAACTCAACCTATACCAGGAATCGATTCCTACTTATAACGATGGAAGGCCACGTGGGTCAATCTAATTGCCTCACGTTTATTGACTTAATATTATCGAGAGAGATGTTTCTATGATTTGGTCTCCTAATATGACATGTCACACATATATACATATTTAATATATATCTACATCACATGAAAATATATATACATATCTAGTATGTGTATAAGCAATCACACCAGATAATCATGGGCCACAACCTAATGTGATTAGGCCCGAGCCAGTAGGCCTAATCACTCACATCAAGATCTATGTGTGCAACGGTGCATCTTCATGCCCTGTGATCATCCATCTCGTCCTCGTTGGTTCCGTCGACATCTCAATGCATCTTCATGCATCACGATCGTCCGTCTCATGGGTCCCGCTATCGCATCTACACTCCCGCTGCTCCTCCTCATGTGATTATAACATAATCATAGGCATGCAGGCCCGACAATAAACGAGAAATATAATGGAGGCTAGCAAACACCAATAATAATAATAATTACGAGTGCACACATCACACGGTCCATGATCATCCGTCCACACATCATACATCACATGTATAAATAATCATAATCATGTAGGACTACTAGATAATAATAAAAATAATAATAAACTAAATATTTTAATTAATTAGTATTTTATTAAATCAGGGACAGAAAATTTCTTAATTCCTAGGGGCATTTTCATAATTTAGACAAAAGACAGAAACTAGAATTTCTCAAATTCTGAGGGGCAAAACTATCTTTTGCCTAGAAAACCCTAATGCCCTCATTCTCCCCTGTTGCTGCTGTTGTCACCGCCTCCGCCACCCTACCGACGGTGAGCTGTGTGGCGGAGGGCGGGGTCGCTACCCTCGCCTGCAGGTGGCACGCTCGCTGGCGGCGCTGCCCCTGCAGTTGGGCGCCCCCACGGACGCCGTTGCCTCCGCGGGCGGGCCCCTGTGGGCACCGTCCCCTCCGCGGGCGGTTTTTGCCTGCGGGAGCAGTGGCCACAAGCGTCGTTGCCCTACGGCGCGTCACCATGCGAGAGCAGCGGCTGTAGGCGTCGCTGCCCTTGCGGCTACTACTGCAGGCTACCTGCCTGCACGCAGATGGCAATGCTGCCATCTGCGATGGTAGCGAGGGTAGTAATAGTTGCTGCCCTTTTCTGCTTTTGTGTCAACGATTTTGACGTCAAAAGCTTCTCCAAAACACAACACTTGTAGTTTAAAACAAATCTATCGCACGAACAACCTCACTCTGATACCACTATTGGGAAAATATTTGGGGGCGACATCATATGCGTAGTGGAAGAACAAGAAAACAAAATACCCGATTCCCAAAGAGATGTTCATCGTCGTGCGAAGATTGGAGCGCAAAATCCGTGAAACTAAAAAACTACGTATAGAGTAGATTGTTACCTAGGGAGATCGTATATCCCTGTTTCCTTATAGATCCTTAGGAGAGGGTGAAGGAGGTCAAGCGTCCTCCTCTCTAGCGGTGATCCACACAGTAGGGCTGCGACGATGCTCCTCAAAACTCCTGGCCTGCTCTGAGGTGGAGAGGGGAAGGAGAATAGGAGAGGCAAGAAAAGGCTCTAGCCTATGAGGCTCTGAATACCTCCTATTTATAGAGGTCCCTTGTCAAACCCTAATGGATCCTCGCCTAGTGGGTATTGGATCTGCATCCAATAACCCAAGCCTTTTAGATTAGTGGATCTCTATCCAATAATCTCTTATGGCCTCTTATTGGATCTCATCCATGGGATCCAATAATTCAGGGGCTTATTGGATATCCAATAAGACAAGGGCTCCGTCGGATATCTCATATCTGAATCTCTACTCATCGCAATGCCTACCATATGAGTGTGACCCTCTAGGCTCAATATCGAGCTGGCCGTGAGTCATACCTGTCAGAACTCCTTCTAACTCAGTGAATTATTATCTCTGTAATAATTCACTTGACTCATCGACTACGGACGTAGTAGGCCACTACGCCGTAGTCCCTAGATGATACAGGGGAATCCAATCCATTGGACCTGTCTGTCCTCAGTTACCATGTACCTATAGTCTCTCATCCATCTAATATCCCAGAGATCTATATCAAGCATGGTGATGTCAGACCCATACGATTTCTACTCGAGTCTCGCTCTAATCGGATTCTCCAAGAGAACTCTTTCTCTCTCAACCCGAATGACCCTGGCTAGAGATTTGTCTGAGCAAGAACACATGGGATATTCCTCTCATGACATCGAGAGTGGATGATCTTCTATCGACACTCAATAACCCTCGTAAGGTTGACTACCACTCCCAATGACCAACTGTACTAGATCTGGGACAGCCAAACCTATAAGTCTGGTATCAAAGAGTGGAGCACTCATATAGGACATCCTTGGTGTCTTAAGTCTAAGGACCAGATATACCACTAGGACTACGAAATTGCTGTATTACAATAAGGCATCATCAACCATCCAGCATTCCGTAAGTGGATCAATCAGTGAACTCATTCTCTAATGAGCACCTATATTGTATCCCTAGTGTCCCTACACGAGCAACTATGAGACCAGCTGCATCCATCAAATGGACCGGTATACAGCACACCAATCTGTCCGGTTATCACAATGTCCCTCTCGAGTAACCTATGACCGGGATTATTTAGGATATGTGTTTAAATGTGAATCGATCTCATTTTCGTGATCTTATCACGATCCGATTTTCATTACACAAATCCAAAGACATCACAATATATATATGCATATATGCAATAGTTATAGATTGATATATGCCAAAATATAATAAACAAAAAGATTTTGTATCAAGTCACACGTGGCATCACTCACGTGATTGGCTTGTTGGGCACTTATGACTAGCAATACTAGCGATGGTACCACCAGTATCTCGAAATCCTAGGGATTTGAACTTTGGCTCTACTTTTTGAATCTATTTGGGGCCTATAAATATCCCACTCATCCTTGCTTAGTCAGCACACAACTGAAAACAAAAATTGGGGAAAACGCTGTTGTAATCTTGAGAGAATTCCCCTCCTCTAGCTCTGAGTGTTGATTTCAGTTTAAGAGAGGGGTGAGTGGCTTGTAAAGGATGTCTCCTAAACCTGTGAAAAGGAGAAAGATTTGTAAGAGGGTAGTTAGTCTTCACCCATTAAAGGAAGACTATTAGTGGATGCTGGTGGCCTTAACGGAGGAGGAAACGGGAGTGGACGTAGGTCACAACGATTGAACCACTATAAAATTGGTGTGCCTCCTTTTCTTTACTTGTTTGCTTATTTTGCAAATGCTTTACCTTCTCATTACTACTCTTACAAATGTTTTAAGTTTAAACATTTTTTCGATATGATTTCATTGAATGAGATTTTTAAATCGATATGATTTTATAAAAGTACTAATTCACCCCCCCCCCCCCCCCCCCCCCCCCCCTCTTAGTGTCGATTTTGGTCTTAACAATTGGTATCAGAGCCATGTTTCTCTCCATTGGATTAACACCCAAGAGAGATGACTTTTCTCGACTTTCAAGAGGGTTTTTCTATCACTCGTCTTCCTATATTCAATGGGATGGACTACACGTATTGAAAAAGTAGAATGAAAATTTTCTTATTTTCTATATATTTCAATTTATGGAATGTTATTGAACTTAGCTTTCAAAAATCTTCTAAACCAATAAACAAATAAAATGATTTGGAGAAGAAGATTTTTTCTTTAAATGTTAGAGTTATGAACACTCTATTTTGTGCTTTGGATAAAAATGAGTTTAATTGTATTTCGACTTGTGAAACTACACATGACATTTGGCATACTCTTGAAGTCACAAACGAAGGCACAAGCAAGGTTAAAGATTCTAAAGTTAATATTTTGATATATAGTTTTGAATTGTTTCAAATGGAACCAAGCAAAACTATTGGAGACATGTACACCCGTTTTAAAAACACTTGGTAAAAGTTTTTCTAACCTTGAACTTGTAAATAAAATACTAAGATCCCTTCCAAAAAATTGGGATCCAAAAGTAACGACAATACAAGAAGCAAAGGACCTAAATAACTTTCCACTTGAAAAACTTATCGGGTCTTTAATGACCTATAAAATGACTTGTATCGAATATGATAAACATGAGAACAACCTTTCAAAGAACATGAAGGATTTGACACTTCAAATAATAAAAGACCACTTGAGAGAAAACTCAAGTGATGATGATGATGATGATGATCTTGGACTCCTCACAATAAAATTTAAAAATCTTATAAAACAAGAATTAAAGAATAAAAATAAACTTAAAAAGAATAAAATAACTTGTTATGAATGTAATCAACTAGGGCACTTCAAAAGCTAATATCTACAACTAATGAAGAAAGTGCTCGTACAGAAGAAGAAGAAAGCACTTAAGACAACATGAGACGAAATGAGTATATCTGAAGACGAGGAGCAAATCAACAAAGACGAGGTGGCGAACTATGCTTTGGTGATTTTCGACAATGAGGTAAGTGACTCAACTAAAACCCCTTTACTTTTCTATGAAATTACATGATGCATTTCATGAGTCATTTTTAAATTAGTATATAAAATGCAAAAAAAAAAAAAAAGGAGGATCATACTTCTCTTTCTAGTGATTTTAAAAAATAAAAAAATTAAGCATGACAATTGCATGTTAACTCCTAGCACTAAATATGAAGAGTTAGATTCACTTAAGAAGAAAAATATATTACTATAATAAACACAATGATTTTTACTGAAAATGTTTTATATTTAATGAAATCATACTTGATGATTTAATGATGCATGATGATTGAACTAATGATGATTTTTATGATTTATGGTTTATTGATCTTGATGACTTTTGTGATAAATCTTATTTTTCGATTTTAAACAATAATGCATGGATTTGGCATCAAAGAAAATTAAGCATGTTTGTATGAAATTAATCGCTTAAATTGAAATAAAAAGGGAATGCATTATTCTTGAAAATGTCTCTATCCCTAAAAGCTTATCGAATCTTTCAAAAAGAGATTAATGAATCTATTTATGTTATTTTTATGAATCTTTCAATAACCCATGAATTATCTTTCAAAGCTTCGTCAATGTATTTCGGTTCAATTTGATAAAGAAAAGCGGCATTGTCACAAAAATTTTTAAAAGAAGAATGAGTTTGAACACCCTTTGATGTGTCTCTTATGATTCACTCCTTAGGATGAGCATCTATATACTTTCATTCCTTAGGTAAGGATGTTTCGGAAGAAGATGTATCTAAGTTGCTAGTTGAAGGAGAGATTTCATTTAAATTCAAAGTATCAAAATTAAAATTATCATCAAAATTATTTTTCTTCAATTTGGAAACTTCATTAAGGACAACATGAATATACTCTTCTATGACCAAGGTTCTTTTATTAAAGACATGAAAGGCTTTTGAAATAGAAGAATAACCAAGAAAAATACCTTCATCGGATTTTACATCAAACTTTCCTGAGGCATTTTTTTCATTCAAGATAAAACATTTACAACTGAAAACTTTAAAGTACGAAACATTATATTTTTTGTCATTCTATAGTTCATAAGGAGTTTTGGAAAGTAATGGTCTTACTAGAATCATATTCATGACATAGCATACCGTATTAATGGCTTCGGCCCAAAAAATATTTGGGTAGGCTATGTTTGTTTAACATGGTTCTTACCATTTCTTATAAATTTTTATTTTTTATTTCTACTACTCCATTTTGTTGAGGATTTCTCAGAGTAGAGAAATTGTGGTTGTATCCATTAGATTCATAAAACTTTTGAAATTCATGGTTTTGAAATTCGCCACTATGATCACTCCAAATTGATAAAATCATAAAGACTTTTTCATTTTAAACAAGTTTACAAAACTTAGAAAAATACCTAAAGCAATCACTTTTGTGTGCCAAGAAGTATGTCCAAATGTATCTACTATAATCATCCATAATGACAAAAGTATATTTGCTACCTCCTAGG
The DNA here is from genome assembly GCA_900464855.2 of Musa schizocarpa. Lineage (NCBI taxonomy): Eukaryota > Viridiplantae > Streptophyta > Magnoliopsida > Zingiberales > Musaceae > Musa > Musa schizocarpa. The sequence continues at coordinate 30,957,098 of LS990920.1, read as the reverse complement.
CTTGATGTATCAATTGGTCCAAACAAATCTATATGGATCAATTGCAATGGTCTAAAGGTGCTTATTTGATTCTTTGGTTTGAAACTATATTTTATTTATTTTCCTAGTTGACATACATCATATACATTATCTTTAACAAACTTAATGTTATGAATACCTCTTACAAATTCTTTGGATGAGATTTGAGAGATTAGTTTTATGCTAGCATAACCTAATCTCCTATGCCAAAGTCAAGCATCGTTATTCAAAACTGAAAAACATATTTCATTATAAAGATCATCGATGTCAAATAGTATACACATTATTTTCTTTTAAGGCAATTATAGAGGTGTTTAATAATGCAAGCATTGGATTCAAATCTAATGATGTATCCTTTATCACATAGTTGACTAATGCTCAAAAGATTATGCTTTAAGCCATCAACCAACAATACATCTTTAATCAAAAAGTTAGATTTGTTACTTATGATTCCTTTGTCAATAATTTTACCCTTGTTGTTGTCTCCGAATGTGACATACCCTTTGTCTAGGCTAGTGAGCTTAGAGACTTTAGATGGATCTCCGGCCATGTACCTTGAGTATCCACTATCAAGGTACCATCTCTTGCTCCTAGCTTGTGATGGTAGGGTGATTTTTAGGTAACCATTTGACCTTGGGTACCTCAAAAATCGATCTACTCAAGTTATCGTTTTGCATAGAGTTCTTTATGGTTTCTTTAGGAACTCAAATCAATTTGTGGGGACTATATCTCTTAAGTAGACATTTATAGGCAACACGTCTGAGTTTGCAACAAATGTTGCATTTGGTGTGGGGTGATAAAAGCAAGGTAGGGCTTTTAACAAAGGTGGTTGGATTTTGGTGAGAGCTACTCACAAATCCGATTCCGCCTCTTCTATGAATGTGACCCTTATTGGCAAGGATCATGTTCAAGGACTTGCTACCAACTTTAAATTTTTCTAAAGTTTCTTTAAGGAATAAGTTTTCCTTCTCAAGTGCATTTAAGTGTTCACACTTAATGCATAGAGACAAAGAAGGATTATCATGTTTAAATTTTTTAAAATCAATATTTAAAAGGGCATGCTCCTTTTTCAAAGAATTATACTTTTTACTCAAAGTTCTACACTCATCAAACAATTCATGAAAAGCACTTAAAATCTTATTGAAAGATAAATTTGCATCTAATGAACTACATACCTAATCTCCGATAGCCATTAGTGTGTAGTTGGCGATCTCCTTGTTGCTTTGTTCTTCGCCTTCGGAATCGCTCGAGTCATCCCACGTTGCTTTTAGCATCTTCTTTTTCTTTGGTTGCTTCTTCTTCACTTGGGGACATTCACTTTTGAAATGTCTCAACTTCTTACATTCGTAGCATATAACTTGTTCTTTCTTGGGTTCCATTTTACTTTTAGTATCATTTTTAGATTTATTTCTTTTTATGAATTTTTTGAACTTTCTTATCAAGAGTGCCAAGTCATCATCATAGTCCTCATCACTTGAATTTTCTTCCAAGTAGTCTTCATAAGTTCTTAGTGTCATATCCTTCCTATTCTTTGGAAAGTTGTTCTCAAGCTCTTCATGAGTATGACAAGTAATCTCATGGTTATTAATGACCCGAAAAGTTGTTCGAGAGGAAAATTATTCAAGTCTTTAGTCTCTTGACTGGCCATTACTTTAGAGTCCTAACTCTTTGGAAGGGATCTCAATATTTTATTAAAAAATTTAAAATTAGAAAACTTTTACCAAGTCCTTTTAGATCATTGACGATATTTATAAATCGGGTTTACATGTCTCCAATGGTCTCACTTGGTTTTATTCGAAACAACTTATAAGTATGTACTAAAAGATTAATTTTGGACTCCTTTACTAGTGCCTTCGTGAGTGATTTCGAGTGTGTTCCAAATATCAAAAGTCATTTCACAAATAGATACTCGATTAAACTCGTTTTTATCTAAAGCGCAAAACAAGACATTCATAATATTGAAATTTAAAGCGAAAGTCTTCTTTTCCAACTCATTCCAATCATTTATCGGAAGAGAAGACTTTTAAAAGTTATTTTCCACAATGTTCCATAACTCAAAATCCATAGAAATTAGAAAAATCCTCATTCTAGTCTTCCAATAGATATAATATGTCCTATTGAACATGGGTGGACGTATAATTGAGTGACCCTCTTGGTTACTAACAAATGCTATCTCTCTTGGGTTTCAAACCAAACCGAGAGTGACTTTGCTATGATACCAATTGTTAGGATCAAGAGCAGCACTAAGAGGGGGGGGGGGTTTGAATTAGTGCAGCGGAAAAAATTATCCGTTTTGTAAGATATTCATTCATTAAAAACCAATCTTAAAAAGTGCTTGACTTTAGAGTAAATGAACTAGCAATTAACTTAGAAAGTGATGACAGTAATGAAAAGTAGAATGAAAATGAGCACACCGAAATTTATAGTGGTTCAGTCATTGTGACCTACATCCACTTCCAATTCCTCCTTTGTCGAGGTCACCAGCATCGACTAATAGTCTTCCTTCAATAGGGGAAGACTAACCACCTCTTTAAAATGCTTTCTCCTTTTCATGGGTTTAGGAGATAACCATTACAAGCCACACACCTCTTCTTGAAGGATTACAAAGCTAAAGAGAGGGAGTGGGAGAACTCTTCTCATTTTTACAACACTTTTAACACCCCAACACTTAGAGTTTTTTCACACTTTGATTGCACTTTGTTACCCTTTCATGCAGAAAAGGGTGAGGTATTTATAGGCCCCAATTGCTTCAAAATTGGAGCCAAAAAGTGTCTTATCTCGAATTTTCGGGGTACTGGTGGTACCACCACCTGACACTCTAACACTGGGCGGTACCATCGCCTGACAAAGTTCTCGGAGACTAAGCATTGGTGATACCACCGCTTAGCAGGTAATAACTCTCGGCGGTATCATCACCTAGTCTTACCGGTACCATCGCCTAGACCACCTGAGAGACTGCTCCCTAGCGGTTCCACCACCCCAGTTTGGCGGTGCCACAACTAGACAGGGTCTAGATACTTGGTTAGGACTTGAATCCGGTCGAAACCAGTCCAATTACAGGCCTAGTTGGCCCCTAATAGAGTTAGTGGGATTACCACCCAAATCTAACTTTAATTACGTGCTAACTACGATTCTTAATGCATAGACTAAGCAAATTAATTTTGATTAGTCTAGGTTTCTTCCGACGAGCTTACAGCGATCTTCCGACGATCTCTTGGCAATGTTCCAATGGACTTCCGGAAAACTCCTGGACTTCATGACGATCTTCTTGGCGAGTTCCAACGAGCTTCTTTGGCAAGCTCCTGGACTTCTCGGTTAATTACGGTAGAAATTCGGACGAACTTCTGGACTTTCGACGAACTCTCAAACTTTCAAAGAAATCACGATCTTGACTCCGGCACTTCATTTTACTTTATGCCTTGATTGGTATCGTAGTTAATTTTGCACACTTCTCTCAACAAATAGAATTTATCAAATAATTTACAAATTGATTTCATCATCAAAATCCTAGATTCAATAATAAATAAATAAATATATATATATACATATATGTATATATGTATATATATATAAATAAATATATATGTATATACATATACATATATGTATATGTCTATATATACATATATATATGTACATATATATATATATATATAAATACATATATATATTTATATATATGTATATATATATATATATATATACATATATATATATATACATACATATATATATATATATACATACATATATATATATATATATACATACATATATATATATATATATGTATTTACTTCTTGCAATTTACATTTACTACAAACTATCCTTCTTTACTTGCTTTACATCCACTACAGTCTTCCATATGCTTTCAAGTTAAGTACATTTCCGAGATCGATTTAATCGCAACGAGATTTTGAACCGACGTAATTTTATCCACCGCACTAATTCACCCCCCCCCCTCTTAGTGTCGACTCGTTCCTAACAATTGGTATCAGAGCCACGTCTTTCTCATTCGGTTTAACACCCAAGAGAAATGGCTCTTTTCGGCTTTCAAGAGGGTTACTCTCTCATTCATCCTCCCATATTCAATGGGATGGACTACAAATATTAAAAAACTCGAATGAGAGTTTTCTTGCTTTCTTTGGATTTGAATTTATGGAATATTGTCAAAAGTGATTTTCGAAGGTCTTCTCTTCCAATGAATCATTGGAATGATTTGGAGAAGAAAACTTTTTCTTTAAATGCTAGAGCTATGAATGCACTATTTTGCGTCTTAGACAAAAATGAATTCAATCAGGTTTCTACTTGCAAAATGGCTTTTGACATTTGGTATACTCTTAAAATCACATATGAAGGCACTAGCAAAGTTAAAGAATCGAAAATCAACTATTTGATATATGATTTTGAATTGTTTTATATAAAACTAAGCGAAACTATTGGAGACATGTACACCCATTTTACGGATGTCATCAATGGTTTAAAAGTACTTGGTAAAAGTTTTTCAGATTTTGAACTTGTAAACAAAATTTTACGTTCTCTTCATAAGAACTGGGATTCAAAAGTAACTGTCATACAAGAGGCAAAAGATTTAAACAAGTTTCCACTCAAGTCTTTAATGACTTATGAAATGAATTATATGGCACAAAATGAATATAAGAACAACCTTCCAAAGAACAGGAAAGATTTGGGACTTAGAACAATTAAAGACCACTTGAGCATAAGCTCAAGTGATGGTGAACGTGAATTCCTCACTATAAAATTTAAAAGGTTCATGAAACAATAATTAAAGAACAAAAATAAACTTAAAAAGAACATGACTACTTGCTATGAACACAAGAAGAAGGAAGCACTTTGGGACGAATCGAGCTCATCCAAAGACGAGGAGAAAATCAACAAAGGCAAGGTGGCAAACTATGCCTTAATGGCTTTCAACGATGAGGTAATCAAAATTTCATTAATTTACTTTGAAATTACTTGATGTTTTTCATGAGTTATTTTTAATTTAGTTTAGAAAAATTATATATAAATAATTTTTAAAAATTACATGTTTAATGATGTAATGATAATGTTAAAAAAAAATATTTGGGATCATGCTAGTAATTTTGAAAATGATAATAACAATTGTATGTTTTATAAAAATACAACAAAATGTTTATCTAATGTTTGTACACCTAGTAAGATTAATTTTATGTATGTGTTTATAAAACAATTATGTGTATCTTGATGATTTTGTATTGTTTTTCAGTTTTAAACATAAGGGATGATTTTCATATGAAAAACTTGAGCATACTTATATGAAATCAATCACATAAAATGAAACACATAAAAAAGAAAATATATTATCATTGGAATTAAAATGATGAATCAAATCTCTTGTTTGAAGAAGCCTTGTTTAATATGTTATACTTTTTTGGTCTTGATGGTTTTTATGACAAAATTTACTTTTCGCTCCTAAACGTTGATGTATGATTTTATTTGGTATAAAAAGACAAAGGCATGCTTGTATGAAACAAACCACTTCAAATGAAACAAATAAAAAAAAGGGAATACATTTTCTATCTCTATCTTATTGATTCTTTGATAAAAGATTAATGAATCCATGTATATTATGCTTTTGTGAATCTCTTGAAAATGATTTTGATTTGATAATTTGAATTTGAATGAGCTTTATCCTGATTTTTTTATACTTATTGTTGAATCTCGGATTTTGATTATGACATCAATTGTCATTTGTTATCTAATCCATATGTTGAGATAAGTGTGTAGGATTAACTACGATGAAAGTAAGACATGCAGTAGGAGTTGCGCCGGAGTCAGGACTATAATCACGTTGGGAGTTCGAGAGCTTGACGGAAGTCCGGACGATCATCGGAGGTTCTACAGGAACAAATCTGAAAAGTCCAGGAGCTTGCCAAAAGAAGCTCGTCAGAACTCGCCAAGTGGATCGTCGCAAATCCAGGAGTTTGCCGGAAGTCCGTAGGAGCATCGTTGGAGGACCGTCGAATGTTCGCCGGAAGCTCACCGGAAGAAGCGATTGACGCACCAGAGCAAGCTGTAGTAAAAGTCTTAAGAATTGTCGTAGTTAGCACGATGATTAAGTTAGAATTGGGAGGTGATCCCATTAACTTAATCTAGGGGCAATTGAGCCCTTGAAAGAACCAAATTGGGCCGAATTGATCAACCCATTCGGACCCAGATCTCTCGCCTAGAGGTGGCACCGCTTGGGTCGGCGGTGGCACCGCCCAGGGCTCAGTCTCCGTGTTCTGGCTGGGTAGTGCAACCGCCTCTGACAACGGTGCAACCGCCCCAGTCAGGCGGTGCAACCGCCCTTGACAAGCGGTGGCACCGCCCAGAGGTTCAGTCTTCGAGCCCTGTCAGGCAGTGCAACCGCCCCAGTCAGGCAGTGCAACCGCCAGACCCCGGAATTTCGAGAATTAACAGTTTTGAGCTCGAAATTCAAACAGGTTTGGGGCCTATAAATACCCCACTCTTTCAGCAATGAAAGAGCAACGAAAAACCACCAAAATCCTGATCTTACTCTAAGATTTTTGAGCTCAAAAGTGTTGTAATAAGCTAAAGGTTCTTCTCCCTCTTTTCTTCCAAGTTCAGATCTTTCAAGAGAGGAGAGAAAAGTTTGTAAGGGTTGTCTCCCTAAGCCCATCAAAAGGAGTGAATCTGTAAAGGGTGGTTGGCCTTATTTATTGAAGGAAGGCCTCTAGTGGATGTCGCGACCTCATCTGGTGGAGGAAGCCGAGGAAGATGGATGTAGGTCAAGATTGACCAACCACTCTAAATCATGCTTTGCTCTCTGTTTGCATTTACTTTGAGCTTATTATCCCTTGCAAACCTCCTTCATAGGTTACTTGCTAGTCATAGGTGCCCAACAAAGCCAATCATGTGAGTGATGGCACGTGTGACTTGATACGAGAATCTTTTTTTGCTTATTATATTTTGGCGATATCACTTTATAACTATTGCATAAAATGCATATATATATTGTGATGTCCTTGGATTTGTGCAATGGGAATCGGATCATGATGAGATCACGATAATGAGATCGATTCACCTTTAAACACATTTCCTAAATAATCCCGGTCATACGTTACTCGAGAGGGACATCGTGATAACCGGATAGACTGGTGTGCTATATACCCGTCCATATGATGGATGCAGCTGGTCTCATAGCTGCTCGTGTAGGGACACTAGGGATACAATACAGGTGCTCATTGGAGAATGAGTTCACTGATTGATCCGCCACGGAATCTTGGATGGTTGATGATGCCTTATTGTCGGGACAAATGATTCCGTGAGTCCTAGTGGTGTATCTGGTCCTTAGACTTGAGACACCAAGGATGTCCCATATGAGTGCTCCACTCTTTGATACCGACTTATAGGTTTGGCTGTCCCGCATCTAGTACAACCGGTCATTGGGAGTGGTAGTCGACCTTTAATGAGGGCTATTGAGTGTCGATAGAGAATCATCCACTCTCTCGGCGTCATGAGAGGAATATCCCATGTGTTCTTGCTCGGACAAATCCCCTGCCGGGGTCATTCGGGTTGAGAGAGAAAGAGTTCTCCTCGGGAGAATCCGATTAGAGCGAGACTTCGGTAGAAACCGTATGGGTCCGACAACACCATGCTTTCGATATCACGGTCTCCTCGGGATATTAGATGGATGAGGGACTATAGGTACATGGTAATCGAGACGCATGGTCCAATAGATTGGATTCCCCAGATCGTGCAGGGGACTACGGTAGTAGCCCTAAATACGTCCGTGAGTCGATGAGTCGAGTGAATTATTACAGAGATAATAATTCACCGAAGTTAGAAGGAGTTCGATAGGTATGACTCACGGCCAGCTTCGATATTGGGCCTAGAGGGTCACACACATATGGTAGGCATTGCGATGATGAGTAGAGGTTCGGATATGAGATATCCGGCCAGCCCTTTGTCTTATTGGATGCAGATCCAATACCCACTAGGGAAGGACCCATTAGGGTTTGACACGGGATCTCTATAAATAGGAGGGATTCACAGCCTCATAGGCTAGAGTCTTTGCTTGCCTTTCCTATTCTCCTCTCCCTCTCCACCTCAGAGGCCTGGAGTTTTGAGGAGGGTCGTCGCAACCCTGCTGTGTGGATCACCGCTAGAGAGGAGGACGCTTGACCTCCTTCACCCTCTCCTAAGGATCTGCAAGGAAACAGGGATATACGATCTCCCTAGGTAACACAATCTCTATATGCAGTTTTGTGTTTTGCGGATTTTTACGCACCAATCTTCGCACGACGACGAACATCTTTTTGGGAATCGAGGATTTTTGTTTTCTTGTTCTTCCGCTGCGTATATGATGTCGCCCCCCATGATTTCCCAACAATTACTGCCTTCTGCGCTTTTACGATTGCGTTTCCAAGCTCAATATTTTTCGAATTGTGTTTAGACGTAAATCGTTTTTCTCGTACGAACATCGTATTTCAGTTTGCGCTTACATTTTGATTTCCATCACAATAGCAAACTGCCTTAACAGATTCGTTTTAACTGCTTCTTGCCTAATCACAAGTTAAAGTGATTTACGAATCGGCTTTTCTACTGAAATTGCTTTTACCGTATGAACATCGTATTTTAGTTTATGCTTACATTCTGATTTCCATCATAACTGCAAACTGCCTTTATAGATTTGTTTTAACTGCTTCTTACTTAATCTTAAGTCAAAGAAATTTACGAATTGACTTTTCTACTGAAATCGGCTTTGTCGTAAGAACGCAGTTTTAAACGTTGAAAGTTTTTCGCTGCACTAATTCACCCCCCCCTCTTAGTGCTCTTGATCCTGACAATTGGTATCAGAGCGGGGTTCACTCTCAAATGGATTAAAACCCAAGGGAGATGGCATATGCCGAAAACCAAGATGGCCATTCTATTACACATCCACTCATGTTCAATGGGACGGACTACACCTATTGGAAGACCCGAATGAGGATCTTCCTTATTTCGATGGATTTTTAAACTTTGGAATCTTGTCGAAAATGGTTTTTCAAAATCTTCTCTTCCAATGATCAATTGGAATGAATTGGAGAAGAAGACTTTCGCTCTTAATGCAAAGGCTATGAATGCCTTATTTTGTGCGCTTGATGAAAATGAGTTTAATCGTGTTTCGGTTTGTGAAACCGCGTTTGATATTTGGCATACACTCGAAGTGACTCATGAAGGCACAAGTAGAGTAAAAGAGTCAAAAATCAATCTTTTGATACACTCTTTCGAACTTTTCCGAATGAAACCGAATAAGACTATTGGCGATATGTACACCCGTTTCACGGATGTCGTCAATGGTCTAAAAGGACTCGGCAAAAGCTTTTCGGACTTTGAGCTCATAAATAAGATTCTAAGATCCCTTCCTAAGAGTTGGGACCCTAAAATCACTGCTATTCAATAGGCTAAATATTTAAGCAACTTCCCTCTTGAAGAACTAATCGGGTCATTAATGACCTATGAAATTACATGCAAGGCTCATGAAGAGCAAGAAGACATCCTTCCAAAGAACAGGAAGGATATGACACTTAGAATTTTAGATGACCACTTGAGAGAAAACTCAAGTGATGAGGACTGTGACGATGACTTGGCACTTCTAACAAGGAAATTCAAAAAATTCATCAAAAGAAACAAGTTTAAAAATGACGCAAAAAATAAACTTGAACCCAAAAGGGACCAAGTTATTTGCTATGAGTGCAAAAAGCTAGGACACTACAAGAGTGATTGTCCCCAAGCCAAGAAAAGAACATCAAAGAAGAAGGCACCCAAAGCAACATGGGATGATTCGAGCGCATCCGAAGAAGAGGAGTCCAACACCGAGCAAGTTGCTCATTACGCCTTAATGGCCATCGGAGAGGAGGTAACAAATTTAATTGATGCAGATTTATCATTTGATGAATTATTAAATACCTTCCATGATTTATTTGATGAATGCAAGATTATTAGTAGAAAATACAAATTGCTATAAAAGGAGCATGATAGTCTTAATTGTGATTTCGATAAGTTAAAGACTGAATATCATGATAGTTTAGGCTCTTGTATCAAATGCCATGATCTAGAAACTATCCAAAAGCAAAACTTGCTACTCATGGACACCTTGAAGAAATTTGAGGTTGGTAGTAAGTCTTTGAACATGATCCTTACAAACAAAGGTCACGTTCCCAAAAGAGGTGGAATCGGATTTGTGAGAAATTCTCACCAAAATCCAACCACCTTCATAAAAGGCCCCATCCTACATATTTGACACCAAAGTAAATGCAATTTTTGTTGCAAGCATGGACACAAAACGCATTATTGTCCATTCAAGAAAATTAGTCTGAACAAATTAATTTGGGTTTCTAAAGGAACCATGATAAACTCTATACAACATGACGAACAATATAGATCAACTTTTGAGGCACCCAAAAGTAAATGGATACCTAAATATTATCTTTTCTTGTAGAGACATACACCATCACAAGCTGGGAGCAAGAAATAATATCCTGCTCTTTGGATTCTCCATATTCATAACCCAAGATCCAAAAAGAACACGTGATGCTCCCTAAGTGTAAATAAAAAGAAGATTAGAAAACTAAAATTACAAAAGTAATACAAACCTATTTTATCCCTCAGAATTGGAAACCCATATGTACCTTCACATATCCTCTGGATTTCCGATCCCATCAAACTGATAAGTTCGTTACTTTTAAATTCAACTATATCATGAACTTACGTTTTGTAAGCAAAGTTTGTCATGAACTTGCAAAGCTTACCAACGTGGACAAACTATCACAAACATGAATACGACATTTGAAGAAGAATATGCGCGTCACTAGATCTATCTTGATCGTGCAAATGTCTCATCTTAAAATGAAAATTCTTACGTAGTTACGAAAGTAAAGTTGATTGCTCCATAAATAAAAACTCTTTTCAAGTAAGAAACATTCAAAATAGACCACACAATAGTCAAAACTAGTGCTCACTGTCTACAGGCGGTGGCACCGCTCCAACTGGCGGTAGCACCGCCGGCTGTCACAGGTTGCAAGCGGTTCCACCGCCCCAGCCAGCGGTGCAACCGCCCGCAATCTTGCCCCCTATTAAACCGAGCTAGGGCCGGCGGTGGAACCGACCCCAACTTACTCCCTTCCCCTCGTTTCTCTTCCAAAGCCTCTCCACCTCCATTTCTCCCATCTTAGCATCCCAAATCCTCCTCGTCTCGAAGCAAAAGATCAACAATTTCTCCTACTCTTGAAGATCTCACTCAAGGTTTTCTCTAAGAGCCCTCTAAATTCTGTTTTTGATTCATTTACTCTTGCTCATTACTATCCTCTCAAATAACAGTAGTTATGGGCTCTAGAAGATCCTCAAGGAACAAAGGAAAGAGGAGATTAGTGGAAGATTTTGATCTTCCCTCTTTGATTCAAAGTAGCATGCTGAAAAATTCTCCTCCTTTGAATTTAGAAGTGTCAATAAGGGAAAACATGTAGATTTAGATGAACTAAGAGACTTAGAGACAATCCAACGGTTTGCCAACCTAGATCTACTCCCTATTTTATAAATTAGTGAACCCATCTATCCAAGACTTGTTAGATTGTTTTACAACAATCTACAAGTAGATGAAGAAGAAAGAATGTCCACCTATCTCTTAGGATAACACATCTCCATTACGGATAAATTCATTTGTGACATGATAGGCATTCCCGTAAAAAATAGAGGACTTTATTTTAGAGGATCATGGGACAATGAAACAGTTGGGACAACATATGTTGAAGCCTTAAGAACAATTTTCGGTAATCCCAACTTAGTGATAATTCCTAAAAACTGTGAACACCTATTACCAGTAAACACTAAAGTACTTCATTATATCCTAACTACCATCATTCTCCCTAAACAATATCATCATGATGAAGTAAGTCAATTGGAGTTAGGAATCATGTATTGGATCATGAAAGGACATAACATCTGCTTTGGATACCTCATTCAACAAAACATGATATAACTATTTAAGAGAGACATGATGCTTCCATATGGTGGTATAATCACTAGAATCCTTAAAGTCTACGATATCCAAATCCCACCCGACGAAGAAGTGATGAAAGTGGATAGGTTTAGCATAATAAACAAAAATATACTTCATCGATTGAGATGTGTTTATAGAAATGGTAATTGGGTTAGAATGCCTAGAAGAATCGATCACCCTCAACCTGAACCAGAATCCGAAACACCAGTCTTTAGGGGCACTCAATCTCCTCCGATCTGTCCCTTTGAGGAAACACATCCATTTGAGCAAGCTCATGCATCATCCATTGAAGACATTGGGATTCGGATGGACCGATTTGAACAAAGACAAGATCGGCTTGAACACCGGCAAGATCAAATCCTATCTGAACTACAGCTAATTCATGGACAATTTGACTCTTTATTTAGGCACTTTAATTTTTCACCTCCCGAATAAAACTTGTATATGTGGACACAATAACCTCTTGTTGTAACAACTATGTTGTTGTAAACTCTTTATATTACTCACCTTGATCACAATGCTTTATGGTTACTTGATGTAAGAATATGCAGGGTTACGTTGCTCAATCTCATTACTCATTGTCGGATTTCATATTGATATTAAATGTTTCTATAATACCAACTATGAAAACCTTGTGTCATGGTTTCCATGATGAATATGAAAGTAATATAACCTTGAAATTGATGTGTCATGTGACATAATAATATTGATATATTACCATGATGTTGATGTATTGCTATGATGATGTGTCCGAATGCATAAACTTATAAAAATTATTATTTGGACTTTATTGATTGAATGATCAAATCACTTAATCGCCATTACATGCCAAAAATAACATGTTAGAAATTAATACAACGATGAGCATGTCCTCATAGTCTTGTATGAAAGTGTTAAATTAAATTTTTGGTTCCAATCGGATTTCATTATTCTCTTTCGGATTTTGATTCACATCATTAATTCTTGACAAAAAAAAAATTTCTAGCAAATTTATGGCTTTTAGACTTATCATGTGAAAAATATTACCTTTGAGAAATAAATTTGATGATTCCTTCTTGTAAAAGGAAGATATTTTTTTGCAAGGACTTTACTCACATAAATATCCTAATCTTTGTAAAACATGCTATCGATTTGAACTACACAAATAGCTTTCCTCCTTCATGCAAAAAGAATAATAACAAATAAAAAGGAAGAAGTTTTCACTCTATATAGATAATCTCCATGCCATGGTCTTCTTGAGATGTTTGTATCCTATAAATGACATGAACGTACTTATGGCATCACATGTATATTCAAAAGATGCTTATATCGTTCTCCTTTTTTTATGACAAAGGGGGAGAAGTATATGAATTGATGCTATAAATGGCATATTATATTGAAAGAAACAGACATATGATTATTGATGCTATGCCATGTTTGCTATGATTGCCATATTTGCATCATATTAAGATATCAAGAATTTGCATTGTAATTTTACATATTGATATCTTTCCATATGATGAATTGCTATCATTACAACAATTCACATTTGAAATTTGAAAATGGATGTCGAGTCTTGACATCATACAGAGAGATACATCATGATAGGAATCATGATGGGAGTATTGATAAGGTTAAATGACTTTAACTTATCAATATGTCTCTTGAATTCAAAGGCTTTGAATTAAAGAATAACTTATCTCAATTATGGCACATAGATAGGGGGAGTTAAGGTTAACTCCGTTATCAATTGATTGTCATCATCAAAAAGGGGGAGATTGTTGAATCTCGGATTTTGATGATGACATCAATTGTCATTTGTTATATAATCCATATGTTGAGATAAGTGTGCAGGATTAACTACGATGAAAGTAAGACATACAGCAGGAGTTGCGCCGGAGTTAGGACTATGATCACGTTAGGAGTTCGAGAGCTTGACAGAAGTCCAAACGGTCGTCGGAGGTTCTGTGGGAACAAATCCGAGAAGTCCAGGAGCTTGCCAAAAGAAGCTCGTCAGAACTCGCCAAGTGGATCTTCGCAAGTCCAGGAGTTTGCCGGAAGTCCGTAGGAGCATCGTCGGAGGACCGTCAGATGTTCGCCAGAAGTTTGCCGGAAGCTCGCCGGAAGAAGCAATTGACGCACCAGAGCAAGTTGTAGTAAAAGTCTTAAGAATTGTCGTAGTTAGCACGATGATTAAGTTAGAATTGGGAGGTGATCTCATTAACTTAATCTAGGGGCAATTGGGCCCTTGAAAGAACCAAATTGGGCCGAATGGATCAACCCATTCGAACCCAGATCTCTCGCCCAGAGGTGGCACCGCCTGGGTCAGTGGTGGCACCGCCCAGGGCTCAGTCTCCGAGTTCTGGCTGGGCAGTGCAACCACCTCTGACAACGGTGCGACCGTCTGAGCTCGGTCTCCGAGCTTTGGCTGGGCGGTGCAACCGCCCCAGTCAGGTGGTGGCACCGCCTGAGCTCGGTCTCCGAGCTCTGCCAGGCGGTGCAACCACCCTTGACAAGCGGTGGCACCGCCTAGAGGCTCAGTCTTCTAGCCTTGTCAAGCAGTGCAACCGCCCCAGTCAGGCAGTGCAACCGCCAAACCCCCGGAATTCCGGGAATTGATAGTTTTGAGCTCGGAATTCAAACTGGTTTGGGGCCTATAAATACCCCACTCTTTCAGCAATAAAAGAGCAATGAAAAACCACCAAAATCCTGATCTTACTCTGAGATTTTTGAGCTCAAAAGCGTTGTAATAAGCTAAAGGTTCTTCTCCCTCTTTTCTTCCAAGTTCAAATCTTTCAAGAGAGGAGAGAAAAGTTTGTAAGGGTTGTCTCCTAAGCCCGTTAAAAGGAGTGAATATGTAAAAGGGTGGTTGGCCTTCGCCTATTGAAGGAAGGTCTCTAGTGGACGTCGGCGACCTCATCAGTGGAGGAAGCCAGAAGTGGATGTAGGTCAAGATTGACCGAACCACTCTAAATCGCGTTGCTCTCTGGTTTTCATTTACTTTGAGCTTATTATCCTTACTGCAAACCTCCTTTATAGCTTACTGCCTTCTGCGCTTTTATGATTGCGTTTCCAAGCTCAATATTTTTCGAATCGTATTTAGACGTAAATCGCTTTTCTCGTACGAACATTGTATTTCAGTTTGTGCTTACATTCTGATTTCCATCACAATAGCAAACTGCCTTAACAGATTCGTTTTAACTGCTTCTTGCCTAATCACAAGTTAAAGTGATTTACGAATCGGCTTTTCTACTGAAATCACTTTTACCGTATGAACACTGTATTTCAGTTTGCGCTTACATTTTGATTTCCATCATAACTACAAACTGCCTTTAAAGATTTGTTTTAATTGCTTCTTACCTGATCTTAAGTCAAAGAAATTTACGAATCGACTTTTCTACTGAAATTGACTTTGTCGTACGAACGCAGTTTTAAACGTTGAAAGTTTTCCGCTGCACTAATTCCCCCCCCCCCCTCCCCTCTCTTAGTACTCTTGATCCTAACACTTATAACTTGAGAGATATTATACATGAATCGAGATCGTTTATGTATTCTCTCATGACATCTTTTTTGCAATAGGAATGTCTTTATCTATATCATGATCTTGAATTCTCGATATTGATATTTGAAATTTTTTTATGAATCAAGATCTTGTTTTTGAACTCCCATGTTTCTTTTTCTTATTTACTAAAAATGAGATTTGTCAAAGTGAATCATATCTATTGATATGCACGAATTGAGATCTTATTCTCCTACTATTCCTTTTGCTATTCACTAAAAAGAAGACTTATTCTAATAAACCATGATATGCTACTTGACATCTTTTAAGGTTTATGACTTGAGTTTTATTATGTAAAATTTCTTGTATTCATGAAGTATATCTCATCACTAAGTTCTTTTTGATATTCTTCATGTGATGATATGAATGCATGAAATACTCATGATATTATTTTAATGCATACAAATGAGAAGTTATGATCATACATCGTATGATGTAATTTGATATTTTGATACCATCATGATTTGAAATATTTACGATTTGGAATGATGCATGCAATACTATGATTTTTGATGAAATGATGCGAAAGTCAACAATTATCATTTTCTGAAATGATACTCTAGAATGATTATTTATCTTTGTCATGTTTTGAAAATTATTGTAAAGGAAAAAAAATATAAAATTATATTCTTTCATTCTTTTTGACAATGACAAAGGGGAGATAAATTTGTTGGCTTACATATTTCAAAGATAGAAAAACTTGCTTGCTTGCTTAGAGCAAAAATTACAAATGTACATATCACAAAGAAAGCCAAAAACTTTTAGTTTGCTCATCTTAAAAGCAAGAAATGCTATCCTATAATCTCAATAGAAGCAAAAGTGATATCTTTCCTATCTCAAGAAGCAAAAATTACAATTTGCACATTGCAAAAGGAAGCAAGAATCGCTAGCTTGCACACTTTAACAAGAACGCTATCTTGCATTTATTTTTGAAAACTTGCTAGCTTGCATGCTCTAAAATGATATAAAATCTGCTAGCTTGCATGTTCTAATATGATATAACACTTGCTAAACTTGCTAGCTTACAAATTGTAATGATGATAAAACTTGATATTATGTTTATTATGTAATGATTTAAACTTGCATATCTAAAACACTTGATAGTTGAACTCCATTTTGTTGATGACAAAGGGGGAGAAGTATGATGATGTTATGCATAAGTTTTATGATAACATGTTGCTTGGTTTTTAAATCCAAGAGTTTTATCAAATATGGCATATTGATAGGGGGAGTTTGTTTAAACTCCGAGAGTTTGTTTAAACTCCGAGAGTTTGTTTAAACTCCGAGAGTTTGTTTAAACTCCATCATCAATTGGTTGTTATCATCAAAAAGGGGGAGATTATTGAATCTCCGAGAGTTTGTTTGATGATGAAACCAATTGATAGTGTTTGTGATTTAATGTGTGTTTAAGTGACATAGGGCTAATTTTAATCAAAAAAGATAAATTAATTAAAACAGGAGGAATTAGACGTTGGGACAAAGCAAACACGTCAGAAGATTGGACGTCGGGCCGGAGAAATAGTCGATGTATCAGCAGAAGGCTTCAGGCCATGAATTCGGGCATCGAGACAAGAAGATCGAACATTATGCTAAGAAGATCGGATGTTGCGAGAAGATAACATATCGATTGGGCAATTTACCAAAGGAGAGGACGATGCACCGAAGGATCGGATAAACTGTCAGATGAACCAATGACATGCTGGACAATATAGGATTCGCTTGTAATCGATTATGTCTAGATTGAGTTAGTTTAGAGTCTAATTGAGTTAGTTTAGAATATAATTAGACCAACTTAATTAGGAGTCAACTATACCCAAAATAGGATTGTTTTGGGCCAAGAGAAAGGCTCATTCAGTGACCTAAGTTTGGGTTATGTTGGGCTAAGTGAAAGGCCCAAATAGTGACCAAACATGCCCAAACAGTGTTAGGAGGGACTCTATACTTTACAAGGGTTGTCAACTCTAGAAACATAGAGTTTTTTTTATCACTTTTCTTGCTTTTCCATGTAGGAATAGCTAGGGTAGTTATAGACCTCGAATGGCTTCAAAAATAGAGCCAAAATTCAAATCTTCAAAATTTCAGGGTATGGGCGGTACCACCGCCTGCAGCCTGACACCAGGCGATACCACCGCCTAACACAGTCTCGGAGACTATGCCACATCAGTTCTACCTATTAGGTCACTGTTTGAGCCTTTTCACTTGGCCCAACACAGCCCAAACTTGGGATTTTGAACTTGTAAACAGGATTTTATGTTCTCTTTCTAAAGATTGGGATTCAAAAGTAACTACGATACAAGAGGCTAAAAACCTAAACAACCTACTACTTAAAGAACTAATTGGCTTATTGACGACATATGAAATGGTGCACAATCCACATAATAAACATGATGAACAAAACCACCTTCCAATGAACAAGAAGAATTTGGGACATAGAACAATTGAAAACCACTCGAGCATAAGCTCAAGTGATGGTGAACTTGAACTATTCATGAACTTTATAAAGTTAATGAAACAAAAATTAAAGAACAAGAAGAACGCAACTACTTGCTCTGAACGCAAGAAAAAGAACATAAAATGGGATGAATCGAGCTCCTCCGAAAACGAGGAGAAAATCAACAAAGGCAAGGTGGCAAACTACACCTTAACGGCTTTTGAAATTACATGATATTTTTCATGAATTATTTTTAATTTAGTTTAGAATTAATTTTCTTAAAAATTGCATGTTTAAAAATGAAAATACAAAAAATTATGATAATGCTAGTAATTTCGAAAATGATAATAAAAATTATATATTTAATAAAAAATTGATTTTGATTAAAAATGACTTATGAAATTATGCTATATATGGTTATGAAGTAATAATATGTATCATGTTGATTTCTATTGTTATTTCTCAATTTTGATTAAATAAAATCATGTTTGATTTGAAGTAATGCATAATGATATAATGAAAATATTAAATGTTTTGATTCCATGATTGACGAATTTATGCATAAAATTTCAAAATTATACATGATGATTTTTATGATTATTTGATCTTGATGATTTCAATGATGATATTTGCTCTTTCGATTTTAAACTATGATGTATAGTTTTCATACGAAAAACTTGAGCATGCTTATATGAAATCAATCACTTAAAATGTATCACGTAAAAAGGAAATTATATTATTGGATTTAAAATCATGAATCTATTTATGAATTTTGTGAACCATGAAATTGATTTTGATGATTTTAATGAGTTTCATCTAATCATGATTTTTTTCTTTATTTTTTGAAATTTATGACTTAAGATTTCTTATGCAAGAATCAAGATACTATAATATTTGATCTCCTATATTTCTTTTTTATATTTATAAAAATTAAGGAGATTTGTTGAAATAAATCATGTCTTTTGTAATTCAAGTGGTCTTATCTTCGATGACATGATTTCTTTATATTTATAGCTTGTGTTGCTTGAAATGTTTTGAAAAATACATGCAATACTTTAATTTTTTAAAAATAATGTGAAAATAAATAATAATTATTTTCTGAAATAATACTCTAGAATGATGATTTCGAATCATGCATGTAATGATGATTTTATATCTTATATGCATGATGATTTGGCATTATGTATGCAATACTTTAACTTATGATAATGATGCATGCAACAATGAAATATTCATGATAAAATAATTGTTTTGACATTCATGACTTGAATTTTCATCTATGATATTTATCTTTATCATAATTTTGAAAATTAATGTAAAGGGTCTACCCTTCTTTTTGACAATGACAAAGGGAAAGCAAAACGTGCTAGAAAGCAAATTTACTAGCTCGCACAATTAAAGAAGAAAGCAAAAATTATACTTTTCAAAAGAGAAGAAATTACTATCTTGAACATCACCTAGAATTATTAGCTTGAAATCTCAAGAAGATGCAAAAATATGCTATCTTTCACATCACAAAGAAAAGCAAATATGTCAACTTGCATATCTTTAAATTTGCTAGCTTGTATGTCGTAAAACTTGTATATTTCACAAAGCAAGTGTTGCTTTCTTGAACTATCTCTAATTTGTTAGCTTGCATGATGTAGAACTTACTATCTTGAACATTACAAAGAAGTGTTATCTTGCCTATCTCAAGAAGCAAAAATGCTAAACTTACACATTTAGCAAAAGTTACAAACTTGCATAACTCTAAATTTTTGCTAGCTTGTATGATGATAAAAATGGATATTATGTTTTTCATGCAATATATTGAATTTATATCTTAAACACATGATAGTTGGAACTTTCTCTTTTTTGTTGATGACAAAGGGGGAGAAGTATGTTGATGTCATACATGATTTGATCATGACATGTTTGCTTGGATTTTTGAATCTAGGAGTTTCTATCAATAAGGCATATTGATAGGGAGAGTTTGTTTAAACTCCGAGAGTTAAGGTTAACTCCGTCGTTGATTGGTTGTCATCATCAAAAAGGGGGAGATTGTTGAATCTTGGATTTTGATGGTGAAACTAATCGATAAGTGTTTATGTTTTAATTTATGTTTTGAGTGATGCAGGATGCTTCGATCAAGATGAGACAATTAAAGCAGGAAAAATCATGTTGGGCCGGTGGAACATGTTAGAAGATTGGACATCAAACCGGTGGATCGGTCGACGTATCGACAAAAGGCTTCGGGCTATGGATTCGGGAATCGGGCCTTGAAGAGCGGATACTGCGCCAACGATATCGTAGTTGCAGAGTCAACTGACCGATTAGGCAATAGATCGCAAGAGAGGACGATACGCCGAAGAATCGGACGAAGCGTTAAGAGACCAATGACATGTCGGACAACTTGATTAACGCTTAGTGTTAATTGTCTAGATCGAAGTGTGATTTTACATGTGCAGGATTAACTACGATAGCAAGGCATGAAGCAAAATGAAGTCCCAGAGTCAAGGACACGATTACGTTAGGAATTCGAGAGTTTGTCAGAAGTCTGAACGTTCGTCGAAAGTTCTGGAGGAACCAGCCGAGAAGTCTCAGAGCTTGCCAGAGAAGCTCGTCGGAACTTGCCAAGAAGATCATCATGAAGTCTAGGAGCTTGTCGGGAGTCCGCGAGAACATTGCCGAGAGATCGTCAGAAGTTCCCCGAAAGTTCGCCGGAAGCTCGCCGGAAGAATAGACATAGGGACTTGTTTAGCTTAGCAAATGTCTTAGGACTTTGTAGTTAGCACGTAATTGGGCTTGGATTTGGGCCAACCTAATTAGGGGCCAGCTAGGCCCATGTAAGAACTATGTTGGGCCCAAACAGTGTCCCAAGAAGTCTCATCGTCATGGCATAGTCTTTAAGACTGTGTCAAGTAATGGTACTATCAGTTTGGGCAGTTGTACCGCCCCTAGCAGGGTGCCAAGCGATGGTACTGCTAGTCTGGGCGGTGGTACCGCTAGTCTGGGCGATGGTACCACCCAGGCCAGTGTTAGTGTCAAATTGACATTGGGCGGTGGTACCGCCCATGCTCAGGGAACCTGGGATGGGAAAGTTTTAGGCTCCAAGTTTGAATCAACTTGAAGCCTATAAATACCTCTCTCATCCCTGGTTAAAACATAAAAGCACAGAAAGAAAAAAAGAAAGAAAACGCTATTGTGATCATAAGTGTATTCCCTCCTCTAGCTTAAATTTAGATTTTTGTTAAGAGAGAAGAGTGAGTGCTTATAAGGGTTATCTCCTAAACCCTGTAAAAGGAGAAGAGGGGTGTAAAAGATGATTGGTCTTCACCTATTGAAGGAAAGTCTCTAGTGGACGCCGATGACCTCATCGAAGGAGGAAGCTAAAAGTGAATGTAGGTCACGTTAACCGAACCACTCTAAAACTCTGGTTTGCATTTACTTATTGCTATTTACCTTACTGCAAATCTCCATATGTGCTTTACTTCCTCATTACTTTTGCTGCACACCTTTACGAACACGCTTTCAAGTTAAGTTTCTGAAATCGATTTTTCGTCAGAAATGATTTTATCTTAACGAAATTTTTCAAGACGTGATTTTTATCCACTGTACTAATTCACCCCCCCCCCCCCCCCCTTTTAGTGTCGACTCTTGATCCTAACAAATTCAAGTCAAAGCAAATTTAATCAAGAATATTTGTAGCACATCATCATAAAATCATGCATAATTAAATCATTCAATTACATAATTACATGCATGATTGTCATCATATATTCTCCCCCTTTACCATCAACAAAAAAAAGAGAAGTGCAACTTTTAAGATTTAGAGATATGCAAGCTTCGCGATTTAGTAAAATTTTCGTCACTTTGGAACATGTAAGCTAGTGAGTTGTTTCTTCTCTTTTGAGAAGTGCAAGCTAGCAATTTTTGCTTCCTTTACAAAGTCCAAGCTAACAATTCTACCAAGTTTTTCAGCTAGCAAGTTTATATTTTTTTTTACATCATGTAAGCTAGCAATATTTAAGATGTTCAAGAAAGCAACTTTTGCTTCTTGAAATATTAAGTTAGCAATCTTACACATGAAAGTTGACAAAATTTTACATCTTTTGAGATTAGCAAGCTTTTTGCTTCTCTTAAAGATGTGCAAACTAGCAACTTTTCTCCCCCTTTGTCATTGTCAAAAAGAAGGAAATCAATTTCTAAATCACGACAAAGATAAAATATCATTCTTAATTGTAATATGTTTGTGCATTATTATAGTTTCAAATTAAAACATACATAATTTCAAAACCTTATATATTATCCTTACTTTATACATGATATCAAAAATAAATCAACTCTATAGCCATTTCATACATGATACTAAATCATTCATGATACCAAACATTTATCATTAATTTTCTCCCCCTTTGTCATACTCAAAAAGAGAGGATAAAAATATAATGGTATAATTTATTTTTCTTTTCATCAATTTTCAAATCATCACATAAAGAATAACAAAAAAAATTAATTTGATGGTGAGTTATACTTTTTGAAGACAAGGACGTATTGAAACATGAAAGAAAAATCAATTTATGTATTTAGTGTTCCAAACATTAAAGCACATCATCTCAAGTCGTGAAAAAATTAATCAATGATACATTATGATTTATTTGAACAAATATTCTTATTCTCATTAATGTAAAAAATCATTTGAAAAATGAAGGGAATATCATAAATGTGTAAATATCAAGT
This sequence comes from Musa schizocarpa, assembly GCA_900464855.2. Taxonomy (NCBI): domain Eukaryota; kingdom Viridiplantae; phylum Streptophyta; class Magnoliopsida; order Zingiberales; family Musaceae; genus Musa; species Musa schizocarpa. The sequence goes on along the minus strand of LS990920.1, from coordinate 30,934,367 downwards.
CATCAAATAAAAGATATCAAGAAAATTTTGATGATAAAATATATTTCTTGAATACAAAGAATTATACATAAAAATTATATCATTAAAGATAAAATATCAAAGATAATAAAGGATTAAGTCATGAATACTGAATACTAAATGATATAACTTATCTTGAGCAGGTGGGATCTCCCTTTCTGCATCTATCTGCATGCCATCTGAACCAAATTTCACTAAACTAGAAATATCAGCTTCGGATCCCAATTGCAAGACAAGATATAGAATATAGTGGGAAGGATGTTCCTAAAACTGCATTTTTACAAGGCTAATGATCATATAAAAAGGAAGATGTTTCATGTTTTTTTTACAGGAAGATCATAGACAGCCCCATTTAAACAGATTTATACAAAGCACATTTTGTACAGAAATTTGTGCTGATCACAGTAGATAGAGATCCTGAATCCTAGGATGTCATGTTAACCACTTGGACTGAATTGAACGTAGATCACAAAGAAACACAGGAACAGCAGTTGCTGTCTTTTGGTGGTTTATTTAGATTTGGGGAAATGAGGAGAAATCAGTTTTGCAATTTCCAGCATCCCAACCTTGTCTCTATCTTCAAAAAGAGTCTTCAGCTTCTCATCACAGCAAATCTCCTTTTTATTTGCTGGGTTCTGCACAAGGAAAAATAGCTCATTAATCTAATTAAGAACTCGATCTAAATGTGCATTGACCCAAATAACCGATCAAAACTTGTTTATGAATGAGCAGCCACTGAAACAGTGCAGAATCCTCAGGCCTGCTCAAAGCACTTCATATACTCTTGACACCTGCTGCTCCTCCTTACAATTTGTGTCGAAAATATGATGATGAGAACTTTGCACAATAGGTTGTACTGAAGGAATTCATCAACATCATGTAGCAAGTATCTTTATTTCTAAGAATCAAGCCACTTTTCCCTGTCTAGCTAGCTTCGTATTCTCAGCGATAAATAAGATAAAAGTGATACATTTAGTTCATTGACGATTTTATATCTCAGCTCCATCACCAAGGATTTGTCTAGTTTGACAGCATTAAGTTCATGAAAGCAAGAACAGTTTGCTGAGACATGAAAACTTCTGGCTAATTATAAATTTCCACATCACCTGTATAAAATCTTACTGAAAAAGAGATGAAGCATCCAAATACTTGGCTCAAAGTGGGAAAAGAAACGAACAATAGAAACATAAGCCCTGTCCCATACATAGAAGAAAACAATGGGATATGGCTAGTCAGTATGTATGTGTAAGAGCGACAACAGAGATATATTCCAATTGTCGAAGCAAATATTAAAAGAGCAGAAAGCAACCAAAGGATGAGTAGAGGTGTGCATCAGACCGATGACTGAAACAAAACAAAACAGACAAAACCTGTGGCAATCTTCTCTATTCAAACAAAACCCACCTGTGTTCTGAGTATGCCTTGACTATCCATGTCATATTTAGTCCAAAAGCCATTCCTTTGGCTTCATGGACGAACACAGAGTTTAAATGAAACCAGTTCAAAGCAATTCCTTTTCCTGATTTCTAGGATGTAAACAAATATTTCTCTCTCACCATGATAAGGTTTTTAAGTCTGTCAAACTAGATGTGCATGTCAAAAAATGAGTCACAGAGCAAAGGTCTCAAATGAATTAGAAATGTTAGAAACTAGTTGCTAGTTGTCCCCTATATAACACCAGTGTATTACTACAAAAGAATGACCATAAAGAAAAGTCGAGATATAACACAAACTAAACATCTCATTCCATTAATCGACAGCTTATATACGTAAAAAGAACACTGCATGCTTCCATGAATATTTGAATATTTGCAAGCAACTTGTCCGAGACATAGGTCAGATCACCCCTGAACTATCAACACACCAACAAAGTAAAAAAGCACGGATCTTGCTCATGTGTTCCCATTTCTTCTTTTATACACATACTGAAACTTAAGTGGAAAGAAGAAGCAGATGAATCTCTTCAGAGTTTATACTTCACATGAATACAAAAGAATCTAAGCAAAACTTACAGTGAAACAATGAATCATAGCAACAAAGTTTTCAACACCTTAAACACTATCCTGCAGTGGACATCTTTACTAGAAAATAAGCATGAATCTACTTGCGGCAGGCAGTTCTACTATCACACACTGGCATCAAGCTAGTAAATTTAACCTGACTGGCTCCTTTAAAGCACGTAGCAAGCCATAAAAACTACACAGTGGTCAGGAGACAACACAGAGCTGGTGTTCTAATGGTTCCAGCAAATGGAGAACTTCAATTGATGACTTCCATTGAACTTCTAACGACAAAAAATAGCCCTCGGATCATCATTAGCATGACAAAAGGTAAAAGGTTGATCCTTGTAAAGCTGCAATGGATGCATCGATGCACTAGGAAGACAAGGACAGCCTAAAGGCATGATCAAAATGGATACCTTATGAAACATTCGATGCATGTTCAGTTAAAGAAGAAATTAGTACTCGAAGCTAGAAATTTCAAGCAATAATCGGGTATAAGATAGATCAAAGAGGAAGAAGCGGGGATCAACCTGAAGCTGGTGGCCCTTGATGTACTCCCAGATCTTCTTGACGGCCTGGCTACGCGAGATCTCCGGGACGCCAAGGAATTTCCTCATAGCCAGGGAGACGGGGATCGGCTTCAGGATGCCGCTGTGCTTCGGTTTCGCCGCCGTCGACGACGGTGACGATATCACCGCGGGAGCGGCCGCGGAGGCCTTCGTCCCCGCCCTGGCCGCCACCGCCGCCCTGGCCGCCGCTGCCGCGAGAGTCCTGCAACCACCAAAAACCCTAGACATCGATCCTCCGCTACTCTTTCTCTCTCTTAGAATCTTAGAATGTGATTTGGGGGGGGGGGGCGGTTGGGTGGGGGTGGAAGGACGAAGGCTATTGCAGACTCGCGTTTACGGAGTTGACGAGATCAACGGTCAGGATCATCCGGGACCAGGCGAGCATCTCCCGGGCAGCTGTCTGGACGAGACAGAGTGGTTCTTACGCGGGGCTCCACGAACTGTGGAGCGGATTCTTGACCCGGATCCGAATCATTTCCACGAACGAACGTTGTTTGCTCTCAATAGCGTCTCGAATCGAAACGGATCGGATCTCTAAGCCTCGTGACCAAATCCGACTCGCTACCTTTCTCTATCTTGCCACCGTAGCCCGACGCTCGCACGGCGTGGCCGAAGCAGAAGCCTCGAACGCGCTCTCCGTCCTCCACGGTCCATCGCGCTCCTCTTTTCTCTCCACCCTTATCCCTTTCCTCATCCTCCTCCTCCTCCCTCTCATACCTCCCCTCGCTCTCTCGCGTGGTGGAAAAGGCGACAAGAGGTTAAGAACTCCATCCGCAGCTCGCACTCGTTGGAGCCCAACACGCAGCTCCCGCCGATGGCATGCTTGGCGCCGCAGTTCAAGTGGCCGTCCTCGTCCGACGCACATTTCAGGCCCTCTCTCAATTCCATTCACCGTAAGTGCAGTTCTTTTGATTCCTCAATGCCAGAATCATTTTTATAGAAGCAAGTCTTTGTTGCTTAATTAGATTCCCTACCTCTTGCTTATCGAGTATTAGATTGTCGGTAACTTCTTTCGATTTTTGTGGTGGATTGGGTGCTTGTCATTTTTCCTGAGTGACATGCGATGGTAGACTTGTGGCCTGGTGGCTGTCGATTCCAATATTGAGTCTTGTAGTTGATTTTTTGCCCTCTTGTTCTTCCCGAGCTATCCAGACATTTAACTTTCACCGCTTCTTTAATTGTTTTACTAAAAGAAAAGGGACTCAGATTGTGAAAGTCGTAATAATTTCTCCAGGGAGTTTTCTTGATTTTGACTTGTGCTCTGTGACTGAACCATTCATGGTTCGATGATGTCTTTACGATAAACGAGAAGTCTCAGTTCTTCCTTTGTTGTTCAACATTGATTGAAAAACATGGTTTTGATATTGGTGTCGATCTTCATAGTCAGTCACCCAGAGTAGTGACCGTCATCTTTACCATCTGCGAAAATCACTAGCAGATTTATGCAACTCGATACATTCTATATAATATTTTTAACTGGCATAACCCATCTTGGAAACACTGGTGAGTTGTCACTGAAAGTACAATTCGGTGCCCTGTCAGCTTATTTGTCAAAAAAAGGATCTAGGATTATTGTGGTAATATTTTTCAAGAAATTATCGTAGTTCTGAAGTCAGCAATGGAAAACTGCTGCTTCATTTACTTTATTGTAGTTAGCATCTGAGAATGTTCCTTTTGTGGTCCTTGCCAATGATATATGTAACATCTCGATTTAGTTTTATATCAAAAGTGGAGAAAGACAAATTGACTTAGGCCTGATGGGTATACTCTTATTAACTTGGGCATAAGTATTTTGGACTAATATCTTATTCAGTTGGATCGTAAATATTGATATCAGAGTCAACACAATATTGGACATGGGGAGAGAAATTGAGTAGAAAAGACAACATGGATGGGGCAAGAAGCCTCTCACAATGTAGAGTTGCCATTAGGTAGACCTCACATGCATAATGTTAGTGTTTAATTTTGGATTATGTTGGCAAGGACATTAAATGATTATAACATCCCGATTTAGTTCCACATCAGAAGTGAACGAAAACTTGAATTGATTGAGCCTTGGGTGTACTATTGAATTGTGCATAGATATTTTGAGCTTAACGAGTCAGTTATCCTATCATGTTCGGTCCGAAAATGTAGGTGTAATTCATAAAGAAATGATAATCAGAACAGCATGCAAAATACTTCAATAATTTAGTTTCTTATATGACTACTTATTTCCTTTTTTCATTAAAAAAGGTCCTGTCCACTTCTCCAAGCCACCAGTAAACTGAAAGAATTAACAATTTTGGAACATTTGAATTGGTGGGAACTTCATATCTAGAATTCCATGATTCTTTCTGAATGCTGGTTTCTTATTGTTTTCCTCTATTTTACTGTTTGCTACATGCTAGATGTACAACTCTCATTATTCTTTTTTCACTTTTCTGGGTACAGCAAGGGCTAGAGATTCTGTTTCGAGTAGAAGCCAGTGTATTATATCTCCTGCTACAGCTGTAATTGAAATTGAGCAGATACCAACTCTGGAAGCTCATTCAACTGATGCTATTAGACCCTTGAAATATACAGCAGCTGTTGGCCCACCTAAAAAGGTTAGACTTGGCTTTATGGAGAGTCCTATCTCATATAGTGGCCAAAATTCAGAAATCAAGATTAAATTTAACAACATTAATTCATAATTCATTTAATACTGATTTATTATTCTAGAGGGTCGAATTAAGAATGTTGCATATGAAAAATGTGGTGAATGTCTGATCTAGTAAACTTTGCAGCAAAATTTGATAATTGTTCTTCAAAAGAGAAACCTAACTTTGTGTGATTAAATGTCAAATTAATGGAGATCTCATTTTTGACATATATCATTCCTTATTGCAGTTATTTATTTGGACTAACAAATCACATTAGGGACAGATAGCGAATTATTTCTCTACTTCCCAGTGAATACAAGGTCTTTATCACTGAATTAATATATTTGACTGAACATACTGGTTTCTGATTTAGTTCTTTATGAGGAAGTAAAAGTAACGTACTCTGAATCATGGTTTGCAATATCGTACCGTACCGCTCGGTATGGATGGTACATTGGTATACTTTAGTATACCATGTGTCGGTATATTCGGTACAACTCGGTATATATCATACCAACAATTGATCGGTATACCGGTACAGTATAGTATTCAGAACCTTGCTTTGAATATGCTATTATGCATAATTGTGTTATCTTAAATGCTGATTCCAATATGGTTTAAGAGGCAGTGAGGGAGCATGAATACATGAATATCCAGATAGCTTATAGAATGCTGTATAGCAGTTCAATAGTTGTACTTATTTGCACATGAAAAAATGTATCTAAAGCATATCTTCTTTTCTGAATGTGTATGTAGGAACATTTTCCTTTATAGACAAACTAAATCAGCTCATTTTGGCACATCCTAACATCCGTATCTACACTTCTCATCTTAATTCTGCACAGGCAAGTACCATAGCAACCTTGACTCCTGAAACCCTTCTCACAGATGAGGAGTCATTGATAGCAGCAGCTGCTGCTGAGGCAGTAGCTCTTGCTAGGGCAGCAGTTGAAATTGCTAGAGATGCAGCACAAAAGATCAGAAAGAATCCATTTACAGAGTCAGATAAGTTAAATCATTTCACATCAGAAGCTAACATGCACAGGCTTGAAAGAGTCAGATTCACTGAAACAGAATCCATCAAAGTCATGAGCTCTCTTATTGCTGAAGTTCATCAAGAGAATTCAACCGAAAACCCATCTGAGATTGATGTTTTCAACTTAATGCACAGTGAAATTGAAATCAAAGAAATGTGTCATTCTAAAGGCATAGCTGTGAGATCAGGGCGTCAAACAGAAAGAAGAGCTAAAAGAGCAAGAGCAGCAAAGAAGGATGCTTCTGCTGTTATTAATGTGAAGCGTGGAACATCTGGAAAGAAAAAGCGTTCTTCTTTTCAGGAGGTTGATTATTCAGATCCCTTGCGTTACCTGAGAGGAACAACAAGCACATCAAAACTTCTCTCAGCAGTGGAAGAACTAGAGTTGTCCAAAGGGATTCAAGTAAGAATTACTTCATTAAAATTTTGAATATGCCTCCCTGATTTATTTTTCATTTGTTGGTTTGCTAAACCAGGATATAGCCTTTATGTATGAAGATACAAGTGTTACATACTTTATGGTCCTTATCCCATCAATTCATAGCTATTGATCTACTTTGCATGCTCTCAAGAAGCCTTTTTCTTTTCTTTGGGAGTTCACTAACAACTGGGATGACCACTTGTTAATGAAGATGCAAATACTTACATAATAAATGGTCATCCTCCTGTCAATCTGCAGCTGTTGATGTACCTTGTATATTCTCAATAAGCGCTTGAAAACATCATACTTCCATGGAAAAATTTGTTGGTCTTCCCATCCTATTTTGCACCCCCCATAAATTTAAAATAGATCTTTTACTAATTGAACCTACTTCTCACACACAAAGCACTTTTGATCACCGTAGCTGTTTGCACCTGAGCTTTTTGCATATGTCTGCTAATATAATACACCTTAATATGCTAATATCTATATTAATTTTGTTGTAATCTATGTTCATTTATGGCATTGTTCTTGTGACTAGTAGTGATCTGAACTCATCCTCCAGCACAGATGTGAAGACTGTCAATTTTTACTTGAAGTGACTAAGAAATGTGAATTATGGAACTTTTTGCATCCTAGACTATGTAGTCTGAGGAGACACTAATACCCTGTTGTTTTCTTTTTTATAGAATAAAGTATGTGGGTTTCAGCTAAATATATGTCTCTGTGGAACAACTTCTTGTATAATATTGCACGGATGTTAAGAGTGCATTTATATGAAATAGAATTGCACATAAAGCACTATCGCACACCAACTGAAAGTGCTATGTCTATTAACAATTGCCTTCCACAATAAATGTAAGCAGGACCTGTTAAAGCTGGAAAGACTCCGGGAAGAGCTTGTTGGACGAAATGGTGGTCAACCAACATTTGCTCAATGGGCAACTGCTGCTGGAATTGATCAGAAGACACTGAGGAAACGCTTAAATGATGGCACATTTTGCAAGGATAAAATGATTAAGAGCAACATACGCCTTGTCATTTCCATTGCAAAAAACTATCAAAATGCAGGGTTGAGCCTTCAGGATCTTGTTCAGGTGCTTGCTCTTGCTGCCCTGGAACTACTTTGTCATTATAGAATGATGTGCATCTTCAGCATCTTGATCTTGAGTCCAATACACAGGAAGGGTATAGAGGCCTAGTAAAGGGTGCTGAAAAGTTTGATGCTTCAAAGGGGTTCAAGTTTTCGACATACGCTCATTGGTGGATCAAACAAGCTGTTCGCAGGTCTCTTTCGGAACAATCTAGGACAATCCGTTTGCCAGTAAGTTTTGCTAACAACATATTCATCTGGACACAAAATTAGGATTAAGATTTTGATTTATTTCTTAATAAATAACTGTTAATTCAGATTAGATTTTCAGTAACTTATTGGTTATTGATTTGACTTCATAAGTTGGAAAAAGAGCATACATGTTTTGTTTGCTTGATTAGTTCACCCACAAATTGCAAATTTGACCTACTGAGAAAGATATCTCTAACTTGCAACTCTCCGTTTGCAGTATACACAATGATATGTTCCCCCTCGGCCTCATGGTATGCTTAAGAAGATATTTGTGGTCTCTTCATTCCCTCTAATTTTCATTTTGATCTTTAATAGCCAATTCCAAATTGATAGAAGTTATGCATTCTTAATAATTGTGTAGAGGCACTTGATCTTATTCTTGTCTTCAGTTTATTCTGTTGGAACTCTTATTCTGATATGTTATATAGATTTACTTTATGATAATGTAAAGTTTTAACTCTTTATGGAATTTCTAGATCCTTTCTAAACAAAATAAAAATGAGGAATATAGCTTCATGCATGAATGTTCTGAACTCAACAGTTTCACATGGTTGAGGCAACTTACCGAGTACGAGAGGCTAAAAAGCAACTCTACAGTGAGAATGGGAGGCATCCAGATTATGTGGAAGTTGCAGTGGCAACAGGGTTGTCTATGAAGAGGGTTGAAACAGTACTGCTTACCCCAAAGGCTCCAAGATCTCTGGATCAGAAGATTGGAATCAACCAGAACTTAAAGCCTTCGGTTCGTCCTCATCTTAACGTAGCATCTCTCCATTTCTGTTTTCATCTTATCCCTTACATTTTGGTGATCTGGTTGTGCTTTGTTTTGTAGGAAGTCATGGCCGATCCTGAAGCTGAGACGTCAGAGGAGATTCTCATCAAGAAATTCATGAAGGCTGATCTGAATAAGGTGTTGGACACTCTGAATCCTAGAGAGAAGCAGGTGTTGAGATGGAGGTTTGGGCTGGATAATGAGAGGATAAAGACACTACAAGAGATAGGCAAGTTGATGGGTGTCAGCAGGGAGAGGATTCGGCAAATCGAGTCATGTGCTTTTCGAAAACTTAAGAGCAAGAAGAAGATGAGGAATCTGCGGCAGTATCTGATCTCGTAAGCCTCTCTAAGTCCATATTTGTGCATTCTTTCTATTCCTTTCGGTGCACCAACGGAGTTTTATATGGTCCGTTGGCAGTTTCATGCACAAGTATAGTACATCACGAAGCTTCAATCTACTTTCTTCAGAACCACCCTTTATTTACGAGACTAAGAGTACCAATTCCAAGTAAATGTTTCCATTCGATTGCTTTAGTTGAATTTTCTGCTACCAAAGATTTGATCAGTAGTTCCTGCACGCATTTACTTACAGTATCATTCGTAGACCTTTACTTCAAGCAATTCTCACAAATTGCATCCATTTTGGTTTGTCGGAAGAGCTCGAATCAGCTGTTATCTGCACTTGGAAAAAAGAGAGAATCTTTTGCTCAATGGATTTATCGTATCTTCTTCTAGATAATGATCAGCTGCAGCAGATGTTATTGGGATGCATTAATGACAGGCGACAGGAAGAGCTTCCTTCTTTACCTTCGTTGCAGTCGATGGCCAAAGAGCATCAGCGCCATGGGCGAACATGTCGATCCACATATGATCGAAACCAAACAGAGTTGATTGATGGAGCCTTGTAGCCGTCGTGCTCGCTGAACTGCGCCTCCGGCAGGCGACAGCAGCTTGTAGTGGTACAAGGTGTAGCTCAAGCACTTCAGCCAGACGACGGAGAACGGTATGTGCTGCACGTACGTAGTAGCCGCTTGACATCCATCAGTATGGCTCCGGAGAGGAGGAAGGCGACGACGTCGGCTTTGCGACGTGGATGTTCTGGATCACTCAATTGTAGGAAATCACCTTATGGATCGGTGAGACGCTGACTAGATTGCCACGTGGATGTCAGTGTGATAACAACCTAGTGCAAGGTTACAATACATATTTTGTTTTGAAAAAAGAAAATTATATTAAGGATTAACTAGAAAATATAAATTGTTCCATGTTGGGATCATTGCCAGATAAAAAAAGGACTTGTTCTAAAAAAATCAAAAACAAGAAACAGGCAAACGATGGATTACAAAATCATTCGTTGTACGCGGGATGTGAATAAAATACAAAATGCTTTCAATAAAATTATCGATTTGAAAAACTTAACAAGTAAATCAGTTAGTAATATAAATGAAAAGTACATGCAAACCTAATTTATAGTAGCTCGGTCATCGTAACCTATATCTACTCTCGATTCATCTTCACTCGAGGACATCGATTTTCACTACCGATCTTCTTTTCAATTGGCAAAGATCAACTACTGTTACAACTCTTTCTCTTTTTCAAAGGTTCAAGAGACAACCTTTACAAGCCTCTCTCTTTTAGACCTCACTCCTCCCTTAGAAACATTCTAACTTTAGGAAAAAGAGACTCACTAACTTTAGAGAGATTATAACACCTTTTTTTCAAGTATGATTTTCCTCTTTTTCTACTCAATTTTATATATTTATTAAGCAAGAATTTATGAGATATTTATAGATCCCAAATGACTTCAAAATTGGAGCCAAAATTTAAATCCTCGGATTTTCGAGGTACTAGCAGTACCATCACCTGTTAGTCTGATATTGGGTGATACCACTGCCTAATCTGACAGTACCATCACCTAGTCTAAGCGGTACCACTACCAAACCCTACTATAGGTCACTGAATGGGCTAAACAGTAGGCGTAATTCAGTCATGATTCAGGCTCAATGGGCTCCTAATCAAGTTGACATTGTTTCATCCCAAAACTGTCTCAATTAGTCCTAAGCTAACTCGATCTAGACACATAATTACGAGCATGAATCCTATTTTGTCTGGCATGTCATTGGTTCATCCGGCGCTTCATCCGATCCTTCGACGCATCGTTCTCTCTTTCGGCATATTGCCCAATCGGCATGTTAACTCCCGCAACTTCCAATTTCCTTGGCGTAATATTCAATCCTTCGGTCCGATGCCCGAACTCTTGGTATGAAGTCCTTCTGCTGGTATATCGACCGATTCTTCGGCTCAATGTCTAATCTCTTGATATGTTTCACTCTAGTCCAACGTTTGATTCCTCTTATTTTAATTGATTTGCTTTTTTTGATTGAAGTTAGTTTTGCGTTACTCAAAACAGATCGTAAATTTATTAATTGATTTCATCATTAAAATCTGAGATTCAATAATCTCTCCCTTACGATGATAACCAATTGATGACGAAATTTTAACTAAACTTCCCCTATGCCATAATTTCAATCATGAATTATATGCAATACATCATATCATTACTTACATCATAAATTCAAGTATTATATCCAAACCATCGTACATAATAAAATTTCATTATATCATACATGATCATCATCGTACCTTCTCCCCCTTTGTCATAAAAAAAAAAGGAGAACTACAACTAGCAAGTTTTTGAGATATAATTTCAAATCATTGTAATATAAACATAATTTCAAGTTTTTGAAACATCATTGCATATATCATCATGCAAACTAGCAAGTTTTTCATATATGAAAGTTAGCAAAATTTTTGCATCTTTTGAGATATGTAAGATAATATGTTTTTGTATCTTTTTGGAATGTGCAAGTTAGCAAATTTTGCTTCTTTTTTTAGACGAGTAAGCTAGCAAGTTTGCTTTTCTTTGTGATGTGCAAGCTAACAAGTTTTTCTCCTTGAAATATATAAGCTAGCAAGTTTTCTTCTTTTTTAAATGTGTAAGCTAGAAATACTTTCTCCTCCTTTGTTATTGTCAAAAAGAAGGGAAAAATATAATGTTGTAATTGCTAGTCATAGGTGCCCAACAAGCCAATCACATGACTAATGACATGTGTGACTTGATATAGAATTTTTTTGTTTATTATATTTTGGCATATATCACTTTATAACTATTGCATATATATATATATATGTATGTATATATATATGTATGTATATATATATATATATGTATATATATATATACATATATATATATATATATACTGTGATGTCCTTGGATTTGTGCAATGAGAATCGGATTGTGATGAGATCAAAAAAATGAGATCGATTCACCTTTAAACACATATCCTAAATAATCTCGGTCATAGGTTACTCGAGAAAGACATCGTGATAACCGGACAGACTGGTGTGCTGTATACCCGTCCATATGATGGATGTAGCTGGCCTTATAGCTGCTCGTGTAGGGACACTAGGGATACAGTATAGGTGCTCATTGGAGAATGAGTTCACTGATTGATCCGCTTACGAAATGCAGAATGGTTGATGATGCCTTATTGTCAGACAGCGATTCCGTAGTCCTAGTGGTATATTTGGTCCTTAGACTTGAGACACCAAGGATGTCCTATATGAGTGCTCCACTCTTTGATACCAGACTTATAGGTTTGGATGTCCCAGATCTAGTACAACTAGTCATTGAAAGTGGTAGTCGACTTTACGAGGGCTATTGAGTGTCGATAGAGGATCATCCACTCTTGGCGTCATAAGAGGAATATCTCATATGTTCTTACTCAGACAAATCCATGGCCAGGTCATTCGGGTTGAGAGAAAAGAGTTCTCCGAAAGAATCCAATTAGAGTGAGACTCGAGTAGAAACCGTATGGGTCTGACAGCACCATGTTCGATATACGGTCTTTGGAATATTAGATGGATGAGGGACTATAGATACACGGTAACTAAGGACAGACATGTCCAATGGATTGGATTCCCCTGTATCGTCTAGGGACTACGGCGTAATGGCCTAGTACGTCCATAGTCGATGAGTCGAGTGAATTATTACAGAGATAATAATTCACTGAGTTAGAAGGAGTTCTGATAGGTATGACTCACGGCCAGCTCGATATTGGGCCTAGAGGGCCACACACATATGGTAGGCATTGCGATGAGTAGAGGTTCGAATATGAGGTATCCGACGGAGCCCTTGTCTTATTGAATATCCAATAAGCCCTTGAATTATTGGATCCCATGGAAGAGATCCAATAAGAGCTCTTGAGAGATTATTGGATAGAGATCCACTAATCTAAAAGGCTTGGGTTATTGGATGTAGATCCAATACCTACTAAGAGAGGATCCATTAGGGTTTGACAAGGGACCTCCATAAATATGAGGGATTCAGAGCCTCATAGGCTAGAGCCTTTGCTTGCCTCTCCTATTCTCCTTCCCCTCTCCACCTCAGAGTAGGCCTGGAGTTTTGAGGAGTTGCCTCTCATATTCTCCTTCCCCTCTCCACCTCAGAGTAGGCCTGGAGTTTTGAGGAGTTGCCTCTCCTATTCTCCTTCCCCTCTCCACCTCAGAATAGGCCTGGAGTTTTGAGGAGCGTCGTCGCAGCCCTGTTGTGTGGATCACCGCTAGAGAGGAGGACGCTTGACCTCCTTCACTCTCTCCTAAAGATCTGTAAGGAGATCTCCCTAGGTAACACAATCTACTCTATATACAGTTTTAAGTTTCGCGGATTTTGCACACCAATCTTCGCACGACGACGAACATCTCTTTGGGAATCAGGGATTTTGCTTTCTTGTTCTTCCACTGCGCATGTGATGTCACCCCCAAGATTTTCCAGCAGTGGTATCAGAGCCAAGTTGTTCGTGCGATAGATTGGTTTTGAACTGTGTGTGTTGTGTTTTGAAGAAACTTTTGACGTCAAAATCGTTGACGCAAAAGTGAGAAAGGGCAATTGCTACCCTCGATTTGCGTGCATGCAGCGTAGTCGCAAGCAGGCAGCACAGGGGCTACGCTGCACGCACGTAGATCGAGGGCAGCAATTGCCCTTTCTCGCTTTTGCATCAACGATTTTGACGTCAAAAGTTTCTTCAAAACACAACACACGCAGTTCAAAGGGGTTGCATCTACAAAGCCCGGCCAAGCCAAGCAAGGCTTGACGGGTCGGGCAAACCACCCGTGGCGGAGGCGCTTTAAACTATCTCCCGCGGGGTGAGGCGTCGCAGGGCAGCGGCGCTTGTCGTCGCTGCTCCCATGGCGAAACCCCCAGGGGGGCCGCCCGGGGGGACAAAGACCGCCTGTGGCGTTACCCATTGGGCGAAACCGCCCGGCCGAGGCGGGCGACACCCGGGAGGGATAAGACCGCCACTGGCGTTGCCCGCCGATAGAACCGCCAATGGGGGGCTCCCACCAAGAAGGCAACACTGCCAAATGAAAGGGGCGGTGTGTGTTCTTGGACAAAAAGATAACCCCTGTGAATTTCAGAAATTCAAATTCTATCCTTTTATCCAAATTACAAAAATACCCCTATGAATTCAAAAATTATCCCTGATTTCATAAAATACTAATTAATTAAAAGATTTAGTTGATTATTATTTTTATCATTATCTAATAGTCCTACATGATGATGATTAATTATACATGTGATGTATGATGTATGAACGGATGATCATGGACCGTGTGATGTGTGTACTTGTGATTATTATTATTAGGGTCTGCGAGCCTCCATTATATTTCTCGTTTATTATCGGGCCTGCGTGCCTATGATTAAGTTGTAATCACATAAGGAGGCGCAGCGGGAGCGTGGATGTGATAGCGGGACCCACGAGATAGACGATCTTGATGCATGAAGATGCATCGAGATGTTAACGGAATCGACGAGGACGAGATAGACGATCATAGGGCATAGAGATGCACCGTTGCACATAGATCTTGATGTGAGTGATTAGGCCTACTAGCTCGGGCTTAATCATATTAGGTTGTGATCCATGATCATCTGGTGTGATTGCTTATACACATACTAGATATGTATATTTGCATGCGATGTAGATATATATTAAATATGTATATGTGTGACATATCATATTAGGAGACCAAATTATAGAAACATCTCTCTCGATAATATTAAGTCGGTAAACGTGAGTCAATTAGATTGACCAACGTGGCTTTCCATCGTTATAAGTAGGAACCGATTCCCGATATAGGTTGAGTTGGTCGAGTCCCTCGAGACTCAGCTATATCGCGATTCGCTATCTTGCTTATGATATAGAGATGTCACCGGTGACCTAAGGACATGGTATACTTGGTCGAGTCCCTCGAGGGTATATCATCAAATCAGACTCATCTTGTAACGAAGGTGTTGACTTAACCGAGCATCATGGTTGGTTTAGTCCCTCGAGACCATGGTGATTCGGAGGCCGAATAGGAAAGGAATCACAAAGAGTTGTGATCGGCAAGAGTTGCCTACCTTTTAGGCTTAGTGTGATTGGTCGTGTCCCTCGAGGTTACACTAAGACACTGATTGGATCCTGATCCCCATTAGAAGTTTGTCGGAGACTTCCGTTTCATATGCTGAGGGTGTCGCGTGACTCGTTAGTAAAATAGTGAGAGTATATTAAGATAGAAGTTCATATTTTGATAGTTTATTTCTTGTAAAATCTGCATGTTATTCATTTCTGCTGCATTTTTATTTTTAGAAAATGTCGCTTTCAAATCCCTTACATGACATACTTGATATCAACCACCTCACTGGTCTAAATTATACGGATTGGCTCCGTAACTTGAGAATTATTCTCACGGTGGAGAAAATCGTGGACGTCCTTGATACAGTAATGCATACGCCCGAAGAAGGGGCAAACGAGGATGAGATTGCTCGCTACGTGAAGTACATTGATGACTCCACTTTTGCTCAGTGCTATATATTGGGCTTTATGACTCCTGAGTTATAGAGACAACATGAAAAGATGGATGCTAGATCCATTCTCCTACATGTTCGTAAATTGTTTGAGGAACAGGGAAGGATTCAGCGATATGAGATATTCAAGAGCCTTTTTCGCGTTAGGATGACTGAGGGGACACCGGTTCAGAACTATGTCCTAAAGATGATTGAGTGGATAGAGAAACTCACAGGTCTAGGAATGGTCCTAGAGGATAACTTGTGTGTGGACATTGTGCTTCAGTCTCTACAAGATTCTTTTTCACAGTTCATAATGAATTTTAATATAAACAAGCTTGAGGTGACTCTCCTAGAGCTCCTCAATATGTTGAGGAAGGTAGAGAGTACTATTAAGAAAGAGAAGCCAGTTCTCTATACTGGTGAGACCAGAAAGAAAAGGAAAGCAGAAAGGTCCCTTAAGAAGGGAAAGGGCAAGGGCAGACCAGGTAAAGCAAAGGTTGCTAAGAAAGACCTAGCAAAGGACAAAGGCCAGTGCTTCCACTGTGGCAAAGATGGGCATTGGAAGAGGAACTACAAAGAGTACCTTGCAGAAAGGGCGAAATAAAAGCTTGATGAAGCTTCAGATACATTCATGATCAGTCTCCATTTGTCAGACTCTTATGATAACACATGGGTATTGGATACCAGTAGTGCTTATTATATATGCAATTGCAGGTTCTGGCAAGGCCTAAGAGATTAGAGAGAGGCGAGATGGACCTTAAGACAGGTAATGGAGCAAAAGTTGTAGTAGCTGTTGGTGAGGTCGCCCTACATCTGCCTGGTGGAGCTTTTATTGCATTAGATACATGTTATTTTGTTCCTTCTTTTATCAAAAACATTATCTCCATTTCATGTTTGACAGTTAGTGGATATAAATTAGTTTTTAAGAACAATGGTTGTTCGATATTATTAGATAATAAGATCATCACGAAAGGAACATTGCATAATGGTTTATTTATGTTAGACACTACTCCACATATCATGAATGTAAATGTATCCAAGAGGAAGCGAGATGAGATGAACAGTGCATACCTATGGCATTGTAGGCTAGGTCACATCCTTAAAAGAATGATTCAAAAGTTGCTAAATGATGGATATTTAGATCCATTCGACTATGTGTCATATGCAACTTGTGAGCCTTGCCTTCGTGGAAAACTGACCAACTCTCCATTTAGTGGAACTGGAGAGAGAGCCACTAAGCTGTTAAAACTCATACATAGTGATATATGTGGACCCATGTCAACTCATGCCATTAGTGGATACTCCTACTTCATTACCTTTACTAATGATTTCTCAAGGTATGGATATATGTACTTAATGAAGTACAAGTTCGAGGCCTTTGAGAAATTCATAGAGTATAAGAATGAGGTGGAGAACTAGACTAGAAAGAGTATCAAAACTCTTCGATCGGATCGAGGAGGTGAGTACTTAAGTACAAAGTTTACTCAATTCCTCAAGGACCATGGGATATTATCCCAATGGACACCTCTTTATACACCTCAGCTCAATGGTGTCTCTGAAAGGAGAAATCGTACGCTATTAGACATGGTATGGTCCATGATGAGTTTCGCTGACCTACCAATCTCATTCTGGGGATATGCCCTAGAAATCGCAGCTTACCTTCTGAATAGAGTTCCAACTAAGTCGGTAGTGTCTACCCCATATGAGATATGGAAAGGGAAGAAGCATGATTTTAAGGTTGTTAAGATTTGGGGCTGCCTTGCCCACGTTAAAAGACACAACCCCGATAAGTTAGAATTAAGGACAGAGCGATGCAAATTTGTGGGATACCGCAAGGAAACTTATGGGTATTATTTCTATCATCTCGAGGACCAAAAGGTCTTTGTAGCTAAGATAGCAGTGTTCCTTGAGAAGGAACACATTCTTGGCGAAGATAGTGGTAGAATGATAGAATTGAGCGAGGTTGGAGAACCAAGCTCAAGCACCACTCTACAGCCCGAGTCTGTTCAGGTACCTAATACATAAGTTTCAACTTTACATAGGTCTGATAGAGTATCCCATCCTCTTGAGAGATATGTGGGACATATTAGAGAAGAGAATGTTGAAGATATTGATCCTCAGACCTATGAGGAGGCTATTATGAGTATAGACTCCGGAAAGTGGCAAGAAGCCATGAATTCTGATATGGATTCTATGTACTCCAACAAGGTTTCGAACCTAGTTGACACGCCCGAAGTTATTGTACCCATCGGTTGCAAGTGGATCTTTAAGAAAAAGATTAGAGTAGATAGAAAGGTAGAGACCTATAAAGTAAGGCTAGTGGCTAAGGGGTATCGTCAAAGGCAAGGTGTTGACTACGACGAAACCTTCTCATCTGTAGCAATGCTAAAATCCATCAGAATTCTATTGGCTATTGCAGCACACTATGATTATAAGATCTGGTAGATGGATGTGAAAACTGCATTTCTCAATGGGAACCTCAAGGAGGAGGTGTATATGATGCAACCTAAGGGATTCGTGTCCAAGAACTGCCCAGATAAGGTGTATATGTTGCTTAGATCCATTTATGGAATAACACAAGCTTCCCGAAGTTGGAACATAAGATTCAATGAGGCAATCAAATATTATAACTTCGTTAAGAACGAAGATGAGCCTTGTGTGTACAGGAAGGTAAGTAGGAGCGTTATCACCTTTTTGGTGTTATATATGGATGACATCCTGATCATTGGGAATGACGTAGGAATGCTATCCATAGTAAAGGCTTGGTTATCTAGACACTTCTCCATGAAGGACTTAGGGGAAGCATCCTATATCTTGGGGATTAGAATCTATAGAGATAGATCTAAGAGGATACTTGGCTTATCCCAGTTTAGGTACATAGAAACCATTGTCAAAAGGTTTGACATAGAAAATTCCAAGAGAGGTCTCATACCGATGAGACATGGGATATCGCTTTCTACGAGTATATCCCCAAAGACTCCAGAAGAAAGGGCGAACATGGATATGATACCTTATGCCTCAACAATAGGGTCTATCATGTATGTCATGCTATGTACTAGGCCTAATATAGCGCATGCTTTGAGTGTCACGAGCAGGTATCAGGCGGATCCAGGCTTGGAGCACTGGAAAGCAGTAAAGTGTATCCTTAAGTACCTAAGAAGGACTAAGGATCTTTTACTAGTATATGGAGGTAGTAGCCTTAAGGTTGAAGGCTACACAGACTCAAGTTTTCAGTCTAATGTCGATGATAGCAAGTCGAATTTAGGGTATGTGTACACCTTGAATAGAGGAGCAGTGTGCTGGAAGAGTTCCAAGCAAGATACTACTGCTGACTCGACCACAGAGGTGGAGTACATTGCTGCATTAGATGCAGCAAAGGAGGGAGTCTGGTTGAAGAAGTTCATCATAGATTTGGGAGTCATGCCGGGTAGCGAGAAGCCGATCTCCTTATATTGCGACAATAACAGGGCGATTGCTCAAGCGAAGGAACCTAGGTCTCACCAGAAATCTAAGTATATTCTGAGAAGGTTCCACCTTATTAGAGAGATCGTAACCCGAGGAGATATAGCAGTGGAAAGAGTTCCATCCGAAAATAACATTGCAGATCCACTAACAAAGTCATTGTCTCAGATTATCTTTGAACATCATAGGGGTCTGATGGGGATCAGACACATAGGTGATTGGCTTTAGGTCAAGTGGGAGATTGCTAGTCATAGGTGCCCGGCAAACCAATCACGTGAGTGATGACACGTGTGACTTAATACAAAATCTTTTTACTTATTATATTTTGGTATATATCACTTTATAACTATTGCATATATGCATATATATATTGTGATATCCTTGGATTTGTGCAATGGGAATCGGATCGCGATGAGATCACGAAAATGAGATTGATTCACCTTTAAACACATATCCTAAATAATCTCAATCATAGGTTACTCGAGAGGGATATCGTGATAACCGGACAGACTGGTGTGCTGTATACCCGTCCATATGATGGATGCGACTAGTCTCATAGTTGCTCGTGTAGGGATACTAGGGATACAATACAAGTGTTCATTGGAGAATGAGTTCACTGATTAATCCACTTACGAAATGCTGGATGGTTGATGATGCCTTATTGTCAAACAATGATTTCGTAGTCCTAGTGGTATATCTGGTCCTTAGACTTGAGACACCACGGATGTCTTGTATGAGTGCTCCACTCTTTGATACCAGACTTATAGGTTTGGTTGTCCTAGATCTAGTACAGCTGGTCATTGGAGTGGTAGTCGACCTTACGAGGGCTATTGAGTGTCGATAGAGGATCATCCACTCTCGGCATCATGAGAGGAATATCCCATGTGTTCTTGCTTAGACAAATCCTTGGCCAGGGTCATTCGGGTTGAGAGAAAAGAGTTCTCTGGGAGAATCCGATTAGAGCGAGACTCGAGTAGAAACCGTATGGGTCTGATAGCACCATGCTCGATATACGGTCTCTGGGATATTAGATGGATAAGGGACTATAGGTACATGATAACTGATAACAGACAGGTCCAATGGATTGGATTCCCCTGTATCGTCTAGGGACTACGGCGTAGTGGCCTAGTACGTTCGTAGTCGATGAGTCGAGTGAATTATTACAAAGATAATAATTCACTAAGTTAGAAAGAGTTCTGACAGGTATGACTCACGACCAGCTCAATATTGGGCCTAGAGGGTCACACACATATGGTAGGCATTGCGATGAGTAGAAGTTCGGATATGAGATATCTGACGGAGCCCTTGTCTTATTGGATATGCAATAAGCCCTTGAATTATTGGATCCAATGGACAAGATCCAATAAGAGCTCTTGAGAGACTATTGGATAGAGATCCACTAATCTAAAAGGCTTGGGTTATTGGATGTAGATCCAATACCCACTGAGGGAGGATCCATTAGGGTTTGATAGGGGACCTCCATAAATAGGAGGGATTCAGAGCCTTTGCTTGCCTCTCATATTCTCCTTCCCCTCTCCACCTCAGAGCAGGCCTGGAGATTTGAGGAGCGTCGTCCCAGCCCTGCTGTGTGGATCACCGCTAGAGAGGAGGACACTTGACCTCCTTCACCCTCTCCTAAAGATCTGCAAGGAAACAGGGATATACGATCTCCCTAGGTAACACAATATACTCTATATATAGTTTTAAGTTTTACGGATTTTGCGCACCAATCTTCGCACGACGACGAACATCTCTTTGGGAATCAAGGATTTTATTTTCTTGTTCTTCCGCTGCGCATGTGATGTCGTCCCCAAGATTTCCCAATGGTAATTCTTTTCCCTTTACATCAATTTTCAAGTCATGACAAAGATAAATTTATATCAATATTTTAATCATAAAAAAAATGAAATATCAAGTCATGAATACCAAAGATCATGTATCATTTTTTACAAATATCTTCTTTTGTAAATAAAAGAAATGATAGGAAACAATCTTGATTCAAAAAAAAACTCAAGTCATAAAAATCTAGAAATCAAGATCATGATCTGAAAAATATATAAAAAGAGTTATGCATTGAGATTTAACAATTTGGGAGATTTAACAATCAAGAAATCTTCTTTTGGGAGATTTAACAAATTACCTAAATTTAAAATTTAAGCTAGTACTTTTGGTTATCTTGAGATGCTAGCAAATTGTTTTCTCCCCTTTGTCACTGTAAACAAGAAAGAAGAAGAGGGGAGGTACAAAAATTTACATCAATGATCATCACATGAAAGATATAAAAGATCATGAAAGATCAATGCAAAATATCATCAGTCTTTTGTATTATAAAGAAAAACTTCAAAATATAAGAGATCAATTTGATAATCAATACAAAGGAGTCATAATGAATCTCAAGTTAAGAAATTAATATTATAATTTATATAAATATTGTCTTAAATAAAAACATCATAAAGAATTTTAAGAATATCGAGAAATCAAGAGAAGGATCATAATTAAAAGAAATCTCCTTTAGTGAATAGCAATTGGAAGAATCATAATAAACTATCTTGATTCAAATGAAAAACATAAGTCATTAAAGGCCGAGAAATCAAGATAAAAATCATGATTCATTTAAATAAATACTCTTTAATAAAATGTAAGAGTTGGGAATAAAGAGTAGGGGATCTTAATTCATATAAAGAAAATCTCAAGTTATAATTATGAGAATTCAAGATCATGATATAGGTAAAACTTATTCAAATTCAAATCACTTTCAAGAGATTTAAAATAACATAAATAGATTTATTAATCTCTTATTGAAAATTCAATAATATTTTAGGGATAGAGACATTTTCTAAAATAATGCATTTCTTTTTTTTATGTATTTTAATATATGTGATTTATTTCATACAAATATGCCTTTGTCTTTTATGCCAAATAAAAACATGCATCATCGTTTAAAATCAAAAACAAAATTTATCAAAAGAGTCGTCAAGATCAATAAATCGTAAATCATAAAAATCATCATTACTTCAAATCATCATGGATCATTAAATCATCAAGCATGATTTTATTAAAAATAAATTATTTTTAATCAAAATTATTTTGTTTGTTGTAGTAATGTATTTTTCTTCTTAAGTGAATCTAACTTTTTATACTTAGTGCTAGGAGTTAACATGGAATTGTCATGCTCAATTTTTTTTTTCAATTACTAGAAAGAGAAGCATGATCCCATTTTTTATATTTTATATACTAATTTAAAAATAACTCATGAAATATATTAAGTAATTTCATAATAAAGTAAAGGAGTTTTGGTTGAATCACTTATCTTGTTGTCAAAAGCCACCAAGACATAGTTCACTACCTCAACTTTGTTGGTTTGCTCTTCATCTTCGGATGCACTCGAACCATCCCATGTCATCTTAAATATTTTCTTCTTCTTTTGTAGTTTCTTCTTTTTAAGTTTATTTTTATTTTTTTATTCTTTTTTTATGAACATTTTAAATTTACTTGAGGGGTTTAAATTCATTATCACTTGAGCTTTCGCTCGAGTGGTCTTCTTTTATTCTAAGTGTCAAATCCATCCTATTCTTTGAAAGGTTATTCTCAAGATATGTCATATAAGTCATTTCATATGTCATTAATGAACCAATGAGTTCTTCTAGTAGAAAATTGTTTAAGTTCGTTGCCTCTTGTATTGCAGTTACTTTTAAATCTCAATTTTTAAAAAGAGATCTTACTTTTATTCTAAGTGTTAAATCTTGTATTGCAGTTCAAGATTCGAAAAATATTTGCTAAGAGCTTTTAAATTGTTGACTATTAGGACCCGCACTAAGAGGGAGGGGTGAATTAGTGCTTCTAGGAAAATGACATCGATTGGAAACTTTATATGACAAAAACCGATATTGAAAAAGATTTTAACTTGAAACATTTGCAAGAATAGTAATGAGCAAGTAAAGTAGTTAAGTAAACAAGTAGAGAAAGGGAGGCACACTAATTTTATAGTAGTTCAATCGTCGTGACCTTTATCATGTCCTGATTCCTCTTCACTTGAGGTCATTGGCTTCTACTACCGATTTTCTTTCCAATGGGCGAAGATAAACTACCCTTACACTCTTTCTCCTTTTCATATGTTCAAGAGAGACCCTTTACACCCCTCTTTTATAAGTGTTCCCTCACATACCTCTCTTAAGACTATCACTAAGCTCTTCAAGGAGAGACTCTATACTTAAAAGAGTTTACAATCTTGGAATAATACAGTTTTTTCTCTATTTTTATGTGTATTCCAACTAGGAATTTGTGAGATATTTATAAACCCCAAATGACTTCAAAATTTAGAGCTAAAATTTAAATCCCTGGGTTTTCGGGGTTCTAGCGATACCACCGCCAGTATTGGGCGGTACCACCGCCTGGCAATCTGACACTGGGCGGTACCACCGCCCAATCTGACAATTCCACCGCCTGACACAATCTGACCCCTAATTGAGTTGGCATTGTTTCACTCTAATATGGACTCAATTAAAGTTAAACTAACTCGATCTAGAAAAAATATTATAAAGCATAAATCATATGTTGTCCGGCATATCATTGGTTCTTTCGATGCTTCATCCGATTCTTCGGTGCATCATCCTGTCCTTTGGCGTATTACCCAATCGGCATATTGACTCCCATAACTTCTAATCTCTTTGGCGCAATATCTGATCCTTCGACCCGATGCCCGAACTCACGACACGAAGTCCTACCGGTATGTCGACTGAATGATCGACTCGACATCCAATCTTCCGACATGTTCCACTTCGGCCTAAGAATTCATAATGGATGTTATGTGTGCAGAATGCAGTTTTTGGAATGTCATCTTCATATACTCAAATTTGGTGGTAACCGGATCGAAGGTCCAACTTCGTGAAGACTCGAGCTCCTTTTAACTCATTAAGAAGTACATCCACTACTGGTATTGGGTACTTGTCCTTGACAGTGATGTCATTTAAAGCTTGGTAGTCAATGCGCATCAGCTAAGTACCGTGCTTCTTGTGTACAAGTAGCACCGGTGAGGAATAGGGTCTGCAACTTGGTCGAATCACCTCTATTTCAAGCATCTCTTTTACAATATTTTTAATTTCATCATTCTAGAGGTGAGGATAATGTTACGATTGAGTGTTTGCTAGTGGTTTTCCTAGAAGAATTAGAATTTGATGGTCATGTTACCAAGTAGGAGGAAGACTGCATGATTCAGCAAAAATGTCAACAAATACAACAAGCAATTGGGAGAGATTTTGATCTTCAATTTCTATTTTCTTCCCCTCTAGTTGCTGCTAGAGATGTATCAAAATATCACCGTATATCTTGTGTAAAACTTTCTTCATTCGTTGGGTCGAAACGATGGTTACGTTGCTTCCACGCTACCCGCGTAGGATGATCTATTTGCCTTTGCAGTAGAATTTCATAATTAATTTGAAAAAAATCCAAGAGACATCACCTAGCATCATCAGTCATTCTATGCCAATCATGGCCTTATAATCATCAATTGGTAGGAGAAAGAAGTCAGCGATAATTTCTTGATCTTGTAGTAATAGTTTCACCTACGGGCATCTTTGGTCGCACTTTAGGATTCTACCGTCGGTGACCTTTATGTCGAACTTGCTAGTGTTAAATCTCGTATTTTGATGGTGAAACCAATTAATAAGTATTTATTATTTAATCTACATTTTGAATAACGCAGGATGCTTCGATCAGGATGAGACAATTAAAGCAGGAAGAATCATGTTGGGCCGGAGGATTATGTCAGAAGATTGGATGTCGGGCCGGAGGATTGGTCAACGTATCAACAGAAGGCTTCGGGCTATGGATTCGGATATCGAGCTAAGAAGAGCGGATATTGCACCAAGGATATCGGAGTTGCAGAGTCAACTGGCCAATTGGGCAATAGGTCGTAAGAGAGGACGATGTGCCGAAGAATCAAACGAAGCGTCGAGGGACAAATGACATGCCGAACAACAATGATTAATGTTTAGTATTAATTGTCTTGATCAAAGTATATTTTACATATATAGGATTAACTACGATAGCAAGGCATGAAGCAAAATGAAGTCCCGGAGTCAAGGATGTGATTTCGTTGGGAGTTCGAGAGTTCGTCAAAAGTTCTGGTGGAACTAGGTAAGAAGTCTCGGAGCTTGCTAGAGAAGCTCATTGGAACTCGCCAAGAAGATCGTCATGAAGTCTAGGAGTTTATTGGGAGACTGCCAGAACATTGCCAAGAGATCATTAGAAGTTCATCAGAAGATCGTCGGAAGCTCATTGGAAGAAACTAGACTTATGGCATTGTTTAGCTTAGTTATGTCTTAGATTTCGTAGTTACCATGTAATTGGGATTGGATTTGGGCCAACCCAATTATGGGCCAATTAGGCCCATGTAAAACTATATTGGGCCCAATGAGAGGCGCAAACAGTGACCCAAGAGGTAGCACCGTTGTGGCACAGTCTCCGAGACTATGTCAGGCAGTGGTACCGCTAATCTGGGTGGTTGTACCACCCCTGGCAGGGTGCCAAGTGGTGGTACCACCTAGCATAGTCTCCCAAGCGGTAGTACTGCCAGACTGGGTGGTGGTATTGCCCAGTGCAGTGTTAGTGTCAGATTGACACTAGCGATGGTACCGCCCAATGCAGGCGGTGGTACCGCTCGTGCTTGGGAAACCTGGGATGAGATGTTTTTAGGCTCTAAGTTTGAATCAACTTAAAGCCTATAAATACCCCTCTCATCTCTGGTTAAAGTATATATGTTGGGAAAGCAACGGGGGCGACATCATATGCGCAGCGGAAGAATAAGAAAACAAAAATCCCCGATTCCCAAAAAGATGTTCGTCGTCGTGCGAAGATTGGTGCGCAAAAATCAGTAAAACACAAAACTGCGTTTAGAGATTGTGTTACCTAGGGAGATCGTATATCCATGTTTCCTTGCAGATCCTTAGGAGAGGGTGAAGGAGGTCAAGCGTCCTCCTCTCTAGTGGTGATCCACACAGCAGGGTTGCGACGACCGTCCTCAAAACTCCAGGCCTCTAAGGTGGAGAGGGAGAGGAGAATAGGAAAGGCAAGCAAAGACTCTAGCCTATGAGGCTGTGAATCCCTCCTATTTATAGAGATCCCGTGTCAAACCCTAATGGGTCCTTCCCTAGTGGGTATTGGATCTGCATCCAATAAGACAAGGGCTCCGTCGGATATCTCATATTCGAACCTCTACTCATCGCAATGCCTACCATATGTGTGTGACCCTTTAGGCCCAATATCGAAATGGCCGTGAGTCATACCTGTCGAACTCCTTCTAACTTCGGTGAATTATTATCTCTGTAATAATTCACTGACTCATCGACTACTGGACGTGCTTAGGCCACTACGCCAGTAGTCCCCAGACGATATCTGAGGGAATCCAATCCATTGGACCTGTGCGTCCTCGCTTACCATGTACCTATAGTCCCTCATCCATCTAATATCCCGAGACCAGATATCGAGTATGGTGTTGTCGGACCCATCTGGGTTTCTACTGAAGTCTCGCTCTAATCGAATTCTCCCGAGAACTCTTTCTCTCTCAACCCAATGACCACGCCAAGGATTTGTCCGAGCAAGAACACATGGGATATTCCTCTCATGACGCCGAGAGTGGATGATCCTCTATCGACACTCAATAGCCCTCGTAAGGTCGACTACCACTCCCAATGACCAAATTGTACTAGATCCGGGACAGCCAAACCTATAAGTCTGGTATCAAAGAGTGGAGCACTCATACAGGACATCCTTGGTGTCTCAAGTCTAAGGACCGATACACCACTAGGACTATGGAATCGTTGTCCCACAATAAGGCATCATCAACCATCCAAAGATTCCGTAGCGGATCAATCAATGAACTCATTCTCCATGAGCACCTGCATCAGTATCCCTAGTGTCCCTACACGAGCAGCTATGAGACCAGCCGCATCCATCATATGGACGGTATATCAAAGACACCAGTCTATCCGGTTATCACGATGTCCCTCTCGAAACCTATGACCGGGATTATTTAGGATATGTGTTTAAAGGTGAATCAATCTCATTATCGTGATCTCATCACGATCCGATTCCCATTGCACAAATCCAAAGACATCACAATATATATATGCATTTATGCAATAGTTATAAAGTGATATACGCCAAAATATAATAAGCAAAAAGATTCTGTATCAAGTCACACGTGCCATCACTCACGTGATTGGCTTGCTGGGCACCTATGACTAGCAATCTCCCACTTGACCTAAAGCCAATCACCTATGTGTCTGATCCCCATCAGACCCCTGTGACGCTTAAAGACAAAATGAGACAACGGCTTTGTCAGTAGATCTGCAATGTTATCTTCGGATGGAACTCTTTCCACTGCTACATCTCCTCGGGTCACGATCTCTCTCGATATAGGTGGAACCTCCTCGGAAAATGCTTAGATTTCCATGAGAGACCTAGGTTCCTTCGCTGAGCAATTGCCCCGTTGTTATCGCAATATAGGAGATCGGCTCTTCGCTACACGGCACGACTCTCAAATCTGTGATGAACTTCTTCAACCAGATTCCCTCCTTTGCTGCATCATCCGATGCAAAGAATGTACTCCACCTCGTGGGTCGAAATCGCAAGAGTGGTATCTTGCTTGGAACTCTTCCAAAGACACCGCCCTCCATTCAAGGTGTACACGCACCACTCGAATTGACTTGCTATCATCGACATCGACCGAAAACTTGATTCAGTGTAGCCTTCAACCTTAAGGCTATTACCTCCATATACTAGTAAAGATCCTTAGTCCTTCTCAAGTACTTAAGGATACACTTTATTGCTTTCCGATGCTCCAAGCCCGGATCCGCTTGATACCGCTTGTGACACTTCAGAGCATGCTATATCAAAGCCTAGTACATAGCATGGCATACATGATAGACCTATTCTTGCTGGGCATAAGGTATCATATCCATGTTCGCCCTTTCTTCCGAGTCTTTAGGGACATACTCAGAGAAAGCGATATCCCATGTCTCATCTGTATGAGACCTCTCTTGGAATTTTCCATGCCAAACCTTTTGACAATAGTTTCTATGTACACGATCTGGGACAAGCCAAGCATCCTCTTGGATCTATCTCTATAGATTCTAATCCCCAAGATATAAGATGCTTCCCCTAAGTCCTTCATGGAGAAGTGTCTAGATAACCAAGCCTTTACTGTGGATAGCATTCCTATGTCATTCCCAATGATGAGGATGTCATCCACATATAACACCAAAAAAGGTGATAGCGCCCCACTTACCTTTCTGTATACACAAGGCTCATCTTCGTTTAATCTAAGTCATAAGATCTCGATTGCCTCATCAAATCTTATGTTCCAACTTCGAAGCTTGCTTTTTTAGTCCATAAATGGATCTAAGTAACCTACACACCTTATCTCGGGCAGTTCTTGGACACGAATCCCTCAGGTTGCATCATATACACCTCCTCCTCGAGGTTCCCGCTGAGGAATACGGTTTTCACATCCATCCGCCAGATCTCATAATCATAGTGTGCTGCAATAGCCAATAGAATTCTGATGGATTTTAGCATTGCTACTGGTGAGAAAGTTTCACCATGTAGTCAACACCTTGCCTTTGACGATACCCCTTAGCCACTAGCCTTGCTTTATAGGTCTTTACCTTTCCATCTACTCCGATCTTTTTTTTAAAAGATCCACTTGCAAACGATGGGTACAATACCTTCCCAAGCATCAACTAGGTTCCAAACCTTATTGGAGTACATAGAATCCATCTCGCAATTCATGGCTTCTTTCCAATTCCCTGGAGTCTATACTCATAATAGCCTCCTCGTGGGTCTGAGGATCAATATCCTCTATATCCTCCTCTCTCTAATATGTCCCACATATCTCTCGGGAGGATGGGATACTCTATCGGACTCCGTGAAAGTTGATACTTGTGTATTAGGTACCCGAACGGACTTCGGCCGTAGAGTGGTGCTTGAGCTTGGTTCTCCAACCTCGCCAATTCTATCATTCTCCCACTGTCTCCGTCAAGAATGTGTTCCTTCTCAAGGAACACTACTCTCTTAGCTACAAAGACCTTTTGGTCCTTGAGATGATAAAATAATACCCACAAGTTTCCTTGGGGTATCCCACAAATTTGCATTGCTCTGTCCTTGATTCTAACTTATCGGGGTTGTGTCTTCTAACATGGGCAGATGCCCCGCATCTTAACAACCTTAAGATCAGGCTTCTTCCCTTTCCATATCTCATATGGTGTAGACACTACCGACTTAGTTGGAACTCTGTTCGAAAGATAAGCTGCGGTTTCTAGGGCATATCCCTAATGAGATGGGTAGGTCAAATGAAACTCATCATGGACCGTACCATATCTAATAATGTACGATTTCTCCTTTCAGAGACACCATTGAACTGAGGTGTATAAGGAGGTGTCCATTGGGATAATATCCCATGGTCCTTGAGGAACTGAGTAAACTCTGTACTTAAGTATTCACCTCCTCGATCCGATCAAAGAGTTTTGATACTCTTTCCACCGGTTCTCCACCTCATTCTTATACTATCCTAATTTCTCAAAGGCCTCGGACTTGTACTTCATTAAGTACATATCCATACCTTGAGAAATCATCAAGAAATGTAATGAAGTAGGAGTAACCTCCAATGGCATGAGTTGACATGGGTCCACATACATCACTATGTATGAGTTCCAACAACTCATTGGCTCTCTCTCCAGCCTCTACTAAATAGAGATTTGGTCGGGTTTTCCACGAATGCAAGGCTCACAAGTTGTATATGACACATAGTCGAATGGATCTAGATATCCATCATTTAGCAACTTTTGAATCCTTCTTTCATGGATGTGACCTAGCCTACAATGCCACAGTGTATGCACCGCTCAACTCATCTCGTTTCCTTTTGGACACATTTACATTCATGATATGTGGAGTGGTGTCTAACATAAATAAACCATTATGCAATGTTCCTTTTCGTGATGATCTTATCATCTAATAATATCGAACAACCATTGTTCTCAAAAACAAATTTATATCCACTAACTGTTAAACATGAAATGGAGATAATGTTTTTTGATAATAGAAGGAACAAAATAACATGCATCTAATGCAATAAAAGCTCCACTAGGTAGATGTAGGGCGACCTGCCAACAACTATCAAACAACTTTTGCTCCATTATCCATCTTGAGGTCCATCTCCTCTCTCAGAAGTCTCCTAGGTCTTGCCGGAACCTACAACAAATTACATATATGATAAGCACTACCGGGTATCCAATACCCATGTGTTATCATAAGAGTCCGACAAATGGAGACCGATCATGAATGTACCAAACTTCATCAAGCTTTTGTTTTAGCCCTTTCTACAAGGTACTCTTTGCAGTTTCTCTTCCAATGCCCATCTTTACCACAATGGGAAGCACCGGCCTTTGTCCTTGGTCGGGTCTTTCTTAGCAACCTTTGCTTTACCTTGTTTGCCCTTGCCCTTTCCCTTCTTAAGGGACCTTTCGCTTTCCTTTTCTTTTCGGTCTCACCATTAGAGAACTGGCTTCTCTTTCTTAATAGTACTCTCTGCCTTCCTCAACATATTGAGGAGCTTTGGGAGAGTCACCTCAAAAGCTTGTTCATATTAAAATTCATTATGAACTGTGAAAAGGAATCTGGTAGGGACTCAAGCACAATGTCCACACACAAGTTATCCTCTAGGACCATTCCTAGACACAGTGAGTTTCTCTATCCACTCAATCATCTTTAGGACATGGCTCTGAACCGGTGTCCCCTCACATCCTAGCGCTGAAAAGGCTCTTAGATATCTCATATCGTTGAGTCCTTCCCCTCCTCAAACAATTTTCTGGACATGTAGGAGAATGGATCCGCATCCATCTTTTCATGTTGTCTCTGAAACTCCTGAGTCATAGAGCCCAACATATAGCACCGAGCAAGAGTGGAGTCATCAATGTACTTCACGTGCGAAGCGATCTCATCCTCACTTGCCCCTTCTTCGGGCATAGGCATCATTGTATCAAGGACGTACATGATTTTCTCCGGCCAGAACAATTCTCAAGTTACGGAGCCAATCCGTATAATTTGGACCATAAAGGCGGTTGACATCAAGTATGCCACGTAAGGGATTTGAAACATTTTCTGAAAATAAAGATGTAGCGTAAATGAATAACATGCAGATTTTGCAAGAAATAAACTATCAAGATATGGACTTCTATCTTAATATGCTCCCACTATTTTACTAACGAGTCACGCGACACCCTCAAAGACGCGAAAACGGAAGTCTCTAGTAGACTTCTAGTGGGGATCGATCCAATCGGCGTCTTAGAGTAACCTCGAGGGACTCGACCAATCACACTAAGCCTAAAAGGTAGGCAACTCTTGCCGATCACAACTCCTTGTGATTCCCGCCCTGTTTCGAAATTCTCCGAATCACCATGGCCTCGAGGGACTCGACCAACCATGATGCTTTCGGTTAAGTCAACACCTTCGTTACAAGATGAGTCCGATTTGATGATATACCCTCGAGGGACTCGACCAAGCATACCATGTCCTCGGTCACCGGTGACATCTCTATGTCGTAAGCAAGATAGCGAATCGCGATATAGGTGAGTCTCGAGGGACTCGACCAACTCAACCTACACCGAATCGGTTCCTACTCCATAACGATGGAAGGCCACGTGGGTCAATCTAATTGCCTCACGTTACCGAATTTAATATTATCGAGAGATGTTTCTATAATTTGGTCTCCTAATATGACATGTCACATATACATATTTAATATATATCTACATCGCATGCAAATATATATACATATCTAGCATGTGTATAAGCAATCACTTCTATGATCATGGACCACAACCCTAATATGATTAGGCCCGAGCCAAGAGGGCCTAATCACTCACATCAAGATCTATGTGTACAACGGTGCATCTTCATGCCCTGTGATCGTCCATCTCATCCTCGTTTGCCTGCGTCGACATCTTGATGCATCTCCATGCATCACGATCGTCCCTGCCTCGTGGGTCCCGCTTATCATCCACGCTCCCTGCGCCTCCTCCTCATGTGATTACAACTTAATCATAGGCACGCAGGCGGACAATAAACGAGAAATATAATGGAGGTTCGTGACCTCAATAATAATAATCACAAGTACACACATCACACGGTCCATGATCATCCGGCCCACATCATACATCACATGTATAAATAATCATCATCATGTAGGACTACTAGATAATAATAAAAATAATAATCAACTAAACCTTTTAATTAATTAATATTTTTTAAAAATCGTGGACATGTAGGGAATTTCTCAATTCCTAAGGGTATTTTCGTAATTTGGATAAAAGACGAAACTAGAATTTCTCAAATTCACAGGGGCAAAACTATCCTTTGCCCAAAACCCTAATTCCCTCTGCTTGCTGCTTTCTTGTCGCCACCACCGATGGGCGGCCCAGGCGGGCGAGGGCGAAGGGCATCGCCCTCGCTCGTGATAGCGGCATTGGCCATTGGCGACGCCACCGGCGGGTGAAACCTCCTTCTTCGGCCCGCTGCCTCCGCAGGCGGTGCTGTCTCGCCAGCAGCCGCCCCCTAATGGGGGGTTTAAGCCATGAGAACAACCAATGATGGCGTCGCCCCATGGCGGCTGGCGGCGCCGCTTCATGGCGGCCGGGCGGCGCCGTGCCCTCGGCGCCCTCTGCCCGGGGGCCAGCCCGCCCGCAAGAAGAAGCCTGCTGCAAACAGACCACCGGTTGCTGGGTCAGTCATGGCAGACGCATCGCGCCAGGTGTGAGTTCGTCATTCAGTCAACCATTGCATTTGTTCTTTGCGGTGGTCGCAGAGCATGCAGATCGAGGGCAGCAACTGTTGCTGCCCTTTCCTCGCTTTTAGGTCAATGATTTTGACGTCAATATTCTTCCTAAACATAACACACACAGTTCAAAACCAATCATTCGCATCGAACAACAACTTGCTCGATACCACCGTTGGGGAAATCAACTGCGGGCGACATCATATCTTGGAAGAACAAGAAAACAAAAATCCCCAATTCCCAAAAAGATGTTCGCCGTCGTTAAAGATTGGTGCTAAAAAATCCATAAAACACAAAAAACTGCGTTATAGAGATTGTGTTACCTAGGAGATCGTATATCCCCTGTTTCCTTGCAGATCCTTTGGAGAGGGTGAAGGAGGTCAAGCGTCCTCCTCTCTAGTGGTGATCCACATAGTAGGGTTGCGGCGACCCTCCTCAAAACTCAGTGCCTCTAAGGTGGAGAGGGAGAGGAGAATAGGAAAGGCAAGCAAAGACTCTAGCCTATGGTCATGTGAATCCCTCCTATTTATAGAGATCCCGTTGTCAAACCCTAATGGGTCCTTCCCTAGTGGGTATTGGATCTGCATCCAATAAGACAAGGGCTCCGTCCGAATATCTCATATTCGAACCTCTACTCATCGCAATGCCTACCATATGTGTGTGACCCTCTAGGCCCAATATCGAGCTGGCCGTGAGTCATACCTCATCGAAACTCCTTCTAACTTCGGTGAATTATTATCTCTGTAATAATTCACTCGACTCATCGACTACTGGGGCGTTTAGGCCACTACGCCAGTAGTCCCCGGGACGATCTGGGAATCCAATCCATTGGACTGTCGTCCTCGCCACCATGTACCTATAGTCCCTCATCCATCTAATATCCCGGAGACCGAGTATATCGAGCATGGTGTTGTCGGACCCCATACGGTTTCTACTGAGTCTCTCGCTCTAATCGGATTCTCCCTGAGAACTCTTTCTCTCTCAACCCGAATGACCTCGGCGTGGATTTGTCCGAACAAGAACACATGGGATATTCCTCTCATGACGCCGAGAGTGGATGATCCTCTATCGACACTCAATAGCCCTCGTAAGGTCGACTACCACTCCCAATGACCACCGTACTAGATGCGGGACAGCCAAACCTATAAGTCTGGTATCAAAGAGGGGAGCACTCATACAGGACATCCTTGGTATCTCTCAAGTCTAAGGACCAGATACACCACTAGGATTATGGAATCGGCAGTCCGACAATAAGGCATCATCAACCATCCAAAGATTCGTAAGCGGATCAATCAATGAACTCATTCTCCAATGAGCACTGCATCAGTATCCCTAGTGTCCCTACACGAACACTATGAGACCAGCTGCATCCATCATATGGACGGGTATACAGACACACCAGTCTATCCGGTTATCACGATGTCCCTCTCGAAACCTATGACCGGGGATTATTTAGGATATGTGTTTAAAGGTGAATTGATCTCATTATCGTGATCTCATCACGATCCGATTCCCATTGCACAAATCCAAGGACATCACAATATATATATATGCATTTATGCAATAGTTATAAAGTGATATACGCCAAAATATAATAAGCAAAAAGATTCTGTATCAAGTCACACGTGCCATCACTCACGTGATTGGCTTGCTGGGCACCTATGACTAGCAATATAAGCACAGAGAATTTAAAAGTGAAAAAACGCTATTATAATCTGTTGAGAAATTCCCTCCCCTCCACTCTAAGTCTACAATTCTGTAAGAGAGGAGTGAGTGCTTGTAAGGATCATCTCCTAAACCCGGGAAAAGGAGAAGAGGGGTGTAAAAGGTGGTTGGTCTTTGCCTATTGAAGGAAGACTGATAGTGAATGTCGATGGCCTCGACGGAAGAGGAATCGATGAAGTGGATGTAGGTCATGATGACCGAACCACTCTAAAATTTGGTTTGCATTTTCTATTTTGCTATTTACTTTAAACTGCAAACTAAATCTTTACTTGCCCACTGCATTCACTTCATATATATTCGCATAGGCTTTCAAGCTATCTTTCGTTGGAATCGGATTTAATCGAAATGAAGTTTTAAACTGACGTAATCTTTTCGCTGCACTAATTCACCCCCCCTCTTAGTGCCGACCCCGTTCCTAATAATTGGCATCAGAGCCTCATTTTCTCATTTGGTTTTACACCCAAAGAGAAATGACTCTTTTCGGCTTTCAAGAGGGTCACTCTCTCATTCGTCCGCCCTTTTTCAATAGGATGGACTACACATATTGGAAAACTCGAATGAGAGTTTTCTTGCTTTCCTTAGATTTAAACTTATGGAACATTATCGAATCTGATTTTAAAATGTCTTCTCTTTTAATAAAAGATTGGAATGATTTGGAGAAGAACACTTTTTCTTTAAATGTTAGAGCTATGAATACTTTA
Source organism: Musa schizocarpa (assembly GCA_900464855.2). Lineage (NCBI taxonomy): Eukaryota > Viridiplantae > Streptophyta > Magnoliopsida > Zingiberales > Musaceae > Musa > Musa schizocarpa. The sequence goes on along the minus strand of LS990920.1, from coordinate 30,898,969 downwards.
TTTTATGCTTTAGATAAAACTGAGTCTAATCAGGTTTCTTTGTGCAAAATGACTTTCGATACCACAATACCACGATACCAGATTCATCTTGCTATCAATACCATGATACTAGATTCATCTTAATCGAGTTAAAACCTTTGGCCACTAATCTAGCCTTGTTTCTAACTACAATACCATATTCATCTTGCTTGTTTCTAAAGACCCATTTAGTACCAATAACTAAATGATCATTTAGCCTAAGAACAAGCTTCTATACCTCATTTTTCTCAAATTGATTTAACTCATCTTGTATTGTGATGATCCATGAATCATCTTTCATAATCTCGTCAATGCATTTAGGTTCAATATGGGAGAGAAAAGCGACATTGGCACAAAAATTTTTAAGAGAAGAACGTGTTTGAACCCCTTTAGATGTGTCTCCTATGATTAGCTCCTTAGGATGAGCATCTACATACTTCCAATCCTTGGGTAAGGATGTTTTGGAAGTAGATGCATCCAAATTACTGGATGGAGAAAGGGTTTTATTTAAATTCAAAGCATCAAAATTAACATCATCATCAAAATCATTTTTCTTAATTTCGGAAACATCATTAAAAACAACATGAATGGATTCTTCTATAATCAAAGTTCTTTTATTAAAGATACAAAATGTTTTAGAAATAGAAGAATAGCAAAGAAAAATTCCTTCATCAGATTTAGCATCAAATTTTCCTAAGGTATCTTTTTCATTCAAGATAAAACACTTTCACCCAAAAACTTTAAAATATGAAACATTGGGTTTTTTTGTTGTTCCACACTTATAACGAGTTTTGGTGAGTAAGGGTCTTACTAGAACTCTATTCATGACATAACATGTCGTGTTTACGGCTTCGACCCAAAAATATTTGGGTAGGCTATATTCATTTAACATAGTTCTTGTCATTTCTTATAAGTTTCTATTCTTTCTTTCTACTACTCCATTTTGTTGAGAATTTCTTGGAGTGGAGAAGTTGTGGTTGTATCCATTATATTCACAAAATTCTTGAAAATCATGGTTTTGAAATTCACCACCATGATCACTTCGAATTGACGAAATCATAAAACTGTTTTCATTTTGAACAAGTTTACAGAACTTAGAGAAATACCTAAAGCATTCACTTTTGTATGTTAAAAAATAAGTCTATGTGTATCTACTATAATCATCCATGATGACAAATGCGTATTTGCTACCTCCTAGGCTTGATATAGCAATTGGTCCGAACAAATCCATATGGATCAATTGCAAAGGTCTAGAGGTGCTTATTTGGTTCTTAGATTTGAAGCTACCTTTTATTTGTTTTCCTATTTGACAAGCATCACACACATTATTTTTGACGAACTTGATATAAGGAATTCCTCTTACAAGTTCTTTAGATGAAATTTAGGTGATTAGTTTCATGCTAGCATGACCTAATCTCCTATGCCAAAGCTAAGCATCGTCATTCAAAACCAAAAAACATATTTCATTACAAAGATCATTAATGTCAATGGTGTATACGTTATTTTATTATTGTTCAATCATAGATATGTTTTTGTGAGATTTTTCAATAATGCAAGTATTAGATTCAAATTTAACAATATATTCTTTATCACACAATTGACTAATACTCAAGAGGTTATGCTTTAAGCCATCAACTAACAATACATCTTCAATAAAGAAGTTGGATTTGTTACCTATGGTTCTTTTGCCAATGATTTTACCCTTGTTGTTGTCTTCGAAGGTGACATATCCTTCGTCTATGCTAGTGAGCTTAGAGAATTGAGATGGATCTTCGGTTATATGCCTTAAGCAATCACTATCAAGGTACTATCTCTTGCTCCTAGCTTGTGATGGTAAACGTTTCTACAAAAAAGAATGATTTTTAGATACCCATTTGACCTTAAGTGCCTCAAAAATCGATCTAAATTGCTTATCATATTGCATTAAGTCATTTGAGGTTCTTTTAGGAACCCAAATCAATTTATGTGGAGTATATTTCTTAAATGGACATTTATACGCAATATGTCCAGGTTTGCAACAAAAGTTGTTAGGATCGGAGCGGCACTAAGAGGGGGGGATGAATTCGTGCAGCGGATTAAAACGTTGGTTTCAACAAATCTTTCATACGATAAAAATCGGAATCGGAAGTGCTTAACTTGAAAGCGTATTCGCAAAGTTGTGCAGCAAAGGTAATGATGAAATAAAGCAAGTAAGAAGGTTTGCAGTAATGTAAATAGCAGTAATGAAATGCAAACCAGAGATTACGCCGTTTCTGAAGTGACCTACATCCACTTGCGAGGCCCCTCTTCGATGAGGCTCCCACCTTCCACTAGCAAATCTCTTGAAGGGAAGGGTGAATACCCCTCTTACAACTCTTTTACAAGCGGTTCACTCTCTTACAGATTTTCAGCAAGAAGGAAGGAGGTGAACACTAGCAAATTGAAAACAAGACTAGCTAAGACTTTTCTAAGACCTTTCTCTTAAACAATTACTGCTCATAAAGTTGTAATCTCAGCTGAGATTTGAGGGGTATTTATAGGCCTCAAGAGGATTCAAATTTGGGCTCCAAAATTTGAATTCTCTTGGGAGTTCACCGATCTTTGGCGGTGCCACCGCATATCGATGGCGGTGCCACCGCTTGTCGATTCGACCACGGCAGGTCTTTGGCGGTGCCACACTTACCTACAAGATGTTTTCACCCACTAGTTGGGCTTCAATCTTAACCCAAACTAGTCCGAACTTCGGGCTCAATTGGCCCCCTACTTGGGTTATAGGATTAATACCTAATCCTAACCCTAATTAATATGCTAAGTACGAATTTAAAGATATTTTATAAGCTATTACAAAGTCCATAAGTCAAGACTTCTTCCCGTGAAGCTTCCTAAGAACTTCCTGGTCTTCCGATAAACTCTCGAAACCATTCTCATGGACTCCCAAAGAAGCTCCTAGACTTCACGATTTGATCTTGGTGAGTTCCAACGAGCTTCTTCGGCAAGCTCCGATCTTTCTTGGCAAACTCCGCGAACTTCCCATGAACCTTCCAGCGAGCTTCTGAAAAACCCTTCGGCAAGCTCCCTACTCATTCTCGGCTAGTTCCGGCAGCATTCCCGACGAACCTTCCGACTTTCGTCGAACTCTTGAACTCCAAATGAATCCTTCGTGCTTGACTCCGCACTTTGTTTCGCTTTATGTCTTCATCATTATCATAGTTAATCCTACACATGCAAGCCAAAACTCTACTCCGATCTAGACAGTTATTACAACGCGAATTGACATTCTGTTGCCTGGCACGTCATTGGTTGGTGCTTCGTCCGATTCTTCAGCGCATCATCCTCTCTTGCGGCTTATTGCCCAATCGACAGTTGACCTCCACAACCCCGATATCCTTGGCGCAATTCCGCTCTCCTTGGCCCGATGCCTAACGTCCGAAGCCTTCTGCCATCCAATATCCTAACGTGATCTCCTCCGACGCAATGTCAATTCCTCCTGTGTCAACTGTCTAATCCTGATCGAGTAGACTTGCATCACTCAAAATGCAGTTAAACAACTAAACACAATCCTTGGCGCAATTCCGCTCTCCTTGGCCCGATGCCCAACGTCCGAAGCCTTCTGCCATCCAATATCCTGACGTGATCTCCTCCGACGCAACGTCAATTCCTCCTGCGTCAACTGTCTAATCCTGATCGAGTAGACCTGCATCACTCAAAATGCAATTAAACAACTAAACACAATCAATTTGTTTCATCATCAAAATCCGAGATTCAACAATCTCCCCCTTTTTTATGATGACAACTAATTGATGACTAACGGAGTTAACCTAAACTCCCCGGAGTTTAACCAAACTCCCCCTATCAATATGTCATTGATAGAACACTTGGATTATCCCAAATCCAAGTAACATTCATCACATGTTATGAAAAAATATTTAAACCATCATGCAAATATATAAAATATTCAATTCAATGCATGAAGTCATCAATATACTTCTCCCCCTATGTCATCAACAAAAAGGAGAAGTAGCTCTAGCTATTTTAAAAGATATGCAAGTTTTTACAATATGAAGCTAGATTTTCATCACAACATATAAGCACAAAAGCATAGCAAGATTCTTAAGTTCAATCATGGCAATTCAACACTTGCTTCTTGTGCAAGATTGCATTTTGCTTTTCTTTGCAAGTAACAATATTTATGATGTTTGATATAGCAAATTTTATATCATGCAAGGTAGCAAACTTTTGTGATGTTCAAGATAGTAAGTTCTTTTAATGAAATGATCGAGCTAGGAAATTTTTACGATATGCAAGTTTTACTACATAAAAGCTAGTAAAAATTTTGAAAGTAAATGCAAGATAGCTTTCTTGTGTAAACTCATGATTCTTGCTTCCTATTGCAATGTGCAAGTTGCAAGTTTTGCTTCTTGAAATAGGCAAGATAGTTCATTAGCTTGAGATTACAAGATAGCATTTCTTGCTTTCGAGATGAGCAAGCTAATAATGATAATGATGAAGACATAAAGCAAAACAAAGTGCGGAGTCAAGCACGAAGGATTCGTTGGGAGTTCAAGAGTTCGACGAAAGTCCGAAGGTTCATCGGGAACGCTGCCGGAACTAGCCGAGAATGAGTAGGGAGCTTGCCGAAGGGTTTTCGGAAGCTCGCTGGAAGGTTCATAGGAAGTTCGTGGAGTTTGCCAAGAAAGATCGGAACTTGCCGAAGAAGCTTGTTGGAACTCACCAAGATCAAATCGTGAAGTCTAGGAGCTTGAAGGGAGTCCGCAGAATGGTTTCCGAGAGTTTATCGGAAGACCGCCGGAAGTTCGCCGGAAGCTCGCCGGAAGAAGTCTTGACTTATGGACTTTGTAATAGCTTATAAAATGTCTTTAAATTCGTAGTTAGCATGTTAATTAGGGTTAGGATTAGGTATTAATCCTATAACCCAAGTAGGGGCCAATTGAGCCCGAGTTTGGACTAGTTTGGGCCAAGATTGAAGCCCAACTAGTGGGCTGAAAACACTGTAGGCGGTGGCACCGCCTGGGCTGGGCGGTGGCACCGCCCAATGCCCGAGAGCTAGGCGGTAGCACCGCCTGGGCTGGGCGGTGGCACCGCCCAGCACTGTCAAGGTTAGAAACTGATAGGCGGAGGCACCGCCACTGACATGCGGTGGCACCGCCAGCATCGGGAACTCCAAGAGAATTCAGATTTTGGAGCCCAAATTTGAATCCTCTTGAGTCCTATAAATACCCCTCAAATCTCAGCTAAGATTACAACTTTTTGAGCAGCAATTGTTTAAGAGAAAGGCCTTAGAAAAGTCTTAGCTAGTCTTGTTTTCAATTTGCTAGTGTTCACCTCCTTCCTTCTTGCTGAAAATCTGTAAGAGAGTGAACCGCTTGTAAAAGAGTTGTAAGAGGGGTATTCACCCTTCCCCTTCAAGAGATTTGCTAGTGGAAGGTGGGAGCCTCATCGAAGAGGGGCCTCGCAAGTGGATGTAGGTGACTTGATCGAACCACTTCAAAAACAGCGTAATCTCTGGTTTGCATTTCATTACTACTATTTACATTACTGCAAACCTTCTTACTTGCTTTATTTCATCATTACCTTTGCTGCACAACTTTGCGAATACGCTTTCAAGTTAAGCACTTCTGATTCTGATTTTTATCGTACGAAAGATTTGTTGAAACCAACGTTTTAATCCGCTGCACTAATTCACCCCCCCTCTTAGTGCCACTCCGATCCTAACAATTGGTATCAGAGTTCGGTATTTCTCATTTCGGATTTACACTCGAGAGAAATGGCTCTTCATGGCTTTCAAGAGGGATTATCGGTTGTTCGTCTACCGTTGTTTAACGGATTGGACTATACTTATTGGAAAACTCGAATGAGAGTTTTCTTGATTTCTATGAATTTGGATTTATGGAATATCGTTGAAAACGGTTTTCAACTTCCCTCTAAACCGATGAACGAATGGTCAGATTTGGAGAAGAAGTATTTTTCTTTAAACGCAAAGGCTATGAATGCCTTATTTTGCGCTTTAGACAAAAATGAGTTCAATCGGATTTCTACGTGCTAAACGGCTTTTGATATTTGGCGAACACTTGAAATCACACACGAGGGAACTAATAGAGTCAAAGACTCGAAAGTTAACATTTTAATGCATGATTTCGAGCTTTTTCAAATGAAGCCGAGCGAAACCATTGTTGACATGTACACCCATTTTACGGATGTCGTCAATGGTTTACAAACTCTTGGCAAATGTTTCTCGAATTTTGAACTTCTTAGTAAAGTTTTACGATCACTTTCTAAAGTTTGGGAATCAAAAGTTACAACAATACAAGAAACAAAAGATTTAAATATTTTTCCACTTGAAGAACTTATCGGCTCATTGATGACATATGAAATGGTGCACAATGCACATGATGAACACAATGAACACTTGAACCACCTTCCAAAGAATAGGAAGGATTTGGAACTCCGGACAAATGAATACCACTTGAGTGATGACTCAAGTGATGAGGACAATGATGAACTTGAACTTCGAACACTAACTCTTAATAAGTTCATTAAACAAAAATCTAAAATGAACAATGAACTTGAACGGAGGAAGAGGCCAAAGAAAAGGAAGGCACCCAAGGATGAATCAAGAACTTCCAAAGGTGAAACGGCGAATTGGGCTTTGATGGGCTTCGACTACAAGGTAAGTAACTCAACTCTCTTGAATTATTTTGAAATTACTTAAAGTTTTTCATGAGTGCTTAATTTAGATAGTAGGAATAGAAAATAAAAAATTATTTTTCAAAAATTATATCATGTTTCTCTTTTTAGCATCTTTGAAAAATTAAAAAATTGATAATGAAAAGTATATTGCTAAGGTTCTTGTATGTTAGGTTTTAAAATGTTGAATGATATATGCAACATTAGGGATGATAATTATATGATATGTGATAATGCTTAGGATTAATCCATACATATGTATCTTGATGATTTTATGACATACATGAGTTTTTTTTATGTAAATGTTGATTTGAAACTTTCATTTTAGATTAACATGTTTTTAGACTAATCGTTTTTTATAACATATTAAGATAACATAGTGGATGTACATCTATATATGAATTTCTTGATAGTTTTTTGATGATAGATGTCATATCATGATGTGTTTGGTCTTAATGGCTTTATGACGAAACTTATGTTTCGATAATGATACATGTTTTCACAAAAGACTTGAATACACTCACATGAAATTAATTGTATGAAATGAAAATAAATTTTCTATCCTATTGAAATTAATGAATTTATTTTACTATTTTGTGAATCTCGAAATTGATTTTGATGACTTGATTATGAATTTCAAGTTAACGATTTGATTTAAATGAGTTTTATCTAAATCATAATCTTGATCTTGCAAAATTGGAATCCCAAATAATGTCTTTTAGTATTCATGAATTGATACTCACAATATGAAAGTATTATTATTCATGACTTGAATTTGATTGAAACATTACATGCTTAAATTAATCATTCTCCTATGTTTCAAAAATTCTTTAAATGCCTTATGTGATGATTGAAAATTAATTTACTTTATGATAAATCTATGTATATCATTTTGAATCTCTTGAAAGTAATATTAAGATTTTGATGATTTGGACGATTTGAATTTGAATGAGTTTTATCCAAAATTGTAATCTTGATTCCATGATATTTATAAATTAAGATTTATTATGAATCAATTTTTTTTTTTCATTTATCGATCTCCCAAGATTTTCTTTTGATTATTTATGAGTAGGTTTTTCAAAAAATTATGCATTTTGGTATTCACATATTCTAATATTTCATGATATGATTTTTATATTCCTTGTATTCATGAAATGTTTATCGCATCACTCAACTACTTTCTTCTTGATATTCCTTATGTGGTGATATAAAATTATGCATGAAATACTCTTGATATTATTTTGATACATACAAATGAAAAGTTATGATCATGAATGATCGGATGAAATTTGACAAGTTAATACCATCATGATTTGAAACATTTATGATTTGAAATTATGTACGCAATTACTTTTTATTGTGATGATATATGCATATAATGTGCATCATAAATTCTCTAAATAATGAATGCTTGGTATCATAATCAAAATATTGATAAATGCTATGATTTATTACCAAAATGATGTATCATGTATGATATGCTCATAATGTTGATTGATTTATTCAATATCATGCATGAATGAAATATAAGGTTTTTGAAATAATGCATGTTTCAATTTGAAAATATAATGATGCACAAATGAGATTGATACTTACCTTTGTCATAATTGATGTAAAGGGTCTTTCTTCTTTTTGACAATGACAAAGGGGGAGATAGCTAGCTTGCACAAGACAAGAGAAGCAAAAAATTATAAACGTACACATCGCAAAAAGGGGCAAAACTTGTTAGCTTGCTCATCTCAAAAGCAAGAAATGCTATCTTGCAATCTCAAGCAAATGAGCTATCTTGCCTATTTCAAGAAGCAAAACTTACAACTTGTACATTGCAATAGGAAGTAAGAATCATGAGCTTACACAAGAAAGCTATATTGCATTTGCTTTCAAAATTTTTACTAGCTTTTATGTAGTAAAACTTGCATATCGTAAAAATTTCCTAGATCGATCATTTCATTGAAAGAACTAACTATCTTGAACATCACAAAAGTTTGCTACCTTGCATGATATAAAATTTGCTATTTCAAACATCATAAATATTGTTACTTGCAAAGAAAAGCAAAGTGCAATCTTGCATAAGAAGCAAGTGTTGAATTGCCATGATTGAACTTAAGAATCTTGTTATGATTTTGTGCTTATATGTTATGATGAAAATCTAGCTTCATGTTGTAAAAACTTGCATATCTTTTAAAATAGCTAGAGCTACTTCTCCTTTTTGTTGATGACATAGGGGGAGAAGTATATTGATGACTTCATGCATTGAATTGAATATTTTATATATTTGCATGATGGTTTAAATATTTTTTTCATGTGATGAATGTTACTTGGATTTGGGATAATCCAAGTGTTCTATCAATGACATATTGATAGGGGGAGTTTGGTTAAGCTCCAGGGAGTTAAGGTGAACTCCGTTAGTCATCATAAAAAAGGGAGAGATTGTTGAATCTCGGATTTTGATGATGAAACTAATTATTGTGTTTAGATGTTTAACTGCATTTTGAGTGATGCAGGTCTACTCAATCAGGATTAGACAGTTGACGCAGGAGGAATTGACGTTGCGCCGGAGGAGATCACATCAGGATATTGGATGGCAGAAGGCTTCGGACGTCGGGCATCGGGCCAAGGAGAGCGGAATTGCACCAAGGATATCAGGCTTGCGGAGGTCAACCACCGATTAGGCAACAAGCCACAAGAGAGGATGATGAGCTGAAGAATCGGACGAAGCGCCAACCAATGATGTGCAGGGCAACAGAATATCAATTCGCATTGTAATGACTGTCTAGATCGGAGTAGAGTTTTGGCTTACATGTGCAGGATTAACTACGATAACGATGAAGACATAAAGCAAAACAAAGTGCAGAGTCAAGCACGAAGGATTCGTTGGGAGTTCAAGAGTTCGACGGAAGTCCGAAGGTTCATCGGGAACTCTGTCGGAACTAGCCGAGAATGAGTAGGGAGCTTGCCAAAAGGTTTTTCGGAAGCTCGCCGGAAGGTTCATGGGAAGTTCACAGAGTTCTCCGAGAAAGATCGGAGCTTGCCGAAGAAGCTCGTTGGAACTCACCAAGATCAAATCGTAAAGTCTAGGAGCTTGCCGGAGTTCGCAGAATGGTTTCTGAGAGTTTATCGGAAGACCGCCGAAAGTTCGCCGGAAGCTCGTCGGAAGAAGTCTTGACTTATGGACTTTGTAATAGCTTATAAAATGTCTTTACATTCATAGTTAGCACATTAATTAGGGTTAGGATTAGGTGTTAATCCTATAACCCAAGTAGGGGCCAATTGGGCCAGAGTTCGGACTGGTTTGGGCCATGTTTAGAGCCCAACTAGTGTGCTGAAATAGTGTAGGCAGTGGCACCACCAGATTAGGTAGTGGCACCGCCTAGAACCTGAGATCTAAGCGGTGGCACCGCCCAGCACCCGAGAGGTCCGGCGGTGGCACCGCCACCGACAAGCGGTGGCACCGCCAGCCTCGAAAACCCAAGAGAATTCAAATTTTAGAGCCCAAATTTGAATCCTCTTGGTGCCTATAAATACCCCTCTATTCTCAGCTGAGATTATAACCTTTGAGAAGCAAGAGATTGAGAAAAGAGTCTTAGCAAAGTCTTAGCAAGTCTAGTTTTCAAATTGCTTGAGTGTTCACCTCCCTCCTTCTTGTTGAAAAAGAATTGTAAGAGTGTGAACCACTTGTAAAGGTTGTAAGAGGGGTATTAGTCCTTCCCCTTCAAAGAGATTTGCTAGTGGAAGTTGGGAGCCTCTTCGAAGAAGGCTTCGCAAGTGGATGTAGGTCATTTTGACCGAACCACTTTAAAACTACTGTGTTCTCTGGTTTGCATCCTAATCTTGCCATTTACATACTGCAAACTTCTTTACTTAGTCACTACGCTTCCATACGCTTCTAAGTTATCAAGCTTCTAAATCAGTTTTCATCGATATTGGTTTTTATCGTACGAAAGTTTTTAAACCAACGTCATTTTACCGCTGCACTAATTCACCCCCCCCCCCCTTAGTGCCGCTCCGATCCTAACACAGTCAACGTGACCTACATCCGCTTTCGGATTCCTCCTTCGATGAGGTCTCCAATGTCCACTAAAGGCCTTCCTTCAATAGGTGAAGACCGAACACCTCTTTACAGCACTTTCTCCTTTTCCCGAGTTTAGGAGATGAACCCTTACAAGTCTCACTCCTCTTTCTTGAATGGTTACAAGGCTAAGAGATGAAGGAGGAAAACTCTAACTTTTACATTACTTTAAGGCTCAAGAACTCAAGATTATACCAATAGGTTTTGTGCTCTTTCATGCAAAAAAGGGTGGGGTTTTTATAGGCCCCAATGGCTTCAAAAATGGAGCCTAAAAGTATCTAATTTCATATTTTCGGGGTCCTAACAGTACCACTATCATTACTGGGCGGTACTACCGCCTGACACTTGACACTGGGCAATACTACCGCTCAGTCTGGGCGGTACCACCGCCCAGAATTCTTGGGAGACCAAGTCTCCCAAGCAGTGCCACCACCGGCTAGGAATTCAAGGGCTAAACGAGCTACTCCATTCGGCCCAATTTAGCCCTGTTAAGGGCCCAATTGGCCCTTAATTAAGTTAGTGGGATTATCTCTCAATCCTAACTTAATTTACACTCTAACTACGACAATTAAGACATGTTTACTATACTTCTTATTCTGGTGCTTCAATTGCTCTTCCGACAAGCTTCCGGCGTACTTCCGACGAACATCCGATGAACTCTCGGCAATGCTCCGACGGATTTCCGACAAGCTCCTAGACTTTGTGATGATCTTCTTGGTGAGTTCCGATGAGCTTCTACGGAAAGCTACTGGACTTATCGGTTGGTTCCCGTAGAACTTCCGACAAACGTTTGGACTTCCGACGAACTCTTAAACTCCCAATGAGATCTTGATCTTGACTCCGGCACAAACCTGCTTTATGTCTTACTACCATCGTAGTTAATCCTACACACTTTTCTCAACATATAGATTAGATCAAATAAATTACAATTGACTTCATTATCAAAATTTGAGATTTAACATCATTATGCTCAACTTTTAATCTATTGTACTCACTAATAAGAGAATCATGCTCCTTTTTTAACAATTTATATTTTTTACTAATTGATTTGTATTTATTAAATAAATCATGAAAAGTATTTAATAGTTCATCAAATGATAAATTTGCATCAATTGAACTTGTTACCTCATCTCCAATGGCCATTAGTGCATAGTGAGCAACTTGCTCGCTATTGGTTGGCTCCTCTTCTTCGGATGCACTTGAGTCATCCCATGTTGCTTTGAGAGCCTTCTTCTTTAGTGTCCTTTTCTTGGCTTGGGGACATTCGTTCTTGTAGTGTCCTTGGTTCTTACTTTCATAACATATTACTTGATCTTTCTTAGATTCAAATTTATTTTTAGTATCATTTTTAAATTTATTTCGTTTTATGAATCTTTTGAACTTCTTTGTTAAAAGTGTCAAGTCATTATCAAAGTCCTCATCACTTGAGTTTTCTTTCAAATGGTCTTCTTGTGTTCTCAGTGTTGAATCTCGGATTTTGATGATGAAGTCAATTGTCATTTGTTATCTAATCTATGTGTTGAGATAAGTGTGCAGGATTAACTACGATGAAAGTTAGACAAGCAGCAGGTGTTGCGCCGGAGTCAAGATCATGATCACGTTGGGAGTTCGAGAGTTCGACGGAAGTTCGGACGGTCGTCGGAGGTTCAGCGAGAACAAATCCGAGAAGTCCAGAAGCTTGCCAAGCGGCTTCGTGTCGAACTTCGCCAAGTGGATCGTCGCAAAAGTCCAGGAGTTTGCGGATGTCCGCAGAAGGATCACCGAGGGTTCATCGGATGATCGACGGAAGTTCACCGGAAACTCGCTGGAAGAAGCGATTGACGCATCGGAGCAAAGCTGCAGAAGTTGTCTTAGATTTAATCGTAGTTAGCACGTTGATTAAGCTTGAAAATGGGAGGTGATCCCATTAGCTTAATCTTGGGGCAATTGGGCCCCTGAAAAGATAGAAATTGGGCCAAATGGAGCTAACCATTTGGACCCTATTTGCACCAGGCGGTGCAACCGCCTAGGCCAAGAGGTGCAACCGCCAGGGCTGCGTCTCCCAGCGAGACCGGCGGTGCAACCGCCCCAGCCAGAGGTGCAACCGCCCAGAGCTTCGGTCTTCGAAGCTAGATCAAGGCGGTGCAACCTCCCCACAGAGGTAGCACCGCCGAAGCTCGGTCTTGAGCTCAAGCAGAGGTGCAACCGCCTCAGTCAAGAGGTGGCACCGCCGGGGGCTCGATCTTTGAGCCGGATTCACAAAGCGGTGCAACTGCCCCCCAGAGAGGTGCAACCGCTTTGGCTCGATCTCCGGCTCTGCCGGCGGTGCAACCTCTCCAAATCAAGAGGTGCAACCGCTTGATCCCTAATTCGGGATTTGATCGATTTGATCGTTTTGAGCTCCAAATTTGAACTGGTTGGGGCCTATAAATACCCCACCCATTCAGCACTGAAGAGATACAGATCCACACCGAATTCTTGATCTTTTCAGTGATTCTAAGAGCTCAAATTTGTGTAAAGTCCTAAAGTTCTCCTCTTTCTGTTCTTCAAGTCTTGAGTTGTAAAGAGAGGAGAGAAAGGATCTGTAAAGGTTGTCTCCAGCCCGTCAAAAAGGAGAGAAACTGTAAAAGGGCAGTTGGCCTTCGCCCATTGAAGGAAGGCAGCTAGTTGACGTCGGTAACCTCGTCGGAGGAGGAAGCCAAAAGTGGAGTAGGTCAAGACTGACCGAACTACTCTAAATCTCTGGTTTGCTTTTACTTGAGCACTTTATCATTACTGCAAACCTCCTACATAGCTACTACCCTTTGCGCTTTTACGAACGAGTCTCTAAACTCTTATCTTTCCGAATTTGCATTCAGACGTAAATCGGTGTCTTCGTACGATCTTTACGCTGCAATTTATGTTTACGTTTTGATTCCATTTATAACTGCAAATTGCCTTCTGCGTATTCATAAAACGCTTTTCAAAGTTCAAAACTGCGTTTAGACGTAAAATTACGTTTTGACGTAAAAACTGCGTTTAGACGTAAAACAGCGTTTAGACGCAAAACTGCGTTTAGACGTAAAACTGCGTTTAGACGCAAAACTGCGTTTAGACGCAAAACTGCGTTTAGACGTAAAACTGCGTTTAGACGCAAAACTGCATTTAGACGTAAATCGGCTTTCCTCGTACAATCATCAGATTTCAGTTTACATTTACATCTTGATTTCAACTGCATACTACCTTCTACGATTTTACAAACGAGTTTCAAAGTTTAGATGTAAATCTGTGTTTAGACGTAAATTTGCGTTTAGACGTAAATCTGCGTTTAGACGTAAATCTGCCTTTTGCAGATTACTTTTTGAGCTATATAATAGCAGCACACTGTCTTTATATTCCTGTCTAAACAAGTGATTTACTTAATCGACACTTAGACGTAAATCTGTTTCTTCGCATTTAACATCGGTTTCAGTTTACGCCGATATTCTGGTTTTCATCATTGCTGCAAAACTGCCAAGATAGATTGACTGAAACCTTGCTTAGTTGTCCTTATCATTCAAACGCGCGGCTTCGGTTTTAATCGCAGAAAGTTTTCCGCTGCACTAATTCACCCCCTCTTAGTGCTCTCGATCCTAACAATTAGTATCGAGAAAAGGTTAACTCTCTAAAGGATTAAAACCCAAGAGAGATGGCATACGGCCGGAAACTAAGAGGGGCATTCTATTACACGTCCACCCATGTTCAAAGGAACGGACTACACCCCTACCGGAAGACCCGAATGAGGATCTTTCTTATCTCTATGGATTTTGAACTGTGGAACCTTGTTGAAAACGGATTTTCAAAGTCTTCTCTTCCAATGATCGATTGGAATGAATTGGAAAAAGAAGGCTTTCGCTCTTAATGCAAAGGCTATGAATGCCTTATTTTGCGCGACTTGATAAAAAAACGAGTTTAATCGTGTTTCAACTTTAAAACTGCATTTGATATTTGGCACACACTTGAAGTGACCCACGAGGGCACAAGTAGAGTGAAAGAGTCAAAATCAATTTATTGTTGCATTCTTTTGAACTTTTCCGGATGAAACCGAAGTGAAACCATTGGTGACATGTTTACCTGCTTTCACGGATGTCGCCAACGGTCTAAAAGGACTCGGAAAAAAGTTTTTTGATTTTGAACTCGTAAATAAGATACTAAGATCCCTTCCTAAAAGTTGGGATCCTAAAGTCACTTACTATTCAAGAGGCAAAAAAGATCTCAAAGAACTTCCCTCTTGAAGAACTAATCGGGTCATTAATGACCTATGAGATGACCTGCAAAGCTCATGAAGAGCAAAAAGACATCCTTCCAAAGAACGGGGAAGGATATGGCACTTAAAACTTCTGAATGCCACTTGAGAGAAAACTCAAGTGATGAGGACTGTGATGATGACTTGGCACTTTTAACAAGAAAATTTAAAAAATTCTTCAAGAAAAACAAGTTTAAGAATGATATTTAAAAATAAACTTGAACCCAAGAAGGACCAAGTGATCTGCTATGAATGTAAAAGCCGGACACTACAAGAGTGATTGTCCCCAAGTCAAAAGAAGAACATCAAAGAAGAAGGCTCTTCAAGCAACATGGGATGACTTCGAAAGATCCAAGAAGAGGAGTCCAACACCAAGCAAGTTGCTCATTACGCCTTAATGGCCATCGGAGAGGAGGTAACGAATTTATTAGATGCTGATTTATCTTTCGATGAATTATTAAACGCCTTCCATGACTTATTTGATGAATGCAAGATTATCAATAGAAAATACAAATTGCTAAAAAAGGAACATGATAGTCTTACTTGTGATTTTAATAAGTTAAAAATTGAATATCATGATAGTTTAAATTCATGTGTCAAATGTCATGATCTAGAAGCTGTTCAAAAAGAAAACTTGCTACTTAAGGACACCTTGAAGAAATTCGAGGTTAGTAGCAAGTCATTAAACATGATCCTTACAAACAAGGGTCATGTTCCCAAAAGAAGTGGGATTGGATTTGTGAGGAGTCCTCACCAAAATCCAACTACCTTCGTAAAAGGCCCCATCTTACATGTTAGACATCAAAGCAAATGCAACTTTTGTTGCAAGTTTGGACACAGGACGCATTATTGTCCATTCAGGAAATTTAGTCCAAACAAATTGATTTGGGTTCCTAAAGGAACCATGACAAATTCTATGCAACATGATAAAAAATGTAGATCTTTTTGTGAGGCACCCAAAGGCAAATGGGTACCTAAAAATCATCCCTTCCTATAAAAACATTAAAACCTTAGGCTGGAGCAAGAATTAATGTTCTGCTCCTTGATTCTCGATAGTCATCACCCAAACGAAATTTGGATACAACGAGTGGTAATTATGAAATCACAAAAGCAATTTGGATACAACCTAATGTGACTTTTCAAAATCACGAACACATGTACGACATTAGGAGTATGCACGTTAAAAGTTCTATCTTGATCGTACAAGCGTTTTTGCCTTAAAACAAAAACACACACGTAATCATGTAATCAACGTTAATTGCTCTGGATGAAAACTCTCCTCAAGACAAAACCTACCTGATCAAATCACCATTAGGTGTTCACTACCTACAAGCGGTGGCACCTCTCCAGCCGGCGGTGGCACCTCTCCAGCCAGCGGTGGCACCTCCAGCCATCACGAGTTGCCAGCAGTTGCACCGCTCCAGCCAGAGGTGCAACCGCCCACAACTCTGCCTTTTTAACCCTCACTAGGGCCGGCAGTAAAACCGACCCCAACTCACTTCCCCTTCATTCTCCACTCCTCCAAGCATCCTCCATCCTCATTTCACTCCGTTTAGCCTCCCAAATACCTCCCATTTCGGAGCAAAACATCAAGAATCTCTCCCTATTTTGAAGATTTCACTAAGGTATTCTCTAAGAACCTCTAAAATTCTGTTTTGTTCTTCATTCACTCTTGTTCATCTTTATCTCTTTAAAACAGCAGTAGTTATGGGTTCTAGAAGATCCTCAAGGATAAGGGAAAGAGGAGATTAGTAGAAGAGTTTGATCTCACCCTTTTTATTCCAAAACCATGCTGAAAAATTTCTCTCCTTCAAACTAAGAAGCATCAATAAGGGAAAATAATGAGATCTGAATGAACTAAGAGGCGTAGAGACTATCCAATGGTTTGCAAACCTAAATCTACTTCCAATTTTGCAGATCAACGAACCCATCTATCCTAGGCTAGTTAGATTGTTTTACAACAACATGCAAATAGATGATGAAGAAAGGATGTCAACCTATCTCTTAGGACAACACATCTCAATCAATGATAGATTCATTTGTGATATGATAGGCATTCCCATGAAAAGCATAGGACTTTACTTTAGAGGATCATGGGATGAAGAAACCATTGAAACATCCTATCTTTGAAGCCTTAGGAACAATCTTTGCCAATCCTAACATAGAATTTGTTCCTAAAAGTTGTGAACATCTACTTTTTAACACTAAGATACTTCATCATATCATGACTAGTATAATTCTTCCTAAACAATACCATCATGATGAAGTGAGTCAATTAGAATTAGGAATTATGTACCTAATCATGAAAGGACGTGACATTTGTCTTGGCTATCCGATCCAACAAAACATGTTAGAATTATCTAAGAAAGATATGATGCTCCCATATGGTGGAATAATTACTAGAATAATGAAAAGCTTACGACATTCAAATACCACCAGGAAAGAAGAAGTAATGAAAGTAGATAGATTCAGCATAATAAACAAAAATCTACTTCACCGACTAAGATGTCACTATAGAAACGATGGCGGGTTAGAATGCCTAGAAAGAACCCCCCCCCAACCTGAACTGAAACTGAACCCAGGCCAGGAAACACCAGTCTTTAGGAGTACCCAATCTCCTCCGATCTGTCCCTTTGAGGAAACACATCCGGTTGAGCAAACTCACACATCATCCATCAAGATATCGGGATTCGGATGGACCGATTTGAACAAAGACAAGAACGACTTGAACTTCGACAAGATCAAAATCCCTAACCGAAAGCTACAAAGAAATCCATCGACAATTTGACTCTTTATTTAGGCACTTCAACCTTCCACCTCATGAATGAGCTTGTATGAACATCTGTTGTTTTTTATATGGCATGTTGTAAACTCCTTTTGTTATTCATGAAGGACTTGGTTTGTGATATGGTTACCGATATCTTTGTATGTATGTTACCCCGATATGGTTATCTTTGTGTTTTTGTAAGCATATTTACAAACATCTCTTGTTGTTTATCTCGGATTTTACCTGGAACTAAAAAAGGTTTAAAAGCCTATGCCTTGAAAAATATAAAGTGACATACCAATGTAGTTGATAAGTCACCATATGACATTGATATGGTTGCTATTACTAATGTTAATATGATTGCTATCATGCCCCAGTATCAAGATATCAAACAAAAATTTGCATCGTCTGAAATGATATCTTACCATATGATGAAATGCTGCACTTGAAATAGTTGTGTTACTACATCAAAAGCTAACACTCAAAGGAAGCAAAATTAAGCTAACTTACAACTTGCATATCTAAACTTGGCATCACTTGATCAAATAACATGTTCAAAATTATGTGACAAATGTTTTTAAAAATCAGTAGCTTACTCATAACCAAATGCATGTAAGAAGTTCATTTTTTGGTCTGAATGCTAAAAATGAGAGTTTCACATTATACACTCTTATGAAAACTTCTTTGAAAAATGACTTTCCTCCTACTTGTTGAAAAATACTATCATGCTTTTTTGTTGATGACAAAGGGGAGAAACATATGAATTGATAGACACTGCCATAATCATGTTGCAAATACTTGAGTGATGCTATAAACAATGTTATAGTTATTTCATCCTTGCATCACCAAGAGATATATGAACATGTGCTATAGTTTGCATTATGTCTTAAGTTGATATCTTTTCTTGTGAAATAAATGCAAACTTGCTAGATAATCACAAATGTGTGCATCATGTAATAGTCCTTCAGCACTTCATATGATTATATGATTACATGATGAATAGTTTCAAATACAATCATTCTTGAAGAGATACATCATGATGGGTATCATGATGGGAGTATTGATAAGTTTAACTGATCTAACTTATCAATACGTCACTTGAATTCTTAGGTCTTGAATTCAAAGGTTGACTTATCTCAACTATGGCATATAGATAGGGGAGTTAAGGTTAACTCCATTATCAATTGATTGTCATCATCAAAAGGGGAGATTGTTGAATCTCGGATTTTGATGATGAAGTCAATTGTCATTTGTTATCTAATCTATGTGTTGAGATAAGTGTGCAGGATTAACTCACGATGAAAGTTAGACAAGCAGCAGGTGTTGCGCCGGAGTCAAGATCATGATCACGTTGGGAGTTCGAGAGTTCGACGGAAGTTGGACCCGGTCGTCGGAGGTTCAACCCGAAACAAATCCGAGAAGTCCGAAGCTTGCCAAAGCTGAAGCTCGTCCGGAACTTCGCCAAGTGGATCGTCGCAAAAGTCCAGGAGTTTGCCGGATGTCCGCAAAAGGATCACCGAGGGTTCATCGGATGATCGACGGAAGTTCACCGGAAACTTCGGCGGAAGAAGCGATTGACGCATCGAGCAAAGCTGCAGAAGTTGTCTTAGATTTAATCGTAGTTAGCACGTTGATTAAGCTTGAAAATGGGAGGTGATCCCATTAGCAATCTTGGGGCAATTGGGCCCCTGAAAAGATAGAAATTGGGCGAATGGAGCTAACCATTCGGACCCCGATTGCACCAAAAGGTGCAACCGCCTAGGCCAGAGGTGCAATCGCCGTGGCTGCGTCTCCCAATCCGAGACCGGGCGGTGCAACCGCCCGACCAAGAGGTGCAACCGCCCGAGCTTCGGTCTTCGAAGCTAGGCTGGGCGGTGCAACCTCCCCGACAGAGAGTAGCACCGCCTTTTCGGTCTTCGAGCTCGAGGCAGAGAGGTGCAACCGCCTCGATCAAAGAGGTGGCACCGCCAGGGCTCGATCTTGAAGCTAGACTCTCGGCGGTGCAACCGCCCCTAACAGAGAGGTGCAACTGCCTGGCTCGGGCTCTCGAACTCGCCGGCGGTGCAACCTCTCCAATCAGAGGTGCAACCAGCTTGATCCCTAATTCCGGATTTGATCGATTTGATTGTTTTGAGCTCCAAATTTGAACTGGGTTGGGGCCTATAAATACCCCACCCATTCAGCACTGAAGAGATACAGATCCACACCGAATTCTTGATCTTTTCAAGTGATTCTAAGAGCTCAAATTTGTGTAAAGTCCTAAAGTTCTCCTCTTTTCTGTTCTTCAAGTCTTGAGTTGTAAAGAGAGGAGAAAAGGATCTGTAAAAGGTTGTCTCCCCGAGCTGTCAAAAGGAGAGAAAAACCGTAGGGCAGTTAGCCTTCGCCCATTGAAGGAAGGCAGCTAGTTGACGTCGGTAACCTCGTCGGAGGAGGAAGCCAAAAGTGGAGTAGGTCAAGACTGACCGAACCACTCTAAATCTCTGGTTTGCTTTTACTTGAGCACTTTATCATTACTGCAAACCTCCTACATAGCTACTGCCCTCTGCGCTTTTACGAACGAGTCTCTAAACTCTTATCTTTCCGAATTTACATTTAGACGTAAATCGGTGTCTTCGTACGATCTTTACGCTGCAGTTTATGTTTACGTTTTGATTCCATTTATAACTGCAAATTGCCTTCTGCGTATTCATAAAACGCTTTTCAAAGTTCAAAACTGCGTTTAGACGTAAAATTACGTTTTGACGTAAAAACTGCGTTTAGACGTAAAACAGCGTTTAGACGTAAAACAACGTTTAGACGCAAAACTGCGTTTAGACGTAAAACTGCGTTTAGACGTAAAATAGCGTTTAGACGCAAAACTGCGTTTAGACGCAAAACTGCGTTTAGACGCAAAACTGCATTTAGACGTAAATCGGCTTTCCTCGTACAATCATCAGATTTCAGTTTACATTTACATCTTGATTTCAACTGCATACTGCCTTCTACGATTTTACAAACGAGTTTCAAAGTTTGGGCGAAAATCTGTGTTTTAGCGCGTAAATTTGCGTTTAGGCGTAAATCTGCGTTTAGGCGTAAATCTGCCTTTTGCAGATTACTTTTTGAGCTATACAATAGCAGCACACTGTCTTTATATTCCTGTCTAAACAAGTGATTTACTTTAATCGACACTTAGACGTAAATCTGTTTCTTCGCATTTTAACATCGGTTTCAGTTTGTGCCGATCTTCTGGTTTTCATCATTGCTGCAAACTGCCGCATAGATTGACTGAAACCTTGCTTAGTTGTCCTTATCATTCAAACGCAGCTTTCGGTTTTAATCGCAAAAAGTTTTCCGCTGCACTAATTCACCCCCTCTTAGTGCTCTCGATCCTAACACTCAGTACTATGTCCTTCCTATTCTTTGGAAGGGTATCCTTAAGCTCTTCATGAGCTTTATACGTCATTTCATAGGTCATTAGTGACCTAATTAGTTCTTCAGAGAAAAATTATTTAGATCTTTGGCCTCTTGAATGACCGTTACTTTAGGATCCTAACTTTTTAGAAGGGATCTTAAAATCTTATTAATAAATTCAAAATCTGAGAAATCTTTACCAAGTCCTTTTAGACCATTGACGATATCCATAAATCGGATGTACATATCTCCAATGGTCTCACTCGGTTTCATTTGAAACAATTCATAAGAATGCACTAAAAGATTAATTTTTAACTCCTTCACTCTAATGGTGCCTTCATGAGTCGCTTCGAGTATGTGCCAAATGTCAAAACCCGTTTCACAAACCGATACTCGATTAAACTCGTTTTTATCTAATGCACAAAATAAGGCATTCATAGCATTTGCGTTTAAAGCAAAAGTCATCTTCTCCAATTCATTCTAATGGTTCATTAGAAGAGAAGACTTTTGAAAGCTATTTTTTATAATATTCCATAATTTAAAATCTATTGAAATTAGAAAGATCCTCATTCTAGTCTTCCAATATATGTAATATGTCCTATTGAACATGGGCGGACATGTAATTGAATGGCCCTCTAGGTTGTTGGCAAATATTATCTCTCTTAGGTTTAAAACAAAATAAGAGTGAACTTTGCTTTGATACCAATTATTAGGATCAAGAGCGACACTAAGAGGGGGGGTGAATTAGTGCAACAAAAAATTCTTAGATTTTTGTATAAAATATTTCATACATTCGATGAAA
Organism: Musa schizocarpa; assembly: GCA_900464855.2. Classification (NCBI taxonomy): domain Eukaryota; kingdom Viridiplantae; phylum Streptophyta; class Magnoliopsida; order Zingiberales; family Musaceae; genus Musa; species Musa schizocarpa. The sequence continues at coordinate 30,876,996 of LS990920.1, read as the reverse complement.
ATCGAATCAGAAGATAATAACTTGAAATGTATGAGAGTGTAAGCAAGATGAGGAGGAGAAGCAGTTTGCTATGAAATGATTTGCAATTAAAGTAACTTGCACTTATGAAAAGCAAACCAGAATTTAGAGTAGTTTCAGTCAATATGACCTACATCCACTTTCGGATTCCTTCTCCGATAAGGTTTTCGACGTCCACTAAAGGCCTTCCTTCAATAGGTTAAAGACCAACCACCTTTTATAGTGCTTTCTTCTTTTCGAGAACCCTTACAAGTCTCACACCTCTCTTGAATAATCTCAAAACTTAGAAAAGGAGGAGGAGAACTCTAGCACTTGCTTACAACACTTTTACACACCAACAACTCAAGAATATCTCAATGCTTTCGTGCCCTTTCATACAAAAAATGGTAGGGTTTTTATAGGCCCCAATGGCTTCAAAAATAGAGCCAAAAAGTATCTAATCCTGGATTTCCGGGATCCTGACAATACCACTGCCATTACTGGGCAGTACCACCGCTTGACACCTGACATTGGGCGATACCACCGCTTGACAAAGCTCGGAGACCGAGCTCTGGTGGTACCACCGCTTGACAAGGGTGGTACCACTGCTGGCAACAATAATTGCTGGTAGTACCATCGCTTGCAGCAATAATTGCCAGCGGTACCACCGCCCAGACCACCTAGGAGACTGGGTCTTTTGGGCGATGCCACCGCCAGCCATATTTTTAGGGGATGATTGGGCTATTCAATCCAACCCAAATCCGCCCTATTAAGGGCCCAATTTGCCCCTAATTAAGTTAGTGGGATTACCTCCCAATCCTAACTTAATTTATGCTCTAACTACGATAATTAAGACATGTTTACTACACTTCTTATTCCGGTGCGTCAATTGCTCTTCCGACATACTTTCGGTGAACATCCGACGAACTCTCGACAATGCTCCAATGGACTCCCAGCAAGCTAACAAGGTAAAGTATTAATCTTATTTCAATATATTTATGCATAATTATAGTTTCAAATTAAAACATGTACAATTTCAAAACTTTATATTTCATCCTTCCTTCGTGCATGATACCAAAAATAAATCATCATTATGGGCATATCATACATGATATTCAAGTATTCATGGTACATCATTTTAGTAATAAATCATAGTATTGCATGCATCATTCCAAATCATAAATAATTCAAATTATGATGATATCAAAATGTCAAATTATATTATATCCTACCATGCATGATCATAACTTCTCATTTGTATGCATCAACATAAATTTGAGTATGTCATGCATAATTTCATATCATCACATGAAAATTATCAAGAGAATTTTGGTGATAAGATATACTTCATGAATATAAGGAATTATAAAAATCATATAATAAAAGATATGATCATGTGAATAACAAAAAACATGATTCATATAAAAAATTTTCTCTTAAACAAAATGCAAGAATCATATGAAAATAAAGAGTAAGAAATCTTGATTCATAAAAAAAAATCTCTAAGTTAAGAAATCAAGAGAAGGTTCATGATTCAATTGGAAAAATCTCATTTAGATTCAAGTCATCAAATCATCAAAATCATAAGAGATTCAAAATGACATTAATTAATTTATCAATCTCTTGAGATGCTAGTGATTTTCTTTCTCTCTCTTGTCATTGTAAACAAGAACGAAGAAGGGAAGTAATACATAATAAAACTCAAGTCATAAATTCTCAAGATGTCAAGTAGCTTGTTAGGATAAGTCTCCTTCTTTTGGTGAATAGAGAAAAGAAACAAGGAGAAAATGATCTTAATTCAGATTTTAAGTATCAAATATCAAGAAATTAAGATCATGAATTGGATTATTTTCCTCTTTAGTAAATGGCAAAGAGAAATATAAGAGATCAATAAGAGATCTTGATTCATAAAAGATGTCATATTATAAATCTCAAGAAATTATAATTTCGATAAAACTCATTCAAATTCATTTTTATAGTCCAAGAGATTCACAAAAGCATAATATACATGGATTCATTAATCTTTTATCGAAAAATCAATAAGATAGAGATGAAATTGTATTCCCTTTTTATGTGTTTTATTTTAAGTTGTTTGTTTCATACAAGCATGCCTTTACCTTTTTATTCCAAATAAAAACATGCATCAACATTTAGGATCGAAAAATAAATTTCGTCATAAAAACCATCAAGACCATAAAAGTATAACACATTAAACATAAGGCTTCTTCAAACAAGAGATTTGATTCATCATTTTAATTCCAATGATAATTCATTTTTCTTTTTATATGCTTAATTTTATATGTTTGATTTCATATAAGTGTGCTCAAATTTTTTTTGTTTGAAAATGATTTATCATGTTTAAAATCGAAAAAATAACTTTCATTGTGACAAAGATCAATAAGCCATAAATCACAAAGAAAAAATCATCATGTATAACTTCAAAATCTATTGCATAGCATAAAATCATCAAGCATGGTACCAAAACTTTTAATATTTTTATTATGTATCATTAAATCATTAAAATTGATTTCATCAAGCGTAAAGCATTTTCAATCAAAATCATTTTGTTTGTTGTAGTTATGCATTTTTCTTTTTAGGTGAATCTAACTTTTCATGCTTAGTTTTCCATGCAAAAATCATGTATTATCATTTATAATCGCAAGGTAATATGAAAATCAATATGATACATACCATTGCTTCTTAAAAACATGCATAAGATTAATCTTATTAGATGTACAAGCATTAGATCTATCATTTTGTTCCATTTTCATAAAACATGCAATTGTCATTATCATTTTTAAAATTAACTAGAAAAAGAAAAGCATGATCCTCTTTTATTTATTTATTTAATTTTTTTTTACTAACTAATTTAAAAATTACATATGAAATGTATTAAGTAATTTCAAAATAAACTAAGGGGGTTTTGTTTAAGTTTTTTACCTTATTATCGAGAGTCATCAAAGTGAAGTTTGTCGTTTCATCTTCATCGATTTGTGCTTCATCTTCGAATAAACACGATTTGTTCCAAGTCACCTTGAGTGCTCTTTCTTCTTTAGCAACTTCTTTTTAAGTTTATTTTTATTATTTAATTTTTATTTAATGAACCTTTTGAATTTTATAGTAAGAAGTTTGAGTTCATCATCACTTGAGCTTTCGCTCGAGTGGTCTTCATTTATTCTAAGTGTCAAATCCTTCCTATTTTTTGAAAGGTTGTTCTCATGTTCATCATATACCTTGTATGTCATTTCATGTCATTAATGACCCGATAAGTTCTTGAAGAGGAAAATAGTTCAAGTTTTTTTATTCTTGAGTAGTCGTTACTTTCAAATTCTAATTTTTAAAAAGTTATCGTAAAACTTTATTCACAAGTTTAAGATTCGAAAAACTTTTACTAAGAGCTTTTAAACTATTGACGACATCCGTAAAACAGGTGTACATGTCTCCAATATTCTCACTTGGTTCCATCCGAGATAATTTAAAATCATGCATTAAAATGTTAATTTTTGAATATTTAACTTTACTAGTGTCTTTGTGAGTGATTTCAAGTGTATGCCAAATATCAAAAGCTATTTCATAAATAGACACTCGATTGAACTCATTTTTATCTAAAACACAAAATAATACATTCATAGCCTTTGCATTTAAGGAAAAAATTTTCTTCTCCAACTTATTCCAATCAAGACTTTTGAAAATTATTTTTAATAATATTCTATAAATTTAAATATAAAGAAAGCAAGAAAACTCTCATTCGTGTTTTCCAATATGTGTAGTTTGTCACATTGAACATGGAAGACAAATGAGAGAGTGACTCTCTGGAAAGCCGAAAAGAGTTATTTCTCTTGGGTGTTAAACCAAGCGGGAAATAACGTGGCTCTAATACCAACTGCTAGGAACAAGTCAACAATAAGGGGGGTGTGAATTAGTGTAGTAGATAAAAACATTGTCGGTTCAAAAATCTTCATTTCGATTAAACTTGTTTCAGAAAGATATTAAACTTGAAAGCATTTGTAAGAGTGTAATGAAAAAGTAAAGCAAGTGAGTATATTTACGCTAAGGTAAATTGCACAAATAGAAATGCAAACCAGATTTTTATAGTGGTTCGGTCGTCGTGACCTACATCCACTCTGTCGATTCCTCTTCTGTCGAGGCCACTAGCATCCACTAATGATATTCTTTCAATGGGCGAAGATCAACTACCCTTTTATACTCTTTCTCCTTTTCACGGGTTTGGGAAACAACCCTTACAACCTCTCTTTCTTATATCTCACTTCTCCTTTTAGAAGAACTTTCTAAATACTAGGAAGAAGGGACTCTAAATCCTAAGAGAGTTTCTAATTTTTCTTTCCCCCTTTTTCAACTTAATTTCATGCTCAATTCTTACTACTCCATGTAGGAATAGCTGGGGTATTTATAGACCCTAAATGGTTTCAAAATTGGAGCAAAAAAAGGTCTCATCTTAGGTTTTCCGGGTCCTGACGGTACCACCGCATGTGCTGGGCGATACCACCGCTTGCAGCACTAACACTAGGCGGTACCACCGCTCGGGAGACTATGTTTGGGTGGTACCATTGTCTGACAGTCTCGGAGATTGAGTTTGGGCGGTACCACTACCCAGACCGGTGGTACCACTGCCTGACATAGTCTCGAAGACTATGTCACGACGGTGCCACCTGTTGGGTCACTATTTGGGCCTTTCATTTGGCCCAACACAGCTCAAACTTGGGTCTAGTTGGCCTCTAATTGAGTTGGTCTAATTATATTCTAAACCACTCAATTAGACTTAAACTAACTTGATGTAGATATAATCAATCATAAGCGAATCCTATGTTGTTCGGCATGTTATTGGTTCTTTCGATGCTTCGTCCGATCCTTCAGCGCATCGTCCTCTCCTTTGGCGTATTGTTTAATCAGCATATTGTCTTCTCGCAACATCTGATTTTCTTAGTGCAATATTCGATCTTCCTGACCCAATGCTTGAATTCACGGACCGAAGCCTTCTGTCGATACGTCGACCGATCCTTCGACCCGATGTCCAATCTTCTGACATGTTTGCTCCGGTCGAACGTCTGATTCCTCCTACTTTGATCGATTTATCTTTTCTAATCGAAGTTAGTCCTCCGTCACTTAAATGCACATTAGATGATAAACTTATCAATTGATTTCCTCATCAAAATCCGAGATTCAACATATAACATGAAAAGAAAATATGAGAAAATGACAATTAGCATATGGTCTACTTAACGATAAATGATATTTCAAAGCTAAAAAGAGAACTTCTAAATGCCACTCATAATTTCCAAGCATCCGTCCAATTAGACAGTTCTCTTCTTGAGGGTTCAATCTCATGATTAAATAGAACTAGGCACTACTTCCTGTGGTATTTTTTGATGTGCTAAGTGTTCAAGTCCATTTGTCATTATTGGAGTAGAGAGAGTACATAGCTCGAATCATGTTAATCGGAGAAGAATGAAACATAATTAAAGCTGAAGGAATACACGAGGAGCCATCCATAATAAGACCAAAAGAAAAATGATGCATAGCATGAACACTAATATCTTATGTCATTTTAGAGAAATGGTTATTGTTAAGCCACTGGTCTCCCCAACATGAAATGGAGGACCTAGTGCCAATAAATCTTTCGCCTTTTAATGATTGGGTTAGGCTAAAGGGAACGAGCAGCCTTGGAAGTTCTGTTGTAAGTTTTGTTCTCTCGAGGCTCTAGTGAGTCATACTTAAAAGTGAAGATCTTAACTTAAATATAATCCTCTTTATTGAGGATCCGTGTGATTATTTTGGCATAAATAGCCTTTTCGATAATGATATGACCCATTATGTCGAGAACACTAGAGATTTTAGGTGAATGAGATGCATGCTATGTTGTTGTAATTGCAGGAGAAATTTCACATAAGAGAGGAGATTTTATTTAAGATTTTATCAAAGATCCAATAATTTAAAAGGATATGAGTATCTAGAGAATTAATGACAAAATTGATGAGCATAATTTTCCTCGCTTGGGAGAGGAGCCCTTTGTACTAATCTTGAATCTTATCTAAAGTTTTATCAACTAGTATATGTTGAAAATGATCCCTGTACCAAAGTATTTAAATGGTCACACACCCTCCTGATAGCCAAGGATGAGCAAATATTATATTTGGCAGAGGCAGAGTAGTATTTTGGGAAGTAGATGTTAGATTTGTCAATGTAAGTTTTAAAGGTTAGTAAGATTTTTGAAAGTGTGCAGGATCTTTTGAATAAGAGAACAAGACTAATGGTTGGACTAAAAGCTAAGAGCAAAAAATCAACGAAGATTAGGTCCTAGTTATATTTCTAAAGGTCAAATAATATAAGAGATAAAATAATTTGTTGGACAAGAATAAAAAGATAAGATGATAGAGGGTTATCTTGTTTGACCCTCCTCCTGCCTCCCATCAGCTAAGCTAACTATTAATTGTTAATTAGGCAAAAGAATATAGGAGAGAGACAGAGACCATAATCCAATAATAAATTTAAAAGGAAGGTTCAATTTATGAAGGGTATTGTTGATGGTAGTGCAAGATATCGAGTTAAAGATTTTTTCTAAATTAAGTTTAACAAGTACAAGAGAGTGTTTGTATTTGGAGTTGCTCGTGGAGTGAACCAACTTAGTGGCAATGAATATATTATCACGTATAGTTTTTATCTTTTTATGAAGATAGATTATTCGAGGTTATATTAGATTTTAATCTATTGGCTTGATTCTCGACTAAAATTTTATAAAGAATATTATTATAAGAAATAATAAGACAAATGTTCTTAATAAAAAAAAGATTGAATCTCTTGCGGATGAACGAACATCAGTCAGGTAGAAATAATAACAGTGGAGTAAAAGTTTAAGAATATCCCAGAAGTCGACATAGAATTATTTCACATTAAAACAGTTTGTGTTGGGCTTTATCTCGTAAAGCTGATAATTGTCTTGATCTCACTCGGAAAGAAAGAACGGAGGGAAGACAAAGTTTGGATGAGGTGGAAAGGTTGGTACACAAGTTATTGCACCAATCAGCAAAATGAGCTAAAAATATTAGGAGTAGCACTGAGTTCATGATCATCCTGAGTTTTGATATATGAATCAGTGACATTTTTATCTCTTATTATTATTATTATGATGTTTCATTCAATTTTGGCATGGTCGACCATTTAAGCTGAAGTTGTTTGTTGAGGGTAACAATCTAATTGTAACTGTAGTCGAGCATAAGGTCAATGTTACTATACTTATTTGATTTGATTGCTGAGTCTATCGAGAGAAGGATAAAAGTTCGATTGGTAGAATCCACCATCCAAGTCAAAGGATAAAAAAGTTCCTAACAAAGTCAACGAACACTTCATTTTTTAAGATTCTATCTTGATATTAAGGTTGGCGCGTCTTCTCCGTCTCCTTGGAATGTGATCGATTTTAATGACAAAGGAGGAGTGGTCTCATGCTATTATGCACAATAGATGAGAGACACTACTGAGGTTGAAAACAAAATCCCAGAGGTTATTTATACAAGACTTTGTCTGAACGCACAGAAGCTATCTTTTTCCAAACCCAATTGATCCATAAAATGAAATAATTTCTGAAAAAAAGGCATCGATAAAACTATTACGAAAAATAAAATTACTGACTCGACGTGGCCATGTTACGTGACATGAGTCCGCCTAAAGAGCGTGCATTTGATCACGTGCATTGCACGTGACAATTTTCCCTTCCGCTACTGTTATTTTATTTTAGGGTTTGCTATATTGCTCGACGCCGACCAGTTCTGACATCGCCGACGTGAGAGAGATGCCGACGATGGCTTCGAAGCAGCGGTCGGCGGCAGCGACGTGGCTGCGGTGGTTCATCCTCTTCATCGGCGCCGTCGTCCTCGTGCAGGTTCTTATATATGTACATCCATCCATTCGACGCGCCTTCATCCGTCGTCTTCCCTCTCTATGTTTTCAGATTTTTCTTGAATCAATTCTTGGGATTTTCGCCTGGATGATCGGATTAACGGAAAAGAAACCATCTATTCGTTGATTTCTACGGAAAGCCCCTCGTTCGTCTCACAACCTTGTTATTGCCTGTTTTCGATGGAACGAGATCAAGTGTCCATGAGCTGTTCTTTTCGATTTTCTACTGCTTTCTCTTATTGATCTGTTTGATAGTTTGTTGTTTGCTTGCGTATCCACAAAGAAAGGAACCTCATGATTTCCTATTTTTCTTCTCTTAAGGCTCGTTTGCTTGCCTTGCATAGTATTTATTTGGGATTTTTTCCCACTTAATTGGCCTTGTGTTACACTTTTTCCGACTTACGTGCTATTTGGGAGCATATGCGTAGAGTAGATAATTTTGAGTTGGATACCCTTAGTGTAGATTGTAATGAGCGCTTGTGGGAGGTCCTCCGTTCGCTATTCAATTATTTGTTTCAGGCTAAAGCATCTAAAGATAGCCTAAAGGAAGTAACACACAAGGTCTACTTCGATATCGAGATTGGTGGAAAACCCGCTGGTATGCATGTGACAGTTCATGCCTTATGAATCCCCGCAGTGTATTACTATTCACCATGATTATAGACAAAATTGAACCACTGTTGTTTCTGAGCTGATAATATTTGATTAAAGAAAGCTTTCTTTTGTTATCTGGATGAATATAATTACTTTTCCAAGGGCTATGTTGGTCCACCTTGCACCTATGTTTATGGCATGACCATGTGTTCTTATTTGCATATCGCATGTGGTACTTTGTAGTAGTATGTGTATGTTATCATCTATATTTCTTGTGTGATGTCGTTAGGGGCAAAGATTCTCCTAACGAGTAGCTTCAGACTGCTTCAAACTAAGTAAATGAAAGCTTTAGCTTTTTCCTGCTTCTTTCTGTTTATTCAGATTTCTTTTCTGGAAACCTGAAGGCAGCCCCTGGACATAGACATCATATATTTGTAGCTTGGCAAAAAAAGATTAAGAATATTTGCGGAGCATTTATTACTAGTCAATAAAATTGCAGGTTGATCTGTCTTCATGGGGTATAAGATGACCTATTATCAGGAAGATGCACCAGTCTAATGCATTTCTTAATGCATAATGTTGCCAAAGCATGATATACGTGAAAAACTAACCTTTAGCAATTGTCTTTTTTTTTTTTCCCAGAAATGTGCTTGCTGGATTTGTTCTGAATGACAAGTTATTTGGCTAGGATAATTAGAATTTAGGAAATTTAGCCTTTAGCATAAGGAGAAGGTTTATTTCCGCATAGAATGCTTATGCAATTTCTCTGAAATGGAGCTTTTGTATGTGGGCAGGAACTGTTTTGATGTTATCTTGAATGTTCTAGGTTATACTTACAAGTCTCACTTAGGTGTTGGAGGGTCATGGAATTATAAGAACTAGCAAGTCTTTTATCCCCATAGTGCCTTTTAGGATCCATATTGGAAGGACAAAATCATACAGGCCATAACACAAAGTGCGTAATATCTTGTGAACCTGTGTGCTGGTCACTGTGTTCAGATTGATGGCAAACATGTGCTTTATCAGTGGTCGAGATGCCGAGTTCAGAAACCTCATGCTTCAATTGGAAAACGTGTACATTTCAATTGGAAAACACATGCTTCAAACTTGTTTTCTTTTGTTGTTATCTTGCTGCGAGATTTGACTATGAATTGTAAAGTATTACTACTGATAGTAATTTTTATGTGATATTTAATTCCGCCAGGTCGCATTGTTATCGGTCTTTTCGGGAAAACTGTGCCTAAGACAGCTGGTATGCATCTGTTAAATGTTAATTTTATTGGATTATTGTTTTGTTATGTTCATTTATCTTTCTTGTACTCTTTTTACCTTCTATCTACTATTATGTCTGTGATCTTGATATGAAATTATGTCACCTAACTTGTTTATTTCTGTATTTTTTTGGTTCTGCTGCTTCTACAGAAAACTTTCGAGCTCTATGCACAGGTATGCTTGCACTTTGTTTGTCATGCTTAAGCTTTTCTCAATTGTTTTTATTGCTTACTTGTGGACTATTTTTTTAAACTAGGCAGTTTAAGTTAAGTTGTCTGAATATCCTTGTTTTTTAATATTCTCTAATAAATTTTTGCTGAAAACAACGAAACTTCTCTTCGTATTTGCCACCAAATATGAATGATAGGCTGTATTGTCATGGACTTAACTAGTTTTGCTTAAGTCGTGCGGCATCCTTGTGTGTCCGTCTGCAAAGGTCAGTCTCCCCGAAACCTCCCATGATCCCTTAGGACCTACAAAAGAGAAAACAAGTTAGAGAAAGTGTCTTCCTCGGGATCCATAAGCAAACATTTCAGAAAACATTTTATAGTCAATGCAAATTACAAACAGACTTTACAAGCTTTGAACGATTGTACAACAAAGGGTCAAAATGGTCCGCTACAAATCGAATATCTCTCACAAGTGTTCACATGACATAACCTTTATTTACAAGCTTAAGATGACCACCAAACCCAACTAAAATGGTGTTATTAAGCCTTCAACCGTCCCTTTACTTGTTGTGCAAAGTATGGATAAACAAAAGACACGAATATATATAAGCATTACATCAAACATCCTGTTTAGAATTTTGTCCGTGACATTCTCCCCCACTTATTCCTTTGATGTCCTCGTCGAAGCCTTTGTCGAAACTGCAACTCCTTGCCTTTGTTGAGTCTTCAATTTTTTGCTCTAACTGCAATACGCCTCTTGGCTCTCAATTGCTCTCCGTTGCTGTTGTTGAGTAGTCGAACTTTTGATCTGCCATGCTGCTTCAACTCGCCAATGACTTTGTCTTTAGTGTGGGGTTGGCTGAGTTGTGTTGATTCCTGTTAGTTTCTGCGGATCCTTCAAATGAAGGAAAATGTCATCCTTACTATGCGCTAATCTTTCAAATGCCTCATGTTGCTTGAACTGGGTGGATGCTTGTTGGAGCTTTAACGAGCATCACCTCACATACTTTTGAAGTTTTGAGTCCTTCCTCCACAAAATTTGTCCATCGACTCTTCTTTCACTTAGTTGTCACTTCTAAGTAGATTCGCATCACTTCTGCTTTTGATTGACATTCTGTTAGGAAATTAAACAGATAATCTACTCTCAGTAGCACTAATCACTATCGGTGAGGATTTGACAACTATTGTCTTCCATTATCTTCGATGGGTCTTTGAACTTGTGCAGAGCTCCTCTGCTGGATAGATAAGAGAATTGGGGTACTTGGTTTCGCCCATTCTCTTAAGGGTTGAAAAAACAAATGTTACTTCGCCTACCTCCTCGAAGGTTGTACTCCATTTATCGAGCTTGTTATTAGCCTCCGCCTATCTTTTGCTCATATTTCTGAAGTACTTGAAGTATTTGCACTCCTTGTATTGAGTTAGTTACTGTGATTCACCTTTTTAATGTCATTAATCTTTGGAATGTAGGAAGTTTTCACCCCAACTTGGAGTAAGTTTTTAATAGTTTTGGTCGTCCCTTGGATTGTACCGTCTTCTACATCAACCCTGCTGCTTACTCTATTGAGTAGCAAAGGTACAACACCGTGTACTGCCTATTTCGTTCCTTGGTCGTGCAAAAGTGCACGACCTAAAATCCTTCACTTTCGGCTATCTTGATGAGAAGCTCGTTGACATCGGTCTTACAAAGTTCCTTAGCCTCTACTCTTCAACCTTGTCTCGGTACTTGGAGTTTGTCTCTGCATGCTCCACCTTCTTGGCCCCTTTCACGACCAAGCGCTCTCCTTCCATAAGAGCAAGGGATCGATGACTTCACGGAAGTCCCGCCTCTGTGATACCATGGCGCTGTCATGCCCATGGCCCTACTATCCGTCATCTCGCATCTGCATCAATTTTCTTCACGATCGGTAGATCTACCTCTATGGCACTCCTTCGAGTCTACAACCATTCTAAGTAATGCTTGGTTTTGGGTACCTAAGTTCCTTTGTACTCGTCGTCGTTTCCTCGCCCCTTTCGATCCCCTATTTCAAGACCTCTGTGTTCTCCAAGCAGTTCCCCTTGGTCGATGGAAAGACATACCACAACTCCCATATATAGCCTCTGCCATCATGTTGCAGGGTTCGCACCGATTCTATTATCCTTAGCTTCATTGGTAGCAACGTTCTGTCACGGACTTAGCTGGTTTTGCCTAAGTCGTGCGGCACCCTTGCGTGTCCGTCTGCAAAGGTCAGCCTCCCCTAAGCCTCCCATGGTCCCTTAAGTCCCACAAAAGAGAAAACAGGACAGAGAAAAGGCCTCACTCGGGATCCACAAGCAAACATCTCCGAAAAACACTTTATAGACAATGCAAATTACAAACAGACTTTACAAGCTCTGAACAGTTACACAACAAAGGGTAAAATGGTCCATTACAGACCGAACATCTTTCACACGTGTCCACATGACACAATCTTTATTTACAAGCCTAAAGCGGCCACCAACCCAACTAAAATGGGACTATCAAGCCTTCGACCGTCCCCTACATGCTGTACAAAGCATGAACATACCAAAAGACACGGACATACATAAGCATTACATCAAACACCCTGTTTAGAAGTTTGTCCGTGACAGTTCGCTTACTGGGCCTTGTCCTCTGACTTACCGAGATCCCTTAAGCGAATGTGAGCTCTGGAGCAGTCCAACTTTCAAGCTACTTTGATCATACCTCTACATGATCAAGTCCCTCCCATAAGACTCACTGGTATTTGCATTCGAACTTTTCCCTCGATATTACACAGCCCCCATATGCTGATGACCAAGGCTTTCATCCGATGTAAAATTCGATGCACCCACGGAAGACCCATCTCTGCGGTATCATGACTTTCACTCGAATCCATGGCCCTTCTTATCATCGTGTTCACCGAAGTGGAGCTCCCAGTAGCTCTCGATCATACCTCTGTATGATATAGTCCTTCACGGGACTAGATTCGTGTGTATCGCATTGCCACGAACTGTTCCACCGCGATCTGCTGCACCATGTCACCTCTTGGTGACATTTCCATTACATCATGATCCTTATGTGATGAACTCGGATTGTGATCCCTCCATGTGTGGCCTCTGTCAATACATCGCAAGGCCTCTTTCACCTTCGATTTTATTCGCTCCTTTGGCAATCAACCTTCGTCCACCCGCTCTTGGGTCACACTTAGATGAAACACAACTCTGGGACAGTCTGTCGCCTAGTAGCTCCTAAAGTCCATCGACTTTGCTGAAATTGTACCATTGTTTGGATCCTGGGCCTCTGCCCCTATTAGCACAATCTCAGCCATGCACCGCTTCCTTTATGGCAACTTGAATGGTAGCATTGTGGCGTATTCTTCAAGAGTACCTGCCTCCATGTCTTTTTGCCTCGTGCCAAGGCCTTTTGAACCCAACTTTGTCTCTGCAAGTTGAGTCGCCTTAGTTCCTTCATCAAATGCGTTTCCGAGATAAGGTGTATATGCTCAGAAGCTCCCTTTGTCTTTGGCACCATGCAAGATGAGTCCGCTCCATTAGAATGAAGGACCCATGGAACGACATGATCTCGCTCTTGTCTCTGCAAGAGTTCACGTCCTTGACCTCTGTCCAAGGAAAGCTCTATGCCTCCGCTCCATGTTCCATTTTCTATGCTGGCTCTCTTTATGCGGCTTGGGTACGTCGCCAAATTACACCCAAGTTGCTTCGCTCCTCGTTTTGCATTGAGTTGATGGTGGCTTCGCGCCGACCATTCCACGGGTCAGCCATCTATTGAGTCTGATCTCCATATCAACTCCAAGTGTGCCTTCATTTGTGTTGCTTTGGGTCGCTACCCTACTTGATCTCGCAATGCATCCACCAATGCATTCTCTCAAGCGAGATCATGCGACGACTCATCGTCGCTCGCTTGGTCCATTGAGCTTCGTAGAGTTGTTGTTTTTGAGGTACTCCTCCTCAACATGTGCGGTTCGTTGCACATGATTCTCCCTCTAGAGAGCCGGGACTTATTCCTCCTGAATATCTATCTCATTGGAGCAACATCTCTCTTCATTTCCTTGCCTCTAAAAGTTTCGGAGATCACTATCCCCTTGGACTACTCCGACTTGTTGAACAAACTATGCATTGTTCTGTCTCCTGTAAACGCACTTGCTAGATTGTGATTTCACGTCAATACAACCTCTGCTGCACCACTCAAGGCCTAGCAACATGCTGAACTCGCTGCACACTTCAGTCATCTACGGACGTATCCTTCTCATACCGAGGAGAAAGTTTCAATGCTCCATGACGTCGAGTTTCGATCGTCTTGGGATGACCACAAGCATTCCATCGTCCGCATACAAGCCCTTGTATGAGTACTGAATTATTCGAGTTAGCAATTTCCCTCACCTCTGTGAGCTTTGCACAACTCTTTCGGTCGCTGAGCAATCCATTCCACCTTGCATGGTCTTATCCTTTACCAAGCGCTTCGCTTGCCTTGAGCACCATTAAGTATGGTTGTCAACATCGAGCCGTAGCTCGAACTCAGCCATCCCAACTTTGTGCGCTACGTATTTTTCCAAGCTTGTTTGTTCTCGTAATGCCTCTTGCGCGAAGGATTGACCATTCCTCTGAATGTCAATCTCAGATGCCTAGATTGACCATTCCTCTGAATGTCAATCTCAGATGTCTGCTCCTCTGAGCGAATTATTTTCTCTATATCTCTATGCTCGTTTTCTCCCAAACGGTCGCGCGTGCTAGCTGCTCTCAATGCAGCTCCGCTAGGTCCCCTATGTTTGCATGCCAAGTGTTTTTATGAGTGTTTGTCCCGCTCTGATATTATCTGTCACGGACTTAGTTGGTTTTGCTTAAGTCGTGCAGCACCTTTGCATGTTCGTCCGCAAAAGTCAGCCTCCCTGAAACCTCCCATGGTCCCTTAGGACCTACAAAAGAGAAAACGGGTTAGAGAAAGCGTCTCACTTGGGATCCATAAGCAAATTTTTCAGAAAACACTTCATAGCCAATACAAATTACAAAAAGACTTTACAAGCTCTGAACGGTTGCACAACAAAGGGTCAAAATGGTTCACTACAGATCGAATATCTCTCACAAGTGTTCACATGACACAACCTTTATTTGCAAGCCTAAGACGGTCACCAAACCTAACTAAAATGAGGTGGTTAAGCCTTTGACTATCCCTTTACATGCTGTGCAAAGTATGAACAAACTTTAAGACACGGATATACATTAGCATTACATAAAACATTCTGTTTAGAATTTTGTCCGTGACAGCATGGCCAACCTGCAACCAGCTGTTTTTAGGAACCTCACTGGTGGAAAGATTCAAGTAAAGCATGCCAGCACAACCATTCCTCGTAGAAAAAATGGAACAATTTATTACCCTTTTAGGTATCACAAGCATTGCTCTAAGTTCAAAAATAGTCCAAGAGACACGAGAAGAAACAGGGACCATTATTAGGAGCGTTCTTTTCCATCCAAACTTTGGCACTCCTAAAATGCACCAAATGGACTAATGAATGTACATAAAAGCTTATGATCTTGAAAGAGAATTGCATTTCTATATGGAAAGGGGAAATATAAGAACAACTTTTGTTATTCACGGGAAGGGAAGTCCTGCATCCCTTATCATGTTACAAAACAAAAATGCAGGTTTTTTGAATCAAGAAGCTCCACATTTAATCTTGCTCGACAGGTCCTGGTACTAGATAAACATTATCCTAGCAAGTGCCTATATAAGTACAATAAATAGTTTAATCTGTACTTGAATTGAACTATAAATATTGTGATGTGAAAGATAAGTTACTGCCAAAGATTTTTTATATCATCTCATGTCTGTTATATGCACTACTATAGGTGAGAAAGGTATAGGCAAAAGCGGGAAAACTCTTCACTACAAGGGGAGTGCATTTCACAGAATCATACCCAGCTTTATGATTCAAGGAGGTGACTTTACACTTGGAGATGGGAGGGGTGGAGAATCAATCTATGGATCAAAATTTGCTGATGAGAACTTCAAGCTCAAGCACACAGGACCAGGTAAGATGGCAACTATAAATTCCTTTTTCTTGGGTCCATTTGCCAAAAACTTGACCCTGTTATGTTCGTCTATGTGTGTAGGACTTCTGTCGATGGCAAATGCTGGCCCTGATACCAATGGATCTCAGTTTTTCATCACCACTGTAACAACTAGCTGGTATTTGTCACACACCCTAGTTCTCATCCTCTTCTAAGATGTTAGTAATTGCTGAATTTTTGCTTCATTTTTCTCCATAGGTTGGACGGTAAGCATGTCGTCTTTGGGAAAGTCCTATCCGGCATGGATGTGGTGTACAAGATCGAAGCAGAAGGGAGGCAGAACGGTTCACCGAAAAGCAAAGTTGTAATCGCCGACAGCGGTGAACTGCCTCTGTGACACAACTTCGCTCTTCCGCTAATATCCCTATCTACTTGGCGTGCAGTTTCTGATTGATAATTCTGTTATTGTTCTCGACATTCTGCTTGGACATTACTAGAATTGATTATTACAATGTGCTAAGTTGTGGTTTTCTACAATTTTCATTTTGACTGATCTACTGAATAATATCTCGCCGTCAAATCAATGTGAATCTTTTGATTTTCATTTAGGTCTATGTTGGAATTCTTGGGTGCTAGCAATTATATATATTGGGGTTGTCTGATTTGGTCAAATTTGTAGTCCTTTAATTAAAAGTCGATACCTATATAAGGTTAAATAAACACATGATAGGTGAGATTTTTGCAAAAACAACCACAATAGTCTGATAAATTACTGAGGAGAAGGTTAAACTTTTTTACATTTAGGTCCCTTATGCGAAGTGCGCGGGAAGTCAAAGAGGAGGAAACTTCCAGGAAGATGCGATGATAACCATACGAATAGGATTACGACTCCATGTAGAAGAAGAGGAGGAAGCAGGTAAACGCGAGACCGCCCACCATTTGTCGTTGTCATTGTCGTTGCATTATTCATCGAGTACAAAACGAAGTCAAGCGGACTGATGGGTTTGGAAGATTTGCCCTGTTCTTTTTCTTCTTCTTCTTCGCCTAATCAGCTTTCGGGATTCCTTTCGCTGCCGATAACATCACTTCCATTAGATTCCTGTTTGATCGGATGCACCTCTCAGTTCCGGCGCCATGAAGAAGTCCGAGTTCTTTAACATCATCAAGGTCCTCTCTCTCTCTCTCTCTCCCCCCCCCCCCCCCCCCCCCCCTCTTTGTTCGTTGTATCAGTTCTCGACCAAAGTAGATGTGGGTGTTTGTTTCTGGTTTTGATGAAATAGGAAGGGATTTAGGGTTGTGGTTGTTACATCTAGGAGGCGTTTTGGTCGTGGAAGCCGATGGATCAGAGCTCTTTTCAATCAACATGTAACTCAGGCAAATAGGAAGTTGCTTTAACCCGTAATTGGACGCAGTAACCACGAGAATCGTAGTCATTTAATAACAGTTGGATGGTTAATAGGAAACCACTACAATCCTTTGTATTACTTGATACAAAATATTCCTTATTGTTAAGAATTATAGTAATTTGTTCTACAAAAGTGTTGCTTGTGAATCTAAGCATTATTGCTATCATTTGGTGTCATAAAGCTGGTGTTGAAGTTCATATTTCCCGATAGTTTTTTTCTTTATATGTTCTAGGAGCAGAAATTTCCATGCTAAATCTCTTGACTATATTCTTTTTTTTTGCATGCGTGTTATCCAATTGATTGAAAATCTGGGTAGTCAAGGAGAAGTTGTGTATCTTGATTACTTTCTTGGTTTTAGGTTTACTTGTCTCTTCATTACTTGGATGTCACTGATTTATCAGTTTCTATCTACTTATACACGTAGGATTTATTATGTTGTCCAACGTCATGGATGATTGCATTTGTAGCACAAATTAATGTATAAAAACTGGAAGTTTAGCATAAAGGCTCAGATTAACTAAGAATTCTAAACTCCTGTGAGTACAAACTTGCAAGGTAACAGCCTATGAATTTCTTTACCAGATAATTAAAGTGCAACAGTGGTTTCACCCTATATAAATGTATATATATATACATATATATATATGTATACATATGTATACATATATATATGTATACATATATATATGTATACAAATATGTATAAATATATATATATATATATATATATATGTATATGTATACATATGTATACAAATATGTATAAATATATATATACATATATATATGTATACATATATATATATATATATATATATATATATATATATATATATATATATATATATATATACATATATACCTTTATATATGTATGTATACATATACATATACATATATTTAGTATCATAAAAATCACTATATATTATATGCATTAGTTGATGGTCATCATCCAAAAATAATGATGTATAATTGTTTCTTTAAAATAATATATTTAATAAATTATTGGTTTTTGCATTTTACCTCTCTAAATTCACATTAAATAAATAAATAAATAATATAAATAATTCATATATATTTAAAATAAATATTTTGATATCCCTTCAATGTTCATAAATATTTAAAATATATAATAATGATACATAATAAAGGGATAAATATGTTATTTTCGAAGGTTAAATAAGAATATGAAGAACACTCATTAGAATATAAATATGTTCACGAAGTAAACCGCATAATTATGTTCATAGAAAATTTTGGATGGTTGATGATGTCTAATTTTAAAACTACACAGTAATAATGTGCATGCTCTTACCCAGGAGGTAAAAGTCAAACATGTAAGGATAAGAGAGAGAGGATGGATACGGGGGAGGGAGGACTAGTACACCTAGCTCTTCGTCACTAGTTGTTTGAGATACAAATTATCTATTTGCAATATGCTTTAGTTGGTGCACATGAAGTAAACAATATTATATTAGGTTCCTAGTGACCAGTCTGAAATGTTTGTCATGCTTGATGATCATGTCCTGCTTATAGTTAATCATGGTAAGAAAGCTAAAGTTATCATGAAAGAAAGGAAGGTATACATGTGCTGAAGGAAGAAGAGAACATGTTGCACAATTTTAGGCTAGTCTTTGAAAGTACACTTCGTTTCTAATGTGTTTGTGGAGCTTGAATTTCC